>NW_026844366.1:194231573-194424510 GCF_025583915.1 Anolis sagrei ordinatus
GTATGGAAAATGGAACAACAGCACCTCCTCATGGCTGAGTAGAGCACAACCTCCAGATGCTGGAAATGAAAAAGACGGAAGCCTTGCCTCTATCTATGCAATGTCTGTCTTTGTTAATTGTATAATGGCATTGAATATTTGCCATTTATGTGTTCTGTAATCTGCTCTCACTCCCCTCGGGGAGATAGAGTGGAATATAAATAAAGTATATTATCATCATCATCACTATCACCGTCATCATCATCATGGAGGAACTGTAAGCCTTTAAAGCTTCACTGATATGTCTAGCAGCCTTCAAACTGGACTTAATGCTTGTGTAGAAAGGTCTTCCATTTATTAGTCAATGATTGGAAATGGTGAGAATAACAGTCCAACAACATCTGGGCTAGATAAAGATAAGTGAGATGGGGTAAAGAGAAAGCTAGCTCTAAAATGCCTAAACAATTAAGCTTGCTTCACAATATCTGAAATTATATAATTCAAATGCATTTGAGTTGAATGTGATTTAATAACATCTGGAAGACTAAGAGAGATCCTAAATAATGACTTCCCAGTAAAAAAAGTAAAAAAATAGTAAATGAGAATGGGCATATGTCTTTCATTACCGAGGCCAGCTTTCTATTTGAAAGTGTCATGTATATTTAAAAACTATGCAGTCCAGGGCAATTTAAAAAATAGTGAACTGCAATGAACTACAGCATCAACCTTGAACTTGTCTGTCATCATTTAGCATCTGGTCAGCAGAGTCAGCAGGTACTCAGACCTGGTCCATGCCATCTCCATTATAGTGAATTGTAATGTATTTTAAAGCTAAATGTGCACATATAATCACACATCTACATCTACATTTACAAAACATAATTAAGATTCTATGAAGATTTCTATCATCTAGTGTTCTCAATGCAAAAGCAGCCAGGCCGTATCCCATTAGAGGAATTTAAAGAGGAATGACGGTAACAGATATGGTAACTCTGGCTTATAACTCAGTTAAATGAGCTGTCAGGGTTTAAGATACAAGTACAGACTTTTCTCTTCTGGCTGGCCTACCCAGTCAATTTGAATGGTGAATTTTAAATTTGAATTCTATTGTTATCATGTTTCAATCTTTGCACTATGAATTTTGATACCTTGAGGTGAGTAACAAATAAAGTTATTGTTGTTGCTGTTGTTGTAGAGAAAAAAATGACCAGGAGATTAAAAGTTTAGCAACTTCAAATGAAGCGAATTCCATTATAATGTCAAAGAAAGACAAGCGTTAGCATACATTCTGACGTTTTGTGAATGTGGTAATTGCAGCTGTAAGATGGACTAATAGCAGTGAGAGCGCTTTTTTGGGGATACTCGGAAAGCATCTGATTGAATTGAATGGAGACGAAATAGAAAGTCACAGAAATATATCCTAATCCTTCAGATAGACTCCCATACTAGCTAGAATGGGAGTAAAACTATCGTCTGAAAATCAAACGGAGAAGGCAGTATATTTGTAGCAATCACGAAATCATCCGTGATCAAAGGCCAGGGTCCACTGGGATACATCCAATGATAATTGCCATCTCACCACCAAAACAAGAGACCAGACAACAATGTAGATTTAACTATGGGCACCTTTTATTTAAATGTTATCTGAATTAACTTTATGTAACTTGCAACAGATAACTAAAGTGGCATGAACCTGGTGTGGATTTAAGCCGAGGTAGTGGGCCTCCATGACCTACCCCTTGGCTAGGTTGGGCGAAACAACTGGGCCCCCAAAAATAGTACACTTTAACATTTCCAGGATGATCCCTCAGGAAAACTTATGAAGAATTCTGCCCAAAGTTCAAAGGATTTTATGGAGGCCAGAACTCTCCTTGTTTCAAGGCCATTTCAATTCTCCATCACTCCAATTATGTAAATACTTGTGAGGATTTCTGTTCCTGGCCTACACCACAAAGGGGTGTCTTAAGGTGTACACCAAATGTAAACCTATGGCTGCTTTCCATGGGATGTCCGATTTAAAGACCACCAACTCCCAATTTGCCCTTGTAAACAGTATAGGGTAGGCAAAAAGCTCCCCTAGAATATAGGGGCAGGATACCGACTTGGCCCCAGTATGTGACCAATTTATTATACTGTTAATGTGTGGGAGGGTGGGCCAACAATGAGCTCAAGCTGAGCTGGGTGGGCTGAGCTGCTCCCTAAGGCAGCCACATGTTGACGCCTGTGAAGGATGATTTTTTGATGGAGTCTGAGGTTTTTACTTCCGAGTCTGTTACGAAAGTGTTCCTTCTGATGACGGCAATGTTTCAGTTAGATCTGTTATTAGGGAAATTGGTTCTCATGAGAATCTGCCAGGGACTGACTCTGAAAGGAATGTGGAGGAGACAGGAGCTCTGCCTACAACTCAGTGATTACAGTTACGAAAATATAGTGTGAAACAGAGACAAATTCATTTTTCCCAGAGGCTGAAACTTAAGGAAAGGGAACCTAGGTGTGAGAAAGAGTGATGTCATGGGTAAGAATTAGAATTATTAAGCATTTTGAGATAATGTTCATTGTGAGATCAATGTTAGACTTTCATGGGTCAAGTCGCTTGTTTTGGGAGCACCGAGTTAGAAGTTCTTGTCTTTATTTCTGTATCTTGCTTTTCTGTTTAACACCAATGCCTCTTGATTGGATTACAATTCTTGGTTCAAGTTATGTACAAGTTTTGAAGCCTTTGTATATAGCTTTGGTTTAAGTGTTGAAACCCCGGGCTTATAATTTCTTGTTTTTACCTTTTGAGATTTTGGATTAATATTCAGAGTTGGTCACTGTTATTGTTTATGCTCAATAATATCAAGCTTATGGAAATGACTTTGAAAACGCTTTTACAGTCTGTTTTTTATTGTACCTTAGTAATTGCTTAGTCTGCTGATTTTGGAATGACTTTTGGATTATTGTCTACTCATTTTTGAAATGGCCTTTTCTATTATACTCTTTCTGAAATAAACTTATTACTTATTGTTGAACTGGTGTTTGGGTGACAAGGACTCACACAGGTGACTGGGCTGCAACACCACTGTGCCATCGCACCTGGGGGATATAACTCTTAGTGAAAGAGGCATGGACGTGACATCTTTCCCCAGGGGATTGCTTCGTGCCCTCCTTTAGGAAAACTGGAACTCTCAAGGACCAAAACACTGTAGATAACTCAAAATAGGTTTTTATTGTTCACAAAGAGTTATCCCTTTAAGGCAATAAGCTGGAAGTTTCAAAGGGGTAAAGGAAAATATACATTACAGTCTCTGGTTGTCTTGGGTACAAGGAGTTTTGCAGCTGAGAAGCTTTTCCAGGTCCCGCTTTCTCAATGGCTGTAAATATCGGAATAATCACAACCCCCGAAAGAGAAATGGGATCATACCACCACATGTGGTGGGATTGTAAAATCATTAAGAAATACTGGATAACAATCCATAGGCATTGTCAAAATATTATCAAAATAAAATACGAATTGAAACCCGAATACTACCTGTTGAATATAACAGATTTTGAAATTGGGAAAAACGAAGAAAAGATTCTTTTTTATCTCACAGCTGCGGCGAGAATTACGATCGCCCAAAAATGGAAGGATAAAGACCCTCCAATAATAGAGAATTGGCTCTCCAAGATTGGAGAATTTATGAATATGGACAGACTGTCACAGATAATTAAAAATCAGAAAAAGGAAAATCAAACCGATTGGAACCAACTCAAAAAGTATTTGCAGGAAAAAATGAAGATTAATATTAACATATAAATAAGATAATCAAAATATTCGGATAGCAACAACATAAAGAAAACCTTTTTTATCTTTGTTTTCAAACTGAAGCTCACATCTCTGTGGAATGGACTGGAAGCTCCGCACCATAAACTATTTCCTACACTTTTTTCTTTTTCTCTTTCTTTCTTCTTTACCATTTTCCTACTTTCCTATTACCAGTATTGTTCCCCCTCTTTACGTGTCTGATACAAAAAAAAAAAAGGAACGGTTGGTGGGAAATGGGTGGTAATTCTTTCTCTTCTTTTGTTTTTTTTCTGTTTTTTATTTCCTATTTTCCTACTTTTCTATCTTCTTATAAATATTCCCCCTCTTTCGATGTAACTTTATAATATTCTAATAAAATCATTTTTTTAAAAAGGAATAATCACAACCCCAATTCCAATGGCCTATATTTTGAAGACAAAGCCTTCCTCTGGTGCCAAAGAACTGGTTTGAAGGCGCTTGAGACTTCTCAACATCGTCCAGGTTGATCTGAACATGAAGCATAAGTCTCAAGGGTAAGAACCTCAGAATTGGTGCTGAGAGGTAACTTAATCAAGGGCTTCAGAGCCAAGTCTCTCTCACACATCCATCTGTTAGACCCAAATACTCTTTCCATTGACAAATTCTCTCCTCTCTGTGGACCCTGAGAACCAGAAGAGGAAACCCTCTGGAGCTAACTTTCAGGTGGTATGGACAGCACAAGGGAAAAGGAAGAAGTAAATTTACTAGCAAAGCACTGGAAACAGGGCAGAATTAGAAATAAAAAACAGTCCATGTGACAGGTTAGCAGCAGAGAGGATTCATGAATAAAGAATTTATACTGGATCTGAACATGGATAACTTGAGCAGCGGGGCAATCCTGGCGTACCACACCGCACCCCAACTTGACCACCCAACTTGCCCTCACCTCATTCCGTGGGGGAGGGAAAACGTCACAACCCAGCTTCCCCCATTGTTTTCTATACAACATAGGAAGCCTCCTGTGTTGCCGGTACTGCCTCCTACAACACTGTACCTCTCTTCAGGCATGTAGCCCTGCTGGAAGTAGATTGACATCATGTAGTGAGATCCAGCGGGCTCTGTGCCTGAAGAGAGGTACAGTTTTGCTCATCTGATTAAGTCGTTATAAACACAAACATAATACTTTAAATATATGAATAATGGAGCAAGTTTAGAGAGTCAGGAAAGGCTCACAAAACAGGATTCACAATAAATAGTTCCTAGTATATGTCCATTAGGACTGTACACAGTGCCATTTTTCAAATGGGATCTGGGACATTTGGCAAATCTGGCAGCCGAATGTCCTGAAAGAGGGCAAGTGGTGGGGCTTGAACTTACTCATCTGAAATGGATCATGTGGCAGCCAAAAATGGCTGCTTTTGATTCCTTTTGGCCAGGCATGCATGGAGTCCCACCCAACCTCCCCCCCCCCCCCCCAGGTCTTATAGCCTTGCCTGAGCCAGTCAGAGCAAGAAAGTGGATGACATATCTTTTTGCCACGCTGATCTATATATACCAGGGCGAGCTCGTCCGTTTATCAGATTAGATTAATATGGGAGATAGTGTTTCATCTGGGAACTGATAAGTTTATCTCTGTAAGTAAGTGCAGAGTTTGGAAAGTTACTTTTAGCAAGGTTAATTATAATTACATGCTGGAGCGATTTAACAAAGCTGTGTGATAATAATCTGCAATCAGAGCATCATCCTAATACTATTCAAGGTGGCATATCATTGTACTTCATAAAAATAACTTTTCAAGATCTGTTTCAACAGTAGATTTCAGTTGGTTAAGCACAAATCTGCCTTTGATAAGGGTCTAACGTTTACTTTCAGAACAGGGCCACATATTTGTATTTGTGTTATATGGAAAGGCTAGGATGCATTTTCTAAATTGTTTTTAAATTAATGTTAAATGATTCTCAGAACTTTTCATATATATATATATAATAGGGCTGTCCAAACACGGAAAAAATTTGTTTCTAAACTCGATTCGTTTTTTGGGGTTTTTTGCGTTTCGATTTTTAAAAGAATTCCGAAATTTTTCTTTTAAAAAGTTCGATATTTACGAAATTTCGTAAATGTAAAAAAATTACGAAACAATTACGAATCGATTACGAATCGATTCGTTAATGGCGGCCGCGATCGCGCAATACGCTAAAAAAAACTTCAGAAGCTTCCCTCTCCCTCTGTTGTTGACTGTTGGTGTGATAATTATATTTTTTTTCACTGAGAAAACAAACAGCAACCCTAAAACTTGCACCAGACACGCGGAAATAATAACGAAACATTTACGAATCAATAACGAATCAATAACGAATCAATAACGAAACAATTACGAAACGAATTGGAAAAATTCGTTTCGTTTTTTAGTTGCTCCTGAATGGTTCAATATCGCTTCGTTATAAAAAAAAACGAATTTTTAACGAATTACGAAATTACGAAATGAAACCGCCCAGCCCTAATATATAACACGAACATACAAACGTCCCTTAAACGTATATACCTTTCAGTAAAAAATGGGCAAATACAGCAAGGGTTTTCATTTCCCTCACTCTTGTACAATTTGGAGGCATTACAAACTATAAATAGTATCAAGCCATGTTTGAGTGCCCTTTTGTATCAGTGTGTATGTGGAGAGATTATTATTAAGGGGTGCAGAGGCTTTGGAGTATGTATGAAAGATGTGGAGCAGTGGAAGAAGAAATTGGAGTTGTCTGCAGTCTATGAGATGCCTTCATCCCATTACAGAAAAGTGTTTGAATCTAGATGCCTTCTATAAGTCAATGAGGTTGTGAAGAAATGTCAAGGAAATCAGAATTTTCTCTTTGAAACTATAACCTGTGTACAAATGAGAGTTTCTTACCCATCTTACTGAGCTAAATTGCTAAAGTGCATAAGGGTTCATGGAAAGCATGCAGTCATTTGCCTGTGAAACAAATTAAGTTCGAGGACGGAGAGGGAAAAATCAGGAAATTAAAGCATGATTAACTGAACTTCATGCTAATATCAATAATAAACAAGAGGCGGCACCTTTGGTCAAACACTTTTCTAAATTCATGGCATAAATTTAATGACTTTTCTGGGCAATTAATATGCTGTCTTTTGAGACTAATAGTTTTAATAGCTTATTTATGAGCTTCTGGGTTCACCTCACTCTTTTTTTAATTACTTTATTTAAAGATTTCTTGTGGCTTAAAAAAATTAAATTGTCAGTATATTTATTTTGCTAGACATTGAAATATAACATTGAATTACAAAGATCTCCCCCAGAAGACACTGATATAAGAGTAAGAAACATAGATTTAGATCAATTTAAGTAGATATATCTAGTGGTAAAGATTGAATCGATAGTTATCTAAGTTTATGGATTATTCCCTTATCAGATCCACAGCCAGGATTTTGATTCGGGGGGGGCGGGGCGGGGGTGAGGATCTACCCTAGCAAACGTTTTGTATCGTTATCCCAATACCCCCATGCATATGAGATATATTGAGTAGGGCTGGGCGGTTTTGTTCGTTAATTTTGTAATTCGTTAATTATTCGTTATTTTTTTATTTACAAAATGATTTCAAAACTTATTTTCAAACCCGGAAGTGTTTTTTAATAGCGAAACAGCATCCTCCATCTTTTTTACGAGCTTCCGCCCGTTTCGGAAATGACGTTTAATGATGGAAGGATGCTGGGTGCGCCGGGAGCCAATCCGGCGCTCCCAAGCACCGTGTCTCCTTCTGATTGGGCGGGCTGCCCTTTAAAAGCAGCTTCGCATGGCCGCATTGCTCAGTCTGGGCTGAGGCGAGGAGCCGGGAGGTGCGGGTGGCTTTAAAGCGTTGCTGGCTGGCTGTGGCTGCTGCTTGGGACTAGGGAGAGCAAGGAGGGTGGGAGCAGGAGGCATTGCTTGCTTGCTGCTCTTGCGTGTGTGTGTTTGTCTTTGTTGTTGTGGCTGTTTTTGCCCCACTACAGGGCAAGCATTTTGTTAATTTTCTATTTTTAAACTTTTTCTGCTAAATATTTCTTTTATTATTTAAAAAAATTAAAAAAATATTTAAAAAAAAGAAAAAAAGCACAGTTCTCTTTGGTGAAACAAAAGGTGTTTCACCCAGTT
This sequence comes from Anolis sagrei ordinatus, assembly GCF_025583915.1. Lineage (NCBI taxonomy): Eukaryota > Metazoa > Chordata > Lepidosauria > Squamata > Anolidae > Anolis > Anolis sagrei. Next base: position 194,239,439 of record NW_026844366.1, read on the forward strand.
GTTGTGGCTGTTTTTGCCCCACTACAGGGCAAGCACTTCATTTCTGTAGTTCCAACCAGTGCGGCCCTTTTGCCAACACAAAGTGCTTACAGTGCTCATTCTTTGTGTAGTTCCAAGCAGTGCGGCCCTTTTGCCAACACAAAGTGCTATAATACAGTGCTCATTATTTGTGTAGTTCCAACCAGTGCGGCGCATTAGCCACCACAAAGTGCTATAATACAGTGCTCATTATTTGTGTGTAGTTCCAAGCAGTGCGGCCCTTTTGCCAACACAAAGTGCTATAATACAGTGCTCATTATTTGTGTAGTTCCAAGCAGTGCGGCCCTTTGGCCAACACAAAGTGCTATAATACAGTGCTCGTTTTTAAAAAAGTGTATACCCATTAGTAGTTTTTCATTTCTTGTTCACATACAAACTGTTATTTGGTAGGGGCCAGCAGGGGCCTTTTCCAAATTTGTTAATATGAATGAAAACCTCTGCTGTAATTGTATTCACCAATCTAGCACCAAAGCATCTGTTTGGGGATATCAGGTTTCTATGTATGATGTAAGTACAGATCCTTATGTAATCATAATGTTACTACAATCTTTACCAAAAACACCTGTCTATCCTATACCAACCCTGATAAATGGCTTCTTCTGTTTCATTAGACCGTTAGGAGATATTCATAAACTGAATATCTAGTAAGCGAATTACTGGTTTCAGGGGCAGGAATAGTATATTCTCAGGTTTATGTTACACGTGTATATAAAACAAATTACTGTGCTGGAAAGAGCCCCGGTGGTGCAGTGGGTTAAAGCACTGAGCTGCTGAGCTTGTTGATCGAAAGGTCGCAGGTTCGATTCCGGGGAGCGGCTTGAGCTTCCGCTGTCAGCCCTAGCTTCTGCCAACCTAGCAGTTCGAAAACATGCAAATGTGAGTAGATCAATAGGTACCGCTCCGGCGGGAAGGTAACGGCACTCCATGCAGTCATGCCGGCCACATGACCTTGGAGGTGTCTACGGACAACGCTGGCTCTTCGGCTTAGAAATGGAGATGAGCACCACACCCCAGAGTCAGACATGACTGGACTTAATGTCAAGGGACTACCTTTACCTTTACCTTTTTTACTGTGCTGGAATGGTTATCTGACATTTGTTCTCTTGCTTTAGATAGACATAACTACCAAAAAAGACAACAGTTCATAAAACTACAGCTGAAAACCCTTATCCAGATGGGGAAAGAAATACAGCACAGACAATATCAATTAAGCTAGTTCAATCCAAAGCAACAAAAGCTAACCTGTAGAATGAATTCAGCTTGAGAAGAAGTCAAACTATCTGTTCCATTGAGATATAGTGTGAAGCTCCTAGAAGAGTGGTTCTCAACCTGGGGTCCCCAGATGTTTTTGGCCTTCAACTCCCAGAAATCCTAACAGCTGATATCTGGCTGGGATTTCTGGGAATTGTAGGCCAAAAACATCTGGGGACCCAAGGTTGAGAACCACTGTCCTAGAACCATAGAATCATAGACTTGAACGAGACCACAGTTCATGAGAGAATGTGTAATCCAAGCACTACTAACTGATGGGCATCATGCTTCTGCTTAAAAACCTACTGCACTCTGATGCAGCATATTCCACTATCAAACAGCTCTTACAGTGGTGTGGGGAGGTATGGAATGTAGCTTTAAATGACAAATTGTCAATTGAAATGAGGGTGCTTAGATGGGAAATTGCATCGGGATTGTGTCGCAGCTGGCTGAGTGTCAGCTGCATTAAGATTACTCTGGCCAAAAGGTCATGAGTTCGAAGCCAGCCCGGGTTGGAGTGGGTTTCCAACCAATTGTGTAGCTTGTTGTCGACCTTTGCAACCCGAAAGACAGTTGCATCTGTCAAGTAGGAAAATTAGGTACCACCTTAAAGTGTGGGGAGGCTAAATTAACTAATTTATGAGGACATAAAAAAGACTCCAGCAAGCACTCCAGCAAAAAGCATGCGGGGAATGCGGAAGTACTTCATCAGTGTCGCAGATGGACATGAAAGCGACAGCTCCCCTGGCGGCCAGAAAAAGTTAAATAGCCTCTGTGTATGTCTGTATATGTTGTATGTCAAATTGGCATTGAATGTTTGCCATATATGTGTACACTGTAATCCGCCCTGAGTCCCCTGCGGGGTGAGAAGGGCAGAATATAAATATTGTAAATAAATAAATAAATAAATTAAAAGATCAGAATTTGATTCATATTTGTTGTTTTTTGTTAAATACATTTAAGATTGACAAGGGAAAACAATACAACCTCATTGGACAGCAATTCTGGAGATGACATTTGTTTGTTTATTTATAGATTTATGGCGAAGGAAATGAATGTTGTTAATATAAGTGCTATAGCAACAACAACAACAACAACAACAACAACAATTCTTTATTGATTAGTCAATTTTGACCATATCAAAACATGCAAAACATACAAGACATACACATACAGTAAAACCATATATGAATACAAGGCATCATGGCCTACTGGCCTGTCGACCCACTCCTAAATAATTGAGCAACTACAAGATAAAGAGGTTAAAAGATTAAAAATTGATTAATTCCTTAAAATAGGGTTAGGGTGGGGGGCATGGGTAGGTAAAACTAGTGGCGTGTCCATATTAAGTTTTTAAGATTGACAAGGGAAAACAATACAACCTCATTGGACAGCAATTCTGGAGATGACATTTGTTTGTTTATTTATAGATTTATGGCGAAGGAAATGAATGTTGTTAATATAAGTGCTACACACACACACACACAAATATCTCTTGTAGTAATGTTTAGGTAGAATCTCTTTACCTTTTCCTGCAGTTTGAATCAGTTGCTGCCTGTCTTAGTGCACTTCCAGATGCCCTTCCTACGGACATTAGACTAGCACCATCTCTAATGGGATTATGTCAACATGCTCTCTCCAAAAACCTGGGATTTTTTTTTGGGGGGGGGGGTTCCCATACCATCCTGGTAACTACTGAGATGGTATGGAGCCACCGGAAAAAAACAAAAAACAAAAAAACAAAAAAAAACCCCAAACAGCCCTAGAAAGTTGTAAAAACTTACGAACCTGCCATTACAGTGGTCCTAGAGTCCTCCTGGCATGTAGAAATGATGTGCCAGGAGATGGTTAGGAGGAAAATTGCTCCTCCCCTGTTCGTCTTCCAGGAGCATGGTTTACATTGCCTTTTAGCTTATTTATCGTGTCATCAGCAACCATTGTATTACAGTTCTAACAGAGCAAAACAAACACAGAGATTAAAAAGAAAAAGAAAAAAAACCACACAGATTTTGCAAATTTGGTATTTGGTTAAATGTCCTTTGACCAGTATCTGGCCACTTGGAGTGCCTCTGGTGTTGACGCAAGAAGGTCCTCCATGGTGCATGTGGCTGGGCTCAGGTTGTGTATCTTTATTAATGTGTTCCGTCTTCCAGGAGCATGGTTTACATTACCTTTTAGCTGCATGGGATAGCATTCCTTTGCATTTCCCCAGGGTTGCTATAGACCCAGCAGCACCCTGGAAGTTAAACAGTATCAGAGTCTGGAGAGCCAGGCTGCAGGCTCTCTGCAGTTATTGGTTTAGAAAGTATCTCTTTGGATTAGGAGTCCGCCCTTTTTCCTGGGCTTGAGATCTCCATTTTGGAATCTCCCCTGCCTCCTTTAGTAGAGAAAAGAACCTCAGATGTGCTGTTGGTCAGGCAGGGAGCTCTGAAAAACCCATTGTGAGTACTATTGAGTTATAGATAGATATAGAGGTAAAGAGAAGCCTATTGACTTATAGATAGATATAGAGATAAAGAGAAGCCTATTGAGTTATAGAGAGATATATATTAAGATATTGAGATAGTAATTGAGTAATTGCGTTATTGAGAAATAGAGAGAAATAGTAATTGAGTACTATTGAGCATTACTTCATCTCCAAAACTGACCTTGTGCTTAGAGAGAGGAAGACCTGTTCTTTCTAATCATAGCAGCTCAGGGTTAGGGTGAAATATCTCAGGATTTTTTCCACAATTTGGAGAAAGGTTACCTCAGTAATTGAAGAAAATTAAAGAAGGACAATTATATGTTTCATGTTCCAGAGTAGGCAACCCAGGCAATCTCCACATCAACAATGACAAAGAAACAACAAGAAATACTTTTAACTCACAAGCATAAAGACATTACATATATTAGAAACCAACACTTTCTCATTACTTTATTTTTAGCTCACGAGACTGGGCCACAGCAACACGTGGCAGGGGATAGCTAGTTCTTCATAAATCCACACCTTTATGACACTGTTCTATTTAAAGCCAACTTGTTCAGGAGGAGAACAGTATCAGAAAGAACCTGTCCTTGTTTCTGTGGGGCTTGTCGAAGCAAATCCTTGTTATGACTCTAAATACTTCTGCAAATATTAAAGATTAATCCAGCGCCCGTAATCAGAATGCAAGCCTTCAGCTGACCTGCAAAGCCCAAAGGATTACTTGGGCTTTTTGAAACAGATGCTCATATAATTACACAGGAAGAAACATGACTTGCTGGTTTGAAAAGACACCTTGAGGTAACATAGTGATACTCAAGCAGGCATGTGGTAATGCTGGGAGTTGACAAGGTAGCTTATAGTCTGAACTGGCTGTTCTTTGTTTAGTTATATAATGTCAGCGAGGTGCCTCCACCATTGCAATGGTTTTGACAGGGGAGGAACTGAAAAACAAAATGACAACGGTTGATCAGGGAGGCTTAGTAACGGAAACTTCCCTGATCTGATTAGGCTACCTCTTCGGCTCGCTCTGGACATAAATATCTAGCATGATTACACCCTTGATTTACTGTTATGCATGGATCAGAATAACATGGGCGGGTTTGAATTATGCATTCTCTTAACAGAACATTAAACCTTATGGCGAAATGGAATGGGCCAACATGTAACTATTATCTTTGATAGAGTCGACTGAGAAAGATAGAGTGGAAGGCTCCCCCAGTCGAGGAAACTTGCACCTCCTTCTTTTTTGGCTTTGGTTGGATTGCTTGAATGAGAGCATGATAAATAATGCCTTGTTCCTTCTTGTTAATAAATAGTGCTTGTGTTACCCAGCAGAAGCATGATAGATTGCTGATCATTGTTAAGAGAGGAAGGTTAAGTCCTGACACATGAAAACAATTGGAACAATATAATCAAGATATAAAGCAAGGATTCCGAATCAAGGAAGTGTTTTGGGACAAATTTCTGAAAACTGAAACAAAATGTATAACAAAATTATATGAAAAACTGTTAGAATGGTCAACAGAGACTGAACTAATAAAAAGCAGGGCTGGGTAACCATGGAAAAATTTGTTTCTAAACTCGATTCGTTTTTAGGGGGTTTTTGCGTTTCGTTTTTTAAAAGAATTCCGAAATTTTCCTTTAAAAAAGTTCGAAATATACAAAATTTCGGAAATTACGAAACAATTACGAATCGATTCATTAATGGCGGACGCGATTGCGCAATACGCTAAAAAAACCTCCAAATGGGACAGGGGGAACTTCTGAAGCTTCCCTCTCCCTCTGTTGTTGACTGTTGGTGTGATAATTTTTTTTTATCACTGATAAAACAAACAACAACTATAAAACTTGCACCAGACATACAGAAATAATAACGAAACAATTTCGAAACGATTTCGAAACGATTTTGAAACAATTACGAAACAATTACGAAATAAATTGAAAAAATTCGTTTCGATTTTTAATTACTCCTGCATGGCTCAATATCGGTTCGTAAGCTAATTTAAATACGAATTAATAACGAATTACGAAATTAACGAACGAAACCGCCCAACCCTAATAAAAAGCTGTATGCTAAAATGGGCAGAGAATTTTAAAAGACTGATAGCAATGTGTGATTGGGAAATAATGTGGAACGAAAAGCTTAAATATACCTATGCAACTGATCTAAAAGAAAACTGGATGAAAATGTTCCATAGGTGGTACATGACTCCAGTCAAATTAAATCACATGTATAAAGAAGTATCAAAAGCCTGCTGGAAATGTAATGAACACGATGGGAGTTTTTTTCACCTATGGTGGAGCTGTGTGGAAACTCAGAAATACTGGAAAGTTTTTCATGAAGAAATGCAGATAATCTATATATATAAAAATGCTCTGTGCATAATGAGTACCTTAAAAACAAAAGAACCAATGAACGAAATCACACCAAATTTGGCAACAAAACGTCTCACAACACAAGGAGTGACCATCACTCAAAAAATTATGATTTTGTCATTTGGGAGTTGTAGTTTCTGGGATTTATAGTTCACCTACAATCAAAGAGCATTCTGAACTCCACAATGATGGAATTGAACCAAACTTGGCCTACAGAACTCCCATGACCAACAGAAAATACTGGAAAGGTTTGGTGGGCATTGACTTTGAGTTTTGAAGTTTTCATTCACCTATATTCAGAGAGCGCTGTGGACTCAAACAATGATAAATTTGAACCAAACTTGGCAGGAATACTCAATATGCCCAAATGTGAACACTGGTGGAGTTTGGGGGAAACAGACCTTGACATTTGGGAGTTGTAGTTGTTGAGTTTTATAGTTCACCTACAATCAAAGAGCATTCTGAACTTGACCAACAATAGAATTGGGTCAAACTTCCCACACAGAATCCCAATGACCAACAGAAAATACTATGCTTTCTGATGGTCTTTGGTGACCCCTTTGACACTCCCTCACGACCCCCTCAGGTGTCCTGACCCCTAGGTTGAGAAACACTGAGAATTGACCTTGAGTTTTGGAGTTGTAGTTCACCAACATCCAGAAAGATATATATATAGGGAGTTGTAGTTGCTGGGATTTATAGTTCACCTACAATCAAATAGCATTATAGAATTGAACCAAATGGGGCATGCAGGACTCCCATGACCAACAGAAAACACTAGAAGGGTTTGGTGAGCACTGACCTTGAGTTTGGGAGTTGTAGTTCACCTACATCCAGAGACTACCATGGACTAAAACAATGATGGATCTGGACCAAACTTGGCACGAATATTCCATATGCCCAAATATGAACACAGATGGAGTTTGGGGGAAATAGACCTTGACATTTGGGAGTTGTAGTTACTGGGATTTATAGTTCACCTACAATCAAAGAGTGTTCTGAACCCCACCAACGACAGAATTGGGCCAAACTTCCCACACAGAACCCCCATGACCAACAGAAAATACTTAAGGCCATCCAGTCCAACTCCCTTCACCAGGGCAAGAAAACGTAATCAAAGCCCTCCTGACAAAGAGCCATCCAGTCATAGATAAAGATAGATAGATACGATTCACACACAGAGAGATATAGTATCCTAGATTTGAAAGGGACCCCTGAAGAAGGACAATTATATGTTGCATATTCCAGAGTGGGCAAACCAGACACTCTCCACATCAACACTGACAAAGAAACAACAAAAAATACTGTTTACCCACAAACAGAAAGACGTTACTTATATCAGAAACCAACACTTTCTCATTATTTTTTCAGATCAACAGACTGGGCTACAGCAACGCGTGGCAGGGGACAGCTAGTACTTAATAAAAAAATTCCTGAGAAAAGCAGAATACTATCTATTGGGAATTGTAGACAGAGACATAAATCTAGACTCAAATGAAGATATTTTATTTATCTACTTGACAACGGCCGACAGAATCGTCTTTGCGAAACTCTGGAAGTAGAAAGAAGTACCAGAGAAGTTCCACTGGTTAAAGAAGATAAATGAAATTAAGGACATGGACACTTTAACTTTTTTATTAAAAAGCAATACAGGTAATCCAGTCAAACAGACAAACTGGTCAATAATTGAAGACTATATTGAAAATAGGTACAAGGACCTATAATTGAACTGAGGTTATAATAAAAATATATTTTATTTATTTATTTATTTAAAGGTTTTGTATATCGACCTTCTCACCTCTCTTGAGGGACTCAGACCGGTTTCCAACCATAATATCACATACAATCAATAAAACATCATAATACATATTACAGTAAAACATTAAAACAGCAATTACAATCAATAACTATAATGGTCAGTTGTCACACTAAAATCGTTGCTCATCATCCTCCATCCATATCTCAGGGTGTTGGCTCACTCGTCGAATGCCTGTCTCCATAACCAAGTCTTCACCTGTTTCCTAAATGTCAGGATAGAAGGGGCGGTTCTGATCTCCAGTGGGAGAGAGTTCCAGAGTCGAGGGGCCACCACCGAGAAGGCCCTGTCCCTCGTCCCCACCAGACGCGCTTGCGAGGCCGGTGGGACCGAGAGCAGGGCCTCTCCAGACGATCTTAATAATCTTGATGGTTCATAGGGGAGAATATGTTCGAAGAGGTAAGATTGAATATACAAAATGGATAGACAAAAAGAGACTACACGGGCAGAATTAGATGGAAGTCCACCTTTTTTTTTCTTGTTTTTCTTGTTTTGGTATTTTTCACTTTTTACATTTTTATAGAGTTTTTGTTTGGGAGTGTATGTGTGTTTTTTTTATATTATAATTGTTCTTATTTGTTGTTTTCTCTCATAACTTTCCTCTTGAAATTATTCCCCCGCTTTCGCTGTAACCTATAATAATTTCAATAAAAATTATTTTTTAAAAAGAAAATAATTGTGTGTCTGCAAGCTGGATCCTGCACAAAAAAATATTAAAAGAATTGAGAACAATTTTCTTGGCTTTTCATGACTTTCATGGGAGGAGATGGTGATGGTGACAGAATGGTGGAGGGAAACATGTCTTTGGATAATTTGATATCCCATCTGTCCTTGGAGCCTCATATTAGGTTATGGAACAAAATTACTGCAATCCATAGGAAATCAAGTCTGATTTTGTAATGTAGTCAAATGAACACTTTGAAGCCCATGCCTGGGATCAATACGCAAGCAGTAACTACATTTGCTTGTCATATGATGATATTGATGGGAAAACATAATGGTCAGGATTATAAAATCAATTCCATAATTTAATCAGAAATGTTTATTGATACTGTTAAAGTTGAATTCAATAGCTCATGGTATGCAGTTAATTTCCTACCTGTCATAGAAAAAAATGTATTGAGATGTTCTTCCTTTGAACAGATAGGAGTTAATTTGATAGGGGAGGGAAGATTAGCAGAGTCTCATTATTTTAATAGACACTCGTTTGTTTTTAATAGAGCGCAGGCAAAAAAAAAAAAGGAAAATCTTTGGATGTTGAGAAGAATGCTTGTATCTTTGATGGCATCTTTGATGGTTGGATGACCCTGAATTCTACCATTATGAAATAAGGAAGGAGGAGAGACTATTCCCATACTAAGAATATTTTTAATAAACCTGCTTTTACTCAATTGTTTAGCTTTTTCCTAAGCTAAAAAATCTCCTATTAGTAGTAACTTTTTATCATAGAACATTTGCTTTATCATTCTGCATCTTTCTCAGATTCGCAATACCCACTTTGAAGTATATTTATTTATTTATTTACCATAATTATATACGGCTTTTCTCAGCCCAGAGGCTACTCAACTCATGGAGGTTTACAAACAGCAAAATTCAATGCCCCCAATAACATAAGTATGATGCAAGTTTTGTAAGACATGCGTGCGGAGCTCTTCCTCATCATCTTCAGCAGGAACCACCTTCAAATGCATCCAGACTGACTGAAATATTGTTTATTTCAAATTTGTATTTTGGGATAAATAAACTGGTCTGGGGAACTGGTATAAAAAGTCTCTGCAGTGTGTCACTAGGGTTGGTATGAAGCCCTCGGTGGCGCAGTGGGTTAAAGCCCTATGCCGGCAGAACTGAAGACCAACAGGTTGCAGGTTCGAATCCGGGCAGAGGCGGATGAGCTCCCTCTATCAGCTCCAGCTCCTCATGCGGGGACATGAGAGAAGCCTCCCACAAGGATGATAAAACATCAAATCATCCAGGCGTCCCCTGGGCAATGTCCTTGCAGACGGCCAATTCTCTCACAACAGAAGTGACAAAAAAAAAAACTAGGGTTGGTATTACCCAGTGCATAGTGTCACACAATAAAAGCCTCCCGTATCAAACTGTACCACAATATTATAACTAAAATGACAGAAAATTTTACAAAATTAGTGACTTAAACAAAAAAAAAACTCCTGCAGCAATGAACACAACAATGCATGCTTGTATCTCATACGGATGAGCCACGTGATTTTTTTATTTATTTACTAGCTGTACCCACCATGTGTTGCTGTAGCCAACCTTCCCTCCCTCTTTCTTTCCTTATTTCTTTCTCTCCCTCCTTCCTTCCTTCCTTCCTTCCTTCCTCCTTCTCTTTTTCCTTCCTCCCCTCCCCTCCCTCTTTCTCCCTCTCTCCTTCCTTCCCTTCCACCCTTTTATCCTTCCTTCCCTCTTTCCTCCCTTTCCCTTCTTCTTCTTCCTTCTCTCCTTTCTTTCCTTCCTTCCTTTCTCTTTTTCCTTCTTCCTTTCTCTTTCCTTCCCTCCTCTTTCTCTCTTTCTTCCTTCTCTCCTTCCTCTCTCTCCTCTTTCCTTCCTTCTTTCACTTTTTTATTTCCTTCTCTCCTTCCTCCTTTCTTCTTTCCTTCCTTCTCTCCTTCCTCCTTTTCCCCTTTCTTCCTTCCTTCCTTCCTCCCTCCTTCCTTCCTTCCTTCCCCCTTTCTGTGTATATGTGTTCTGTCTGTATATATATGCATATATGTGTGTATATATTTGTGTATATGTGTATATATGTGTGTTTGTGCATATATGTGGTTTTGCACATTTGTTATAATGCATTTTTTGTTTTTTGGCTTTTCATGTCTCTTCTGCTGTGTTTTTCCATGTTTTTATGAGTGATGGTCATTCGTTGGCCTGATCGATGTATTGTGTCCAAATTTGGTGTCAGTTCGTCCAGTGATTTTTGAGTTATGTTAATCCCACAAACAAACATTAAATTTTTATTTATATAGACTTGCCGTCCCCTGCCACGCATTGCTGTACTCATAACAGTATCACCGTACACTTCACAAATCTGTCAATGAATTTCTGCAGCAGGCAGGTTCCTTGCTGACAAAAACCGTATCACTGAGCGATCCTCACATGCGGCGGGTGAGTTGATAGTCTTAAACATTTTTAAAGCACAGAACAGAACCGTACAAGTTAGCTACAGAGCGGAAATTGAGCACAGTTGTTCCCGAGGCATGCCGGTACACACGCGCTTGTTGCGGTATGCGCACGAACTACTAGTGTCTACAACAAAACGGACCTTACTTTAAAAATACCCCTCATAGATAATAAATATATAAATTTGGGAAAGCAGGGAACTCATTATAGGTAGGCAAGGACTTGATGTGCAAATGGAAGACATTGGCTGGAACTACATTGCTTTCTTCTAGGACGTTTTTGAGCAATATGGAAAAATAGTCAAAGAATCAAACAAAGGCCAGCGATGTCAAACTAAAAGCAAAATGGAAGCCCATGGAAGAGGAGATGATAGATTATCTGGTATTTTATTACGAGGCTTATGCTCTTTCTCTATTGTGGTTATCACAGTTTTTCAGAGGAAGCAGTAGTAATGGAGAGGACAGAGAAGGGCAATGAGGGAAACTAGGTCTAGTAAGAATGAGCTATGAAGCTTGACTTAAAAACCTTAATCTTTCAAAGGCATTTTCCATGTGGTTTGCCCATGCTATATAAATTTTTAAAGTGTGTAGATAAAGCTGCTCATACATCATAGTGTCATAAACTTCACGGAAAACATTTGGTTCTTTGTCTGCCATGGAAATATTGCCCTGTTATAATTTTCTGTGAAATGCGGTAAACTGAGGTCAAAGAATGGTATATTTCTCATCTTTCATCACCACACACCCAGACAGATGAAAGGTACAAATCCATTAAGAGTGTGTTTGTATTTGTGTGGATTCCCAGCCACTCTGTATCTCATGAAAGCTTCCCATAGTTTAAAAGGGCAATCACAGATCTTATTTATTGGTATGCTTTTATGTTGTGCTTTAGCCTTTGTTTGATAGCAACTGGAGGACCATTCATAACAATCAGGATGACTTCATTTGTGTTTGCTTTTGCTCCCCATTAATCCATGACCAACTGTGAAATTTGCTATTTTACCATAACCAGTCTATTTCATTTGTCATCTCTTTTTGCAATATATACTGCACTGGAGACAGACAAAAATCTCAATTCAATCCAGTAGTAGCCACTAGAACAAAAGAAGATATTCACATGATGAAAAAAATACAGATTAAATATCAGGAAATACTTTTCATGCCAAGATATCATACATGCAATATAAGAAGCTATCATAAGATACAAATCGTATGATGAAAGCATACCTAGAGAAAACCAATAGTTAGAGGGCATCCTACTGGGAAATAAACTATGGAAAAGAAGATGAGATGCCAAAGAAGTTAAAATGGGAAAAATATCTCTATGAGTGTGTCTTTTTGCTGTTAATTGTATCACATTGCCTTTCACTTGCAAAAACTCTGTAAATAAGAAACCTCCAATATGCTGCTATTAAAAACAGAGTTAAGGTCTTGCCAACTTGGGGCCTCAGCTTCCTTCATTGAGTCAATCCATGTATGTTATCATCTTCTGCTTTTGATACTACTTTTGTCTAGCATTAATGTCTTTTTCAATGAGTCCTGTCTTTCTGTTTTGGCACCTGCCAACCTGCGTGACTGCATCACTGTGTACAAACCCAAACGATCTCTTCAATCATCTGGAGAGGCCCTGCTCGCGCTCCCGCCTCCATCGCAAGCGCGATTGGTGGGGACGGGGGACAGGGCCTTCTCGGTGGTGGCCCCTCAACTCTAGAACTCACTCCCCAGGGACATCAGACATGCCCCAATGCTGGCAGTCTTTAGGAGGAGCTTGAAAACATGATTGTTCCAGTGTGCCTTCCCAGAAGAAGGAAAACTCTTAGCAATATGTCCTCAAATGCACTTTAATATTGATTTAGGGTTGTCTGCGCGCTCTCCTTTTTCTCTGAAAACCCTATTTTAATTCGTCTTACCTTGTTCATGCCCAGCACTTTTTGGTTTTAAATTTGAATTATTACATTTGGCCCGGCCATAGGCTTTTAAATGCTGTATGTTGCAATATGTTATTGTTATTGCTTATTGTGTATTTTCTGTTTTGTGCTAATTTTAACTGTTTTGTATTGATTATTGTTATTGCTTTTATTTATTGTATGTGTTGTGGGCTTGGCCTCATGTAAGCCGCACCGAGTCCCTTGGGGAGATGGTAGAGGGGTACAAATAAAGTTATTATTATTATTATTATTATTATTATTATTATTATTATTATTTCCATGATGGGTTCAAATAAATGTGATACATCACAGAGCTAATGGTAATTTAGATACTAGGTTAAGCAAACTCTTTTGAAAATAGGATGGGTTTTTTAAAAAACAGGAAAGTAACACTGGGCTCTGCTTTCTAACTTTATTTTATGGTCTCATATACTGCCCATCAGATAACACAGGCAGTGGCTTTGGCACCACGAGGAAAGGAAATGTGGACCTGCAAAAATGTGGTCATCATGAGCAGCCCCTGTGATATAGGTAAGCTTTGAGTTATTTTCTTTCTTTTAAGTGGAATTTTGATGCTTCCCCCCATTTTATTTGGGGAAGTGATGGGGGTTTCCTCTTCCTGCAGTAACGTGGCGGGGGGGGGGGGGAGGACATGTCTGATAAGGTCATCAGCTTACCATTGGTCATTACATGGATGCATCTGGGAGGAAGTACAAACAACTTACATTCCCAGTATAATTCTGATGTGAACTGATGTGCCTCTCCCATGATGAAAGGTTTTTTAACCAAAATGCTGGACCACTCTCACAACCACCATGTCAGACTACACAGAGAAGCCACTGAAATACACAAGCATGTGGACAATTTCAACAGAAAGGAGGAAACCATGAAAATGAACAAAATCTGGCTACCAGTATTAAAAAACTCTAAAATTACAACAGCACAACAACAGAGAGGAAACAAACAAGGACATCTAATCACCTCTCAACAAAAGTTTGTTCTAGGCACTGTCAGGCCATTATATGCTAATCAAGGTGGTCAGTTGAAACATTCACACCTAGCTCCAGCAGACAAGAGTCCTTTGTCCCACCCTGGTCATTCCACAGATATATAAACCCTTTTCCTACTTCCAACAGACCTCACTACCTCTGAGGATGCTTGCCATAGATGCAGGCAAAACATCAGGAAAGAATGCCTCTAGGCCATGGCCATATAGCCCGAAAAAACCTACAACAACCCAGTTTTTTAATTGTTCTCGCTATAGCAGAAATGTCCAAGTTCTTATTTCTGTTTTATCAGAAGTATGAAACTAGTAGCCACTTCTACCTGCTCGAATTACCAACTTTCCATGAGAAGAGGAGCTCTTAGTTCATTCACATTTCCTTTCTTGTTCTACATTTCCACACTGTCTTGTTGCACAAGATGTAACACAACTGTTTTTAGGTGGTGCGACTGAAAGAAGGACCTTTCCTCAGGATTTAAGGACCCAGGCAGGCTCATATGGGGAAACAAGTTTGCCCAACAGCTTTGGCCTAAGCTGTATAGGGGTTTATAGTCATAACTAACACTTTGAGTTGTATCAATTCAGGAGAAAAGTGGAACATAAATCATATAAATGAATTAATGGATGAATGAATGAATAATTGGAAAGAGATGAACCGCTATTGGAGCTGCTGTAACAAGAGAATTTTATACTCCCTATACTCAGCTTTAGTTAGCAATCAGCCTACAGCTCTTTGTACTAATGGAAAACTCTTCAAACAAAAATGTGTTACAGTAATAACTGTATTTTACAAATCACAATAAAAAGGGGATGTTAGGGCTAGAATCATGTTGGTACTTTATGCCCTCACAGTACACATTATACTTACTTGGATGATCCCTCGTTGTCCAAGTAGGATTGTCTTCCAGGATCAGTATTCTGGTGGGTCCGTAGGTGACTGTGGAGCCCTATTCTTGATCTGCATCTTCTTCTGCAGTGTGGGCATTGGTTTCCAGGTGGAAGGCAGTCCCGGTTGGGGTTGGCTTGATGCACCTTCCTCTTGGCACATTTCTCTCTTTCGCACTCCATTTGTGCCTCTTCAAATTCTACAACACTTCTGGTCACAGCTGACCTCCAGCTGGAGTGCTCAAGGGCCAGGACTTCCCAGTTCTCAGTGTCTATGCCAGAGTTTTTAAGGTTGGCTTTGAGCCCATCTTTAAATCTCTTTTCCTGTCCACCAACATTCCGTTTTCCATTCTTGAGTTCGGAGTAGAGCGACTGCTTTGGGTGACTGTTGTCGGGCATCCGGACAATGTGGCTGGTCCAGCTGAGTTGATGGCGGAGGACCATCACTTCAATGCTGGTGGTCTTTGCTTCTTCCAGTACGCTGACATTTGTCCACTTGTCTTCCCAAGAGATTTGCAGCATTTTTCAGAGGCAAAATGATGGAATCATTCTAGGAGTTGCATGTTACGTCTGTAGATAGGTAGTCCACGTCTCACAGGCATATAGCAGGGTTAGGAGGACAATAGCTTTATAAACAAGCACCTTGGTATCGCTAGGGATGTCCCAATCCTCAAACACCATGACCGTGGCTTCTCAATCTGTTGCAGCCTTCTTCCACCTTCACAGCCATTGTAACATGTACCATCTTATCCTCTGCCTGCTCCGCCATTGAGATCTTTGGGTCTTCGGACTGTGCTTGGTCTGGAACCTCCCCCACGGCCACTCCTGGGAGTGCATGACTCCAGTCATTGTGCCCGCAGTTTCATTGGAACATGCAAGCCCCCTCACCACAACAAGGTGACAGTCCATCGAGGGGGAGTACACTTTATACCAAGGCGTGTGTCAACAGTAATTGGATTGGGAGTATGGGTGAAAAAAAAGTGCCACTACCAGGAAAGGAAGCTGATCTGCCAGCTCAGCTTCCATGATTCCCAAGGAGCTGGAAGGGATGCCATTGTCACTCACTGTCATACTAGTATAGCATTATAGGACAACAGCACAGTATAATTAATTATTTCTTTGTTTGTTTTTATTTCTAGCCCATTTTTCTCCCAGTTTGGAAGCATTCTTGAAATAATAACAACACATTGGTCATCCTTACTGTCCCCCTCCTGTTTTCATTGTAGTGGTGGCCACCAGACACAAAATGTCTAGGGATTGTCACTCATAGCCTGGAATGCTGTCAGCCAAGATGCCAAAGCAGCATAGAAGGGGAAGGAGGAATCATTTATTTATTTATTTATTTATTTATTTACAGCTTTTATATTCCGCCCTTCTCAACCCGCAGGGGACTCAGGGCGGCTTACAGTGTACACATATATGGCAAACATTCAATGCCAATTTTTGACATACAAACATATACAGACATACACAGAGGCTATTTAACTTTTTCTGGCCGCCAGGGGAGCTGTCACTTTCATAATTTATTTATTTATTTATTTGACTTGTATACCGCCACTCCCAATTTGGCTCGGAGTGGTTTACAGCAGTAGATTAAAACAATACAACCAACTTTAAAATACAATAAAAACGAGAACAGACATAGTCCCGAGTTATTCACCCATCGAAAGCTTGTTGGAAAAGAAAGGTTTTACAGGCTTTCCGAAAAGCAAGTAGCTCTCGGATGGTTCGGGTTTCAACTGGCAAGGCATTCCATAAATAAGGGGCCACAATCGAGAAGGCTCTCTGCCTAGTAGAGGACAGATGGTAAGTCCGGATGTTGGGGACTTCAAGCAAATTTTGGTCTTCACGGACCAAAATTTCATCGTCCATCTGCGATGCTGATGAAGTACTTCCGCATTCCCCGCATGCTTCCCTGCTGGAATGCTCTGCTGGAGTCTTCTTTATGGCCTCATAAATTAGTTAATTTAGCCTCCCTACACTTTTTAAGGTGATACCTAATTTTCCTACTTGACAGATGCAACTGTCTTTTGGGTTGCAAAGGTTGACAACAGGCTACACACAATTGGTTGGAAACCCACTCCAACCCGGGCTGGCTTCGAACTCATGACCTTTTGGTCAGAGTGATTTTAATGCAGCTGACAGCCAGCTGCACCACAATTCCAGCACAATCATTCCCTCCTTTTCCTCCTCCGATCACTCTTGCACTTCAGCTGATTTCACTCTAGCCATTTCCCATCAGTGGTCACTGTTAGGAGAAGAACAGGAGCAGGATGATAAGTGCTGTCCCATGTCCTCAGGCCATCCAAGACTGGGACATGGAATATGAAACAGAATATGAGATGGCTGTGCAGACAGTTGGAGCCAGTTCCGTATTTGGATCGGCTCAACTGTTTACACAGGGCTATAATCTCCCTTTGTTGTTACGTTTCAAGGAAACTCCTAAGTAACCTGTAATATTTTGTTACCATGGTTCAAGTCTGTGTTAACGCAAATCAGCTCTATGTGTCATGTAACCATTACAAATTTCCTCAAAGTGTTAAAGAAACTAGACTGAAATAGCTGAATTGTCAGTTATGCAAAGAATGGTATGAGGCAGTGACCCCCAAATGATATTAAGGGCAACTCTGTCTCACGCTGTGATTAAGCACAGTCTTTGTGATCTTTAATCCAGCATTATACAATGAAATGGTCACTTAACATAACTTTAAGTGTTCCCATTAACTAACAATATTATCTCAAGTTTCAAAATAAGTACTTCATGTGCTGTTCTATGAATGATATTATTTCAGTGAACCAATATGTTACTTTATAAAAAAAAAAACCCTACCATTTCATTTTATGCCAGCAAGAACAAGTTGAGCATCTCTTTCAAAATCCAAAATCCAAAATAATCCAAAATTGTCCATGTAAGTGACTGCGATAGTCACACCTTTGCTTTCTGATAGTTCTGAAAGTATAAACGGTTCCAGCCCAACTTATCTATCTGAATACATCTCTTCCTGCGAACCCACCAGGAACTTGAGATCGTCGGAGGAGGCCCTGCTCTCGATCCCGCCTGCTTCGCAAGCACGTTTGGCAGAGGATGAGAGACAGGGCCTTCTCTGTGGCAGCCCCTTGGCTGTGGAACTCCCTGCCTAGGGATATTAGATCAGCCCCCTCCCTCCTGACCTTTCGAAAAAGAGTGAAAACTTGGCTCTTCGAGCCAGTATTTGGAACCTCGGGATAAACAGACAAACTTGAATCAGAAAATGACCCAAGAACGGCCAAGATGACGGAATGGATGAGGATTTGAATGAGAGGACATAGTTTTTAAAATTTTTATTATCTATTGTTTTTATTTTTCTAAATGTATTGTAATATTTCTTTTCAGCTTTTTATCAATGTATGTATTTTATGGCACCAAATTGTGCCGACTCTGTATGCTGCCCTGAGTCGCCTTCGGGCTGATATGGGTGGGATAGAAATAGTGTAAAATAAATAAATAAATAAATAAATTTTGGGATTTGGTGAGGTCGATAGAAATAAGATTTGATGCATAAATCAAACTTCTATTTTTCACATTTTTCTTATTTGTATCTATTACATTTATATTCTATCCCATTATGTTGTCTCTGGTCAACTTCAATTGATATAGACATATTTTATTTACATTACTATATAGATCAAAGAGAGCCAACATGGTGCATTAGTCTGTGTTGTTGGGTTTGGGTCACATTTGCACTGACCAATTAATGCAGGTTGGAGTCAGCTTCAAAGTGCAATGGCACCCATAACAGTTCACTACAGTTCACTTTAAGCCTTTTAAACCAAGATAGGTAAAGTCAAAAAGAAAACCCTTTATGCATTTCAGTGAAATCATATGTAAGCCACATCGCAGGGTAAAACCAGTCTTGCAGAGTATGAATAGCTGTGCAGACACCCAAAGTTCTTTCAGTGAACATATGCAAATTCGGGGTGGGGTGGAGGTGGGATTACTTGTTAAGCTATAGATCCTGCAGATCCTGGAATTGGTGGTTATATTTCTTTCTTTATTTACAGTATTTATATTCCGCCCTTCTCACCACGCAGGGGACTCAGGGTAGATTACAATGTACACATATATGGCAAATATTCAATGCCAAAGACACACAACACATATAGACAGACAGTCAGAGGCTATTTAACTTTTCTGGCCACCAGGGGAGCTGTCACTTTAATCGTCCATCTGCAACACTGATGAAGTACTTCCACATTCCCCGCATGCTTTGTTGGAGTGCTTTGCTGGAGTCTTTTTTATGGCCTCGTAAATTAGTTAAATTAGCCTCCCCACACATAGGTGGTACGTAATTTTCCTACTTGACAGATGCAACTGACTTTTGGGTTGCAAAGGTCAACAACAAGCTACACAATTGGTCGGAAGCTCACTCCGACCCAGGGCTGGCTTCGAACTCATGACCTTTTGGTCAGAAGTGATCTTAATGCAGCTGAAACTCAGCCAACTGTGCCACAGTCCTGGTTTATCTAGGCCTCAAATTGGTGCTCTAGGATTCAATCTAATCATCTGCACTGAGAAACTTGTTTATCCTATTCTAGTTCAAAATCAACCTAAGTGGTCAGTGTAGATGTGCCCCAGAACACTGGCTCAGTGCTATGGACACTTCGGAGTTGCAGTTTGTTGTTGTAATGATGAGGAGATATTGGAAAAATAGATATTTATTTATGTATAAATTGTATGTACTTTAAATGTATAGAAAAATCAGGCTCTCTCTGTATAAAAAGAATGCTAACGGACAAGCAAGCTGTGTCCAGGCACAGCAAGAGAGAGGCTGAAGAGGGGACATGTTATCTATACATTCCAGGAGAGAGATAAGCCCAGCTAGCAACAGCCTGGTACAACTAGGCTCTAAGGAAAGAGCCAAGGCCTCTCCCTTCTGACAACTCAAATTGGGCCTCTTGACTGATGGATGTAAGCTGCTCCTAGAAATACACAGACATGCCTTTTGCATGTTAGAAGACAGAATTTGATGCTAAGGTGACGCAGTGAGTGACGTTAATGTATGTAGAAGCATGTTCTTTGTTTGCTTGCATTTGGAATCTATAAAAGGGACAGTCAATGCCTATTTCATTGCTCTGGTTTGCTTTTGGACGCAAGTCCACTCCAGGGCCCCAGCTGGAAATAATCCATGCTTTTGAGACCTCCGGACCTCTCTTTGTCGCTTTTCCTGAAACCTTCTTCCTGCCATTTCAGTAATACTACAGCTCCAAGGATTCCATAGCATTGAGCCTTGGCAGTCAAAGTGATATCAAACTGCATTCATTCTACATTATAAGATGCACTCAAAGACAAGATTTGGACTCCTGTAGTCATCCAGTATTGGGAAAGATCTAGGGGTTGCTGAGTACAGACTTTGCTCCTCAAGGACAGTGGCTTCTTGGGTTTCTGACTTGATTTTTCCTCTTGTTCATTCTGTTCTTTTCTCTTCCAAGGGGCTATTCCCCTCTGTCCTTAGATAGAGCCTGCCGTGCTCCTAGCTTTCAAGTGCCTCATCTTCATGACCCCTTGCCTTGCCCTCTCAGTCCCTCCAGGTGAATGGATTTTGTGCAAAAATTACACACTCTTGTCACCAAGCTATGGTCTCTCACAACACTTGAATTTGGGCTAAAGAGGATTTCTTAATGTATTGTCGAAGGCTTTCATGGCCGGAATCACTGGGTTGTTGTAGGTTTTTTGGGCTATATGGCCATGTATCCAGTATTGTCATCCAGTATTGGGAAAGTATTGGGATGCTCACCTCACTACCTCTGAGGATGCTTGCCATAGATGCAGGCGAAACGCCAGGAGAGAATGCCTCTAGACCATGGCCATATAGCCCGAAAAAACCTATAACAACCCAATTTCTTAATGGTTTTATCCTCACAGTGCCATGGAAAGGGGACATAACTCAATTGATTCTATAGGTCAAAGTAGATGTTACAAAGGAGTATGTGGCAGTTGCTCTGGACTGAACCCACCATGTATAGAAAGGGACAGTTGGCTGTTTTACAGCCTCTTAGATGCTTTATTCCCTAGGTTTTTCCTTCCCTTGATGGCAGTGGAGACTCTGCTCTTTCCTTCTCTTTGCCTCTGTGCAAGAGAGTGGGGCAGGATTTAGTGTGCAGGAACCTCTCCCAGTTGTAGTGGATTTGATCCAGAGTTATGCTCCCATCACTTCCTTGCAAGGGAAAAGAAGAAGAAAAGAAAATTTCCCTCTATGCTCTGAACTTGACATAGCATCTAGTTTAACCCTGACTTAATTAGACTATTACTCTAAGTTTTCAAATTATCTCTTGCGATTCAAATTATCTGCCCTTTCCAACTATTTTGGGGGAAAGTAGCAGCAGTAAATGGCTTTTTCAAACTGATTTTTTTCTTAATACCTAAAGGTCTCCACCAATTTTGGAGATTAACTACATCCTAAATGTCAGTTTAATAAAGAAGGTTCTCTGCTGGAACTCAAGAAATAGTAAGCCGAAACTAGATAAAAAATAAATTTTGATGAAATTTAGAATTCCTTGAGGCACCATTTGAGTGAGGTGCTGTGTACCTCAACATTTTTCTTTCATCGCTTTCCCCGGCCCTTTGGTAATAAAATTCACTGCTATGTGTACTTTCCTTAAAAGGAAGCTGTGCGCACTTTCTTTTAATGTTCACACTCAAGGTACAAACTCAAATGCTACCTTCTAAGTAAAGATTTTTGAAAACTATCAGCAATCCCATATGGCAAATGCATATCTGGACTGCATCACACCGAGGTGCAAATGTTCAAAGAGGTACCTCACTACCTCTGAAGATGCTTGCCATAGATGCAGGCAAAACGTCAGGAGGAAATGCCTCTAGAACATGGCCATATAGCCCGGAAAACCTACAACATCCCAGTGGGGATTCTCTACATATGTGTATTGAAAGTGTGTTATAGAAATATTTATAACAAATATTAATGTTTTAATGCAGTGTCTTGATTACCTAACATCAGGAGGTCTGTTTTGAACAACAAAGCAAGGGAACAGAAGGTAATGAATGGGTTTAAGTATCCTCATTTTATGAAAATTACCTTCTTTAGAAACAGCCACCAGCCATTCCCCAGCTAGTATTACAATGTCAATGAGAGGTCTTTAGCATGAGAAAAAAGAGGGAGGGTGTCCATGCCTAGACATTTAAAAATGAAGCACTGTGAAACCCAAAACTTCCCTTGGTAGTGTGAATACATTATCTCAGCGGCTTATTACAAATGACTGGTATCGCTTTTAATCATTTCTGCAAAAGAAGGGGAAATCATTCTGGATTTTTAACTTTTAGTCAGTGTTGTATCTATCATATTTCTCTGTAAAGAGTACAAGGGAACCTTGTTCTCTTTTTTGGTTTCTCTTTTTCCCTTTGGAATTTATAACCATGGTGGATTTCACTGAGAAGTCCATCTAACATCAATGTAATAAGGTTGAGTTGGTTGGTCTTCTTTTCTCACCTAGACTCAGAGGCAACTTAGTACGGTTCTTCATCAGTCCTTGAAAACTTTTCAGTCACTAGAAAAACCAAAGTAAGGACCTCCTTACCCCCAGGAAATCAGAAGACGCTTACTTCTTGGGAGGAGAGCAATGTCCAGTCTCGATAAAATAGTAAAGAGTAGAGACATCAGACTGGCAACAAAGATCCGCATAGTCAAAGCCATGGTATTCCCTGTAGTAACCTACGGATGTGAGAGCTGGACCTTAGGGAAGGCTGAGCGAAGGAAGATCGATGCTTTTGAGCTGTGGTGTTGGAGGAAAGTTCTGAGAGTGCCTTGGACTGCGAGAAGATCCAACCAGTCCATCCTCCAGGAAATAAAGCCCGACTGCTCATTGGAGGGAAGGATACTAGAGACAAAGTTGAAGTACTTTGGCCACATCATGAGGAGACAGCAAAGCCTAAAGAAGACAATTATGCTGGGGAAAGTGGAAGGCAAAAGGAAGAGGGGCCGACCAAGGGCAAGATGGATGGATGGCATCCTTGAAGTGACTAGACTGACCTTGAAGGAGCTGGGGGGGTGACGGCCGACAGGGAGCTCTGGCGTGGGCTGGTCCATGAGGTCACGAAGAGTCGGAGATGACTGAATGAATTAACAACAACAAGGACCTCCTCACCACGGATCACTCCATGCCTCACAACATTCCAGCTTCCCTCATCACATGAGGGAAACATCAGGCAGGCAGCTCAAACAGTAGGTTTCAATGAAAATATTGTGTGCCTCCAGTCTTTTGCCTCAAGCCATTTTTTGGTAACATGGTTTTTTTTAGCAGTTTTGCCACAGAGCCACCATGGAAATATTTATCCAGGGTGTGATGAGAGCCAGTGGGCTTTGTGGTAAAACTGTAGACAATTTCAACAGAAAAGGAGAAACCATGAAAATGAACAAAATCTGGCTACCAGTATTAAAAACTCTAAAATGTTAACAGTAAATACAGAACAACACTCAAACACAGGGAAACTCCAGACAAGAAACAACCAGTTAATCACCTCTCAACAAAGGATTTCCCCAGGCACTAACAAGCCACACCAAAAAACTGTCAGGCCATCAAATGCTAATCAAGGTGGCCAATTGAAACATTCACACCTAGCTCCAACAGACAAGAGTTCTTTCTCCCACCCTGGACATTCCACAGATATATAAACCCAATTTTCCTAGTTTTCAACAGACCTCACAACCTCTGAGGATGCCTGCCATAGATGCAGGAAAATGTCAGGAGAGAATGCTTCTAGAACATGGCCATATAGTCCAAAAAACCTACAACAACCCAGTGATTCTGGTCATGAAAGCCTTCAACAATACACAGTGTTGATTTTCAACAATATGCAAGTGAATAAAAATGATTATTGTAATGTATACTAAAGATAAACAGATGAACCAAATGGTCAATAACTATTAAAGAATTTCAAAGAATAAAAAAGAAAGAAGGAAGGAAGGAAAGAACGAAGGAAGGAAGGAAGGAAGGAAGGAAGGAAGGAAGGAAGGAAGGAAGGAGGATAAAAAAGGATTCAATGTCCTGCTTTTAAAATTATAGTATCTTTCAACATCCTTTAAAATGCAAGCTTCCAACAAGTTTCCAGGCTCAATTCAAGGTGCAGGTTATTACACTTTGGGTCCAACCTATCTTCAAGACCACATCTCTTTCTACGAACCAGTGTGGGCTCTGAGGTCGACAGGGGAGGCCCTTCTCTCAGTCCCACCACCGTTTCAAACATGGTTGGTGGGGATGAAAGAGGGGGCCTTCTCTGTGGTGGTCCCCCCAGCTCCGGAATACCCTCTCAAAAGATGTTAGATTAGCCCCCACCCTTCAATCCTTCCATTCCAACCTGAAAACATGGATGTTCAAATAAGCTTTTGACCTTGAGTAGGCTGAATGGGCCCATTTGAAGTTGACACTTGGCACTTTGTGAATTGATGGCAGCTAGTTTTAACTACTGTTGTTTTAAAAATTGTATTATTTTGATTTTATGCTACGTGTGTTGACGGGGGTTGTAGTTATAATTTTATGTGACTTGTTTTATACCTATGCACCGTTTTTACCTGTTGCATGTTATGTATATATGCGCTCTGGAGTGCCTTTGTAAGCTGCCCCAAGTCTCTTTGGGGAGATGGTGGTGGGCTATAAATGAAGTTTATTATTTATTATTATTACATGTCCTGTGTGTGAACTAGAAGATTCCATTGCAGAGGACAGCCCTCCACAGAAAGGGGTATTTTTCTCCTTATTTCCCACTTTTCTAATAATTAAATTATTCCCACTCTTTTTTCTTAATTAAGAAAAAATATTTCCCTAAAACCGGAGATCTTCCTATTGGGACTAACAGGAAAAGTCTGGGATAAAGAAACCGACAAACTGTTTATATATCTAGTCACTGCAGCCCTCATACTCCTTGCTAAAGTCTGGAGGACCAAGGAAATACCATCGGAGGAGGAGTGGATTGAAAAGATAATAGACATAATGAACATGGACCACCTGTCATATATCCTCTCCGCTGCACGTAACATGCCGGTAACGGCTACAAACTGGTCCCCAGTCAAGGCGTGGTTAGGGGAGAGAAAGATAAAGCTTCAAATAGACTAACATCTGCTGTATGGACCCGCCCTAAAGCTCATACTTCACTGCAAGTGTCTCAACGCGAGGCCAAAATACAAATGTACCATAGTAAGCGGTCCCTGGATGGACTGTGACACATAGCAATACATAGTTGAATCTTTTTAGAAATAAGTATCTTAACAGAAATCTCTCTTGTCCGGTCAATATATTCTGTAGTATATGAACTCTCCCTGCATTAAAAAAAAATAAAAATAAATTAATAATAAAAAAAATTTTAAAAAAAAAGGGGGGGGTCATTAGACTCCTATAATGCTGGTAACATGAGTTAAGGTATATAGGACCACAACCAAAATTCAGAGCAAGTATTGTATAGTTTGATAACTACCCATGGCTCCCGGGAGCTAGAACACCTTAGCCAAAACTGGTTAAGAAGATAAGAAAGGTTAAGGACAATAGGAAGAAAGAAATATATTAGAAAATAAGAAATATCAGCGTTAAGCAAAGGATAAGTAAGAGACAGGAAAATATGGACGTCTCAACAGGGGGCACGAGGAAATATATAGATAGAGAGGTATCAAGCTATCTAGAGAAATAGACTTATAATCGTAGATATCAATGAGTATTTATTTGTGAAAAAATAATAATAGTAATAATAATAAATAACAAAATTAGAAAGAAAATAGACTGCAAAATACAAGGGAAAACTTTGAGCTCACCAGAGTAGGGGGGAGGAGGTTCGGCCATTGTCTGTTGGCTGTGTTTTTAATGTATTTGTCTTTTGTATATTTGGTCTATTTGTACTCGTCTCTCATTGTCTGTGTCTGTTGTTGTCACATGTGCTTTTTATACTGTTGTGTAATAAAACTTTTAAATTAAAAAAAATTATTCCCACTCTTTTGATGTATTCTATAATTTTTTCTACTTCAAATTTTGGGATTTTACTAGTTGTTTTTGTTTAGTAATTCTTGTTTTCTCATTCTATTCTGCTCGTATTCTTTGGAACATCTTTTCAATAAAAATTATTTATAAAAAAGGGATATTTCTTCTTCTTTTTTCCTTTCAATTGTTCTCATAATTAGTGACTTCATCAAGTTTAGCAGTCACCTATAGTTGGGAAGCCACTTTTGTACAAAGGGAGTATTTGGTTTCACTGACTTCCAACGTTATAGCTGTTATATTTAGGTTGTTCTGTCGCGCACTGGGTCTGATCAAAATGTCTTTATTCTATACGACGTATACTTTAAACCCAGTGGGAAGCCGGGGTGCCCGAAGAGAGATTGTTAGAGATTTCCTGAAGTAATGGGCTTTAGAGTCTTTAATGGTACAACAAAGTCTTTATTAAGGAA
The DNA here is from genome assembly GCF_025583915.1 of Anolis sagrei ordinatus. Taxonomy (NCBI): domain Eukaryota; kingdom Metazoa; phylum Chordata; class Lepidosauria; order Squamata; family Anolidae; genus Anolis; species Anolis sagrei. Next base: position 194,265,761 of record NW_026844366.1, read on the forward strand.
CAAATCTTCAAACAACACTTCAAGGCTTTTCTATTCTAGTCTTTAAGAGACTGGCACTGACTTAGATTAACTGTACTCTCTCAGCATGAGGAAGAACTCTTTATAATCTCTCCCAGGCTGCTTTCTATCTATGCCTCGTCGGCGTGGGTACTACTACCGAATCCACGTGCGTCTGGGTATCGAGCAGACCTTACCGGCTGAGGCTTGAAGATATTGCAACTGGAATTCCGTGGTTCTGCAATGTTATCTAATGGGAACTTCAGGGCTGTATTTCCTCTCTGGTGCTGTGAGGTTGAGAGACCGTGAGCTCTCAGCCAGAGCCTTTGGGATCTTTTCCTTCTGTTTCCCCGGATAGTTTTCCTTCTGTTTCCCCGGATAGTTTTGAGGAATGAAGCCTTTCCTATGGGACAAACTGATTTGCGTCCTATAGACTGGCTTCCTTGTGAGTGACTGACTAAAATGGTTCCTCTCTCTTCCCAGAGCCCAGAATAAGGGGCGGAACCAAAGCTAAATGATGATGGACAGGTGGCTTGCCCTATAACTGCAAACTTTAACAGGAAGCCACCCTGCTGCAAAATCCCAAGCCTAGGATTGCAGGCAAACCTTTAATATAAAGCAAATAAAGTTGGAGCCCTGGTACTGCCGTACCAGAACATAGGTGTTCTCAGTTAGTTGTGGGTCAACCATAGAAGAAGTGTGAGCATATGCTTTAGGCCTGTTTCTCAACTCTGAGCAGTAAATGTGTCCTATTTTGCAATCTATGGACTGTCTACCTCTCTAATTAGCACACAATAACTTAATTGAAAACTTTATTGCAGCCATCTAAATTGGTGATGTATTTATTTATTATTTCAGTCCTGGCACTTGTTTTGTGTCTATTGTAAAATTGACACTCAACCCCTGATTTATATTTACATGTTCCCACTCTGCTTTTTTCCTATTTCCAGTGCACACTTTCCCATTTGAAGCAGAAGATTTGACCTTGCAATAGCAGTGCTTGCTGATTCAATCAGGATTATAAACTCCGCTAAAGCATACACATTTCTCCCTCGCATTCTTTTTGCATTTCATTGCTGCCTGCTGTCCTTGTCTGCATTTGTCTTTGTTTCCTTTCCTTCCCCTTTCCTCCCCTTTTTGGCCATGATTCAGGTTTTATGAGATTTGATTTATTTGGGTGAAACGGGCAGTCTTGCCAGCAAGAAGTATGATATAAATCTATACATAACCGTCACAATAATAAACGGAGTGAAGTTTATATTTCATTTTGCGTTTGCCTAAGCATCACAACATGAAGATTTTTGAGGCCTCTGTGGAGTATCAGCCATTAAATAAGGTACTATAAAATGAGGGCATCATACATCTCTTGTTACTTGCTCAGTGAAATTAAACTCCTGCTTTAAGGGTGGCCTCACAGGACTTTGCAGGGTGGATATCTTTCATTTGCCCATCTTTTACTTTTAAACCATGTCTCGTAAATCAATTTCTATTAGAATCCACATAAAAACAATATTTTGCTCAATAAAGTTTATGCTTTGAAGATATCAAATAGACTCTGGTCCGGTTAGCAGTCTGGAGGAGCTCTTCTGGGTATGCGTATGTGTCGTAAATTGCTCTCCTGGATGACACAGTCATTGCTATTTCTTGGAAACTTTATATTTTTTTTGTTAGGTCAAGAAGCCTGTAATTCTGAAAGTGATCCCTGAACCTTACTTAATGCAGCAAAAGGCAACTGGAAAAGGGGATTGAACTTTAGTATCTGGAAGTAGGAATGTAATAACTTTCCCCCATCTCCTCTGTAAAGTAACTTGGGCCATGTGATGAATGCAGAACCTTCGCTCACAAGGTTTTCCTGATATTATACACTTGTAGCAAATAAGGTTAGAACCTTTAAAATATAGCGTTTAGTAATATGCTGGAAATAGCTTCTTCTCGACTCCTTTAAAGGTCACCGCATTTGCTTTCAAGTCGTAATTTTAGTTCAGGGCTCTGCTGAGTGGAACTGAGAACATACTAGCCAATGCACCCTCAATCTCTCAAGGAGCGAAATAAAATAGCCAAGGAAGTTCATATTGTACGTGTGTTTCTGTGTTACAAACATACAAGCTTTCATTAAAGCTCTACAGCAAAACAAACAAAAAGCATAGGGGAAAATCGTATTTGGGTCATTTGGTGCCTGTTCTTCTTTATGTTCTTCTCCTATCACAATCTGAATGGAAGGGAAAAGTGTGTGTTCATGGTGATCCTTTCTTGATTTTGTGTGGATTGACTTGGTTTTTGTAAATACATCTAAACTTCATACATATATAATGGATTTAATGCTTATATGATTACATGAGGGAGTATATAGGGTGCTACTTTATAAATGGGCACATCTAAATGGGAGGTGGGTACACTGCTGTTGCGATTTACACAACCAATTGTTTCTTGACTGCGGTCCATTCATTTCAACTTAGAGCAACCTTAAGGTGAATATATCATTGTTTGTCATGGTGGTGTGTTTTTTTTAAGCAAGATTTATTCAGAGGAGGTTTACCTTTGTCTTCCTATGAGTCTGGGAAATATGATTTGGTCAAGGTCACTCAGTGGGTTTCTAAGGCCAAGCAGGGATTTGAACCCAGTCATAGTCCAATACACAAACCATCACTGCCTTTCAGTCCACATTCAGGTCCAGTTCAATGCTTGTGTGATTCCCTGGTAGTGTGGGCAGATCTTAGAATATACTGTATATACTTGAGTATAAGCCTAGTTTTTCAGCCCTTTTTTTAGGCTGAAAAAGTTCCCCTCAGCTTAAACTCAAGTTAAGGTTATTTATTATTTTCCTCTGTTATTATTTTTATTACATTTATAATTTTACTCTATTATTATTATTATTATTATTATTATTATTTATTTTATTATTATTATTATTATTACATTTATTATTTTACTCTATTATTGGAAGGATACGTAAGCACATTTACATTGAAGAAGGGGAGAATAATGGTTTAATCAGAGTTGGACAGGCTTATCTTATATTACAATTCTATGTAAATATTCAAAACATTTAATCTACTGATGCCTCAATTAATGTAATTGTATTGGTATCTATGTTTATTTTGAAATTGACCAGTAGCTACTGCATTTCCCATCCTCGGCTTATACTCGAGTCAATACGTTTTCCCAGTTTTTTAATGGTAAAAGTAGGTGTCTCGGCTTATATTCGGGTCGGCTTATATTTGAGTATATACAGTAATTGATGCTAGTTTATGAAAGGACGCATCCATATGGTAAGTGAGCACAGTGCTGTCCTGATTTATATAATCATAGCAGCTCAGAGGAAGCCCTCCCCCTTGCTTTTTTCAAGAAAAAGAGCCCAGGTTTGGCAACTTTGGTGGATTTAGTCCAATTTCCTCATTGTGGTGTTTTGCCAAAGGCAAAGGTTCTTTTTGGATCCAGGGCCAATAAACACACAGGTGGCTTGAAATGGAAACAACATTATTTGTAAAGCAGGCAAAAGCATGAAAGAAGAAAAATACACACCTTGCAAGCTTACTTCCCCAATCAGTTGTCAGGACCCCAGGAACTACTGTGCTGGTACGGCTGTACCAAAAGCTTCAACTTCCTTTTCTTTCTTTGAGTGTTTGCGTGTATTCCAAAGTTCAATGCATTTTGCAATAAGGTGGCCTCCCTTGGTTTTTTTTTTATTCCTTTTTTTATTTTTTTTTTTTTTTTCTTTCCCGGTGTATCTCCAAAGTTCAATGCATTTAGCAATAGGTGGCCTCCCGTGCGTTTTACACATTATTAGCGGCCAGATGACCATTAGGAGAGGGAGCCATTTTTAGTTCAGTCTTACAGAAGGAAATTAAGCTACAGGACGTGGACTAGCTCCACCTGCAGAAAAGCTGCATTCCCTACAGCTTCGGGGGAAACAGCTTCAGGGGAGACAGCTTCGGGGGAAACAGTTTTACAGACCCAAAGAACTCCAGCTGGAGAATCTACAAAGCCTTGACTGGTAGGTCTACACGGGACCCAAGACGTAGTTTGGAACCCGTAGTAGGACCCACATCCAGCAAAGTTTAGAAAGTAGATTGCCCAAGGAGGGGTTAAAAAGGGTTTTCCTCTTAAAGAAAATAAACAGTTTACGAAGCCAGTTGCCTGTCTCTTGTGGACAAGATTAAGAAAGCCACCAGTTAATTCAAAGCCTTGAAGAATGGTTTGATTTGTTGAAGATCTGAGAAGTATTTTATTGTTTTGTTGAAAACCTAAGCAATAATAAAGGACCTTGTTAAACTTTTCAAGTTTCTAAAGACTTTGTATAGGAAAATTCTTAGGGCCTCTCAGCTGAGGCACCCTGGCTTCCCGCTGGGCACAAAGAGCACGTCCTTAAGCATAATAAACTGAGCTATCATGGTAATGGTTTTTCTCTTAGGTTTCCTCTGCCCTGTGTTTTTTCTAATGTTGTTCACAAAAAAGCCTGTTGTTCTTTGCTGGCAATTATATTATCAGTTGTTCTTCCTTCCAGGTAGCTTTTAATTATTCCCACAAAATGCAGAGCACAATGAGGAGAACTTATTTTAATTTTTTCACCATCTTCTACTCCCTGTTCTCCCCAACCCCCAAGCTCTGCATATTCTTCAATACAGCATTGTTGTTGTTGTTCATTTGTTCAGTTGCTTCCGACTCTTTGTGACCTCATGGACCATCCCACACCAGAACGCCCTGTCAGCCGTCACCTCCCCCAGCTCCTTCAGTCACTTCAAAGATACCATCCATCCATAATACATCATTAGGGGTCTGTTATTGCATACTTTAGCCCCTGGTGCCCACACATCAGTACTGGACCAATGTGTGGTGTGACTTTGGCCAACTTCTTTCCTAACAAGGGCATTGTAATGAATTTCTTTCATAATGCCAAATGATTTGCCAAAGGCAAAGGCTCTTTTTGGATTCAGTAGCAGCAACCACACATGTTGCTTGTAGGCCTGGGTAACAACGGAAAAATTTGTTTCTAAAATCGATTTGTATTTGGGGGTTTTTTTTGTTTCGATATTTAAAATAATTACAAAATTTTCCTTTTAAAAAGTTCGATATTTACGAAATTTCGTAAATGGTAAAAAATTAACGAATCGATTTCCGAAACAATAACGAATCGATTCGTTAATGGCGGACGCGACCGCGAAATACGCTAAAAAACCTCCAAAACCTTCTGAAGCTTCCCTCTCCCTCTGTTGTTGACTGTTGGTGTGATATTATAAATTTTTTTCACTAATTAAACAAAAAAACAACTATAAAACTTGCCCCAGACATGCGGAAATAATAACGAAACGACCTCAAAACGATAACGAAACGAATACATAACGAATTACGAAGCATTTACAAAACGTATTTAAAAATTCGTTTTTTTAAAAAATTGCTCCAGAATGGTTCATTATCGTTTTGTAATTGAAAAAATAACGAATTATTAATGAATTACGAATTAACAAAACGAAACCGCCCAGCCCTAGTTGCTTGTAATCCAAATGCCTTTATTTGTAAAGTAGGCAAAGGTATTAAGAAGAGAAATACACACCTAGCAAATCTATTTCTACAATCCATTCTATGGATCCTCAGGAATCTATTTCCCTGGTCTTACTCTACCAAGAAATTCAGCTTGGGAAAAAATGCTTGGAGTTTTTATAGCCATCCTAATTAATGTTGTTTTCCTTGGGTGATTTATCATCCAGGAGTGTGGATAGTAAACATTTTTGTAGCTTCCAATTAGTTAAATCAAAACATGATAGATAAGCCAAGAATAAATTTTCACCACTTTCAGGCTTCTTCAGTGCTGTGAACAGCAACTCCAACTCTCCAGTGCTCTATTATTATTCTTTGTGCGATGGAAAAAAGGAAGATCCAGGAATACTGCCTCCTTTTTTTCTCAGAATTCATCTTATCATGAATGAAACTCTGTTTATAGATCTCGAGTTCCAACCAATATATCCTGTACTCATTTGACGGTATTCCGCCTCTCATCCCTCAAGTGTTAGAGACAAAAAAAATGTTTTGCATATTCTATGTGGGAGCCCTTGTAGGCAGAAGTTGCAAAATATACTTTTTTAATGCATCTACCAAAGTCCTCCGCTCCTCTACCATTTGTTGTTCCCAATTGTAGTAATTCTAAGCTCTGCCATTATAGAGCAGGAATTTAGGGGTCTTTGCCAGGAGGCAGAGACCAATTAGACTCATCAAAGAGTTCTTTTTCCCTGGCGAGACAGAGAAGCACCCAATCCCTGATTTTTCCCAATAAAAGGTCTCACCAAGTTGAAGGAAGTGCCACCGAGATGTTTTATTTGCGATTCAGCTGAAAAGGATGCAGAGCAGCAATCATTCGCCAAGCAGAGCATGTGGTTACAGAAATAAACGCCATTTTTATAGAAATACAGAGTTGTGTGGTTCAAATCTCCCACTCTCCGCCCCTCACCCTGCTCAGAGGTGATTGGCTGGCGCGTTAACAGCTGGGAGGAGGCTCGGCCGCCTCCCGCATGCCTGGGCCAATCACAGGGCTTTCGCGGGGTGCCAGAGCCTATCAGGAGGCTCCTGCTGCCTTGACGCTCCAGCGAATCAGAAGGGAGGGAGGCGGGATGAAGGGAGACAATGCATTCTGGAGTGGATTATGACAAGATTGTCCCTGAGGCTTAGCGAGATCCGGGTGGGGGTCTGCCAGCCAAGCCATTCTATTGTGTTCATGAGTGAAGGCAATAAACATATGTTAAAGAAATCCGAGTTTTCCTGTCGCCATCAGATATGACACAAAGGGAAAGACTTGGGTGGAAGTTCTTTGTGGAGAAGTTTGAAAAAAAAACGGCTTGGAGGAAAAGAGGACTTTCCTAAGGTTATATTCCCCCCATTGTTATATGATTAAAAAGTCTGCCAAACAGAAATCCTAATGGTGGCCCAACTCCGAAGTCAAAAGGATTTCCTTTACTATTGTCCATGCAAAGAATGTCCAAAGATAAGGGTCTTTTCATGATCGCTGATTGCTTTTCCAGAGGCAGGGCAGCTTCCTTGTAGATTTCCCCCAAGGAGAGGGGAAGGGGGCAAAAGGGTCAGGGCAAGGTCAAATACATGAAGGGAAATATAGAAATACAGGAGAAAATATGAAAATATAGAAATCATAATACAGAGAGCAAACCCAACTACCTTCCCCCAGTGTCCATAAAGGGAAATATCCATGAGGGGGAAAGAGAGTCCCTTGTTTGTGACATCGGGGACCATCAGGAGCCCAGGTGTGCCTCAGATTGGAAAATTCAAATAATTGGTTATTTTCTGCTGTAGACATATGAAAATAGAGCATAAAGCCTTGATTAAATGATACACACCAAACTGATCAAGGCTTAACCCTTATTATCCAGCCTGATAGTAACTATAAGTTACAATCTCTTATGGGCGGGGGGGTCATGTTCGACTTCACCATTAGCTCATTTGATGCTAATGGCAGAGCGTTGCTTGCTCCAAGAGCAACACATAGGTGAAAAGGTCACAATCCTCCATTTTTGAGAGGTAGTATTGAAAGCATATTTGAAAGAAAACAAATGTAGTCCTACAGGGTGCTTAACTTCCGAACAGGCATGTATAGGATGGCTTTGTTCCAAGACTTTGCATGAAAAGTTTGCATGAGGAATTCCTTTCCTCATTCCTAGTATATACTAAATGGAAAAAGACCTAATTGGGATCACAGGGGTGCGGTGGGGTGGGGTTGGAAGAGACAGAAAGGCATTAAAGCCAAAGATCACAAACAAATATAAAGCTGCTAAAGAGAGTGATAATATGGATCTGAACAGACCGTTGACTGTGTGGAATTGCAATTATCTCTGAGACTCCTGGGATGTTGCTCAAGCAATCATTACTTTGCACTACAAAACATAGCAGATTGTTCTCGGGTGCAGAATGTATTGATTTTGCCGCCCTTCAGCATCCTGCAAGGCACCTGACCATGTCGTTTAAGCGTGTGTTAACCAAACACATCAATAAACATAAAACATTTTTAAAACCCTAAAATCACCTCATAAATAATAATAAAGGAATGAATTATTGCAGTACCGTAAGTGTAATTGATGTCATTATGAATCAACCACACAATTTATTCATCCCCAAGTCTTAACATGTATGAAGGCATCAGTCAAGCTTTTTTTTCCTTTTATTAAAGAAACCCAAACACCCTGTAGTTTATCTTGCTTAAAAGGACACTTTTCATAGCCATTTTGTTGACTGGTATATCTGCAAAAGTCAGATTGCGTTTTTGATACTTCTTTATTTTGCCGTAGCCTTTCCACCTATTTTGTTCAGCTGTAATTGATATGAGATGGTTGTGCAACTGGGGAAGGAAAGGGCATCGCTTTTTGTGGTGATCACTTTCTGTCTGCTCCAAAAGCTCTTTGGATGTATGACTGCAAGTAATGTCTCAGAGCCAGAAATAATTTGATGGGTGCAGTAAGCACAACAAGAGGAAGCAACCTGTTGCTAATAGCAAGTCAACAGATAAATAAATGTAAGGTAATTGACAGTCTGCTTTTAAACTTATTATTCAATCTATTGATATTTTTAGATTTGTATAATTTATTTATTATAATGTATTTAATTATTAGGTTATAATTATAAATAAGTCATTAAAATGTAGTCTGTGGGCTTACTTTAGTTACTTAGGCGATCCCTCGTTTTCTGAGGATGATTGCCTTACAGTGTTCTTGTGAGTCCGTATGTGGCTGTGGAGCCCTATTCTTGCTCTGCATCTTCTTCCGCATTGAGAGCATTGGTTTCCAGGTGGAAGGCGGTCTCGGTCGGTGTTGGCTTGACGCACCTTCCTCTTGGCATGCTTCTCCCTTTCACCCTCCATTCGTGCCTCTTCAAATTCTGCAGCACTGCTGGTTACAGCTGACCTCCAGCTGGAGCGGTCAAGGGCCAGGGCTTCCCAGTTCTCAGTGTCTATGTCAGAGTTTTTAAGGTTGGCTTTGAGCCCATCTTTAACTCTCTTTTCCTGTCCACCAACATTCCATTTTCTGTTCTCCCACTCGATGGACTGTCACCTTGTCGTGGTGAGGGGGCTTGCATGTTCCAATGAACCTGTAGGCACAACAACTGGAGTCGTGCACTCCCAGGAGTGGCTGTGGGGGTTAAATATACCCCTATGGCATATTTAACATACTTAGAGGTTCCTATTCATCGGAGGGCTTTCACCCTGGCCCGATGCCACGCTCTCCCATCAGCTGTACTCGAGGGCCGCTACCGGAAGATCCCTTTCCCAGAGAGACTCTGCCCCTGTGACTCGGGTCATGTGGAAACAATAGAACATGTGCTCCTTCAGTGCCCGTTCTACAGGGATACCCGTGCCAGGCTTATCTTACCTCTGATAGACAAGCACCCAGGCCATTCAGGACAATTTTATACCTCCCTGCTACTTGCAGATACTAATTCAGCTACAACCTACAATGTCGCAAAGTTCTGTGCAGCAGCATACAAAATCCGTCAGGGAATGACTAGTTCCAAAAGTCAACTGTGTGTCCAGTAATCTTCTTCCCTGAATCTACAATTTGGTGATGGATCTGGGCATTGTATGTTTTTACCCTGTTTACCCTTCTGCTCCCTCACCCATATTGTGTTTTTAGTAGTTATATTTATATTTTTAATGTACCAAACATGCCAGGTTTGTATGGAAATGTGACACTATTTCCTGTGCTGGTCAATGACCGAAACCAGGAGTGGCCGCGGGGGAGGTTCCGGACCAAGCACAGTCCGAAGACCCAAAAACCTCAACGGCGGAACAGGCGGAGGATAACATGGTACATGTTACAACGGCTGTGAAGGCAGAAGAAGGCTGCAACAGATTGAGAAGCCACGGTCATTGTGTTAAACTACACCACCAGTGGAACCTCACTCTGTGAAGACTGTGTGTTGATCAGTTGTGCACTGACCTCCACACATTAAAAAAACTCACGCACAGCATCTTCCAAAGGATAAAAACAAACCAACCAAAGTCCCATGGCAATCAGCGAGTGGCGACGGGGGCAGGACTGTGAAATCTGGAAGCCCCTAGTCACAGACTGGCACATGGGCGGTGGATATGGACTCAGTCATTCTACCTCAAGGTCCGAGGCAGTTGAGTAGTTCGGCAGCTGTATCCACGACTGAGCAGCCCTTTTTAGGACCCACTCTGCTCACCCCACATGGGGAGGGGGCTAGAAAAGGTGCCCTAAACATATTCTGCCTCTCATATCCCTGACTGGACTGCTGCGTCCAGTGGGGTCACCACCCTGCGGCCAAAAAAGAAAAATGAAGTCTGTGGGCTACCAATATTTCAGAATATAGGCCTTTTAAAGATACAGAATTGCATGTTTTTGTGGGATTTCAAGTCATTTTTGATTTATGGGGAACTTATATAGCAGGGTTTTCTTGGCAAATTTTCTTTGAGGTTGGGTTGCCATTTCCTTCCTCTGAGGCTGGAAGTGTAAGGCTTTCCCAAGATCAGCCAATGAATTCCAGTGACTGAGCAGTGATCCAAACAGTGGTCTCCAGAGTCGTAGTCCACTGCTTAAGCCACAGCACCATGCTATCTCCCAGAATGAATGGTCTTTGGAGATCTATGAAGACGCCTGTTCCAAGGCTGTTTGAGTGTTTAAACTTGTTTGCTAACCACCAAACAATTGGTTGTCATAGGAATGAGGACATAGGAAATGGGGGTTGGGAATTCCTTCATCTGCCATGATCCCAAAAATACATATTTAACTCAATTCCATCTTCCTATATCACTATGACAGTTGTCTAGTGGTCTGTCATACTCAAAACTTTAAATCAGAGAGTCACCAAATTATGTGTCTTATCTAATTGATTGAACACTTGAAAGTAGGGCTGGGTAACCACGGAAAAATTTGTTTCTAAACTCGATTCATTTTTAGGGGGTTTTTGCATTTCATTTTTTAAAAGAATTCCGAAATTTTCCTTTAAAAAAGTTCAAAATATACGAAATTTCATAAAATTACGAAACAATTACAAAATTTCGAAACAATTACGAATCGATTCGTTAATGGCGGACGCGATTGCGCAATATGCTAAAAAACCTCCAAATGGGACAGGGGGAACTTCTGAAGCTTCCCTCTCCCTCTGTTGTTGACTGTTGGTGTGATAATTTATTTTTTATCACTGATAAAACAAACAACAACCCTAAAACTTGCACCAGACATATGGAAATAATTACGAAACAATTTCGAAACAATTATGAAACAATTACGAAATAAATTGAAAAAATTGTTTCGATTTTTAATTACTCCTGCATGGCTCAATATCGGATCGTAAGCTAATTTAAATACGAATTAATAACGAATTACGAAATTAACGAACGAAACCGCCCAACCCTACTTGAAAGACTTTCGACCCCATTTGTCAAGAACTTTGAATACCTCTGAACAAACACTTATTTTTCTTTTCTTTTGCTCTAGGGTGTATATTTATGAACAATTTTATTTTTTATTAAACTTTCTATTTAAACTGTAATTGACCTATACAACAATTCAGGACCACTTGTGAAAATGGGTTCAAAATATTGTTGGCTTTGGTCCATTTTATATGGGACTTCTGGAGCAACAGTCTATAAGGATCATTGGGATTACTAGTTATATATTTTTGTTTCATTCAAAACATAAGTGAAATCATTGGGGTAGACTCAGGCTAGATAATGTTGGGTATATTTCCTAGGATAAAATAGACATTGTTTAGGGAAAACAACAGCATACAACACTTTCATTCCTTTTACCACCTCCATTCTCTCCAAATTGCTCTGCTTTCATTTTTCCTTTCTGTCTCTTCTTCAGGACATATGTCCAGAAAGGAAAAAATATATATAATACATATCTCTTTCCAGTTGTTAAAAAGAGAGACCTTTCTTGTATCTCACCTGGTGTGGAGGCACGGTTGATGGTGATAATGACATTATCTATAGCTGTAACAATATTGTGGAACACCTTTCCCCATCAACCTGAGGAACACCTGCTCCAGTCACAGGATTAGCATTTTGTTTGGGGGTTGTTTGGGTTCAGTAAAATAACAATTATAAGCACTTTTCTTCCATTGAAGGTTTTTCTAATAAGCTTGTAAACTGGCTGGGATTTCTGGGAGCTGCAGTCCAAAACACCAGGAAGAGCACAATTTGAGAAACACCATTCTGTGGTATCACCCACTTCTACTTTTGTTTCCCACAGATAATAAGTAATAATAATAATTTTATTTCTTGCCAGCCTCTCCCCAGAACCTCAGTATGCAGGGCAAATTGTACAGGAGAAGGCAATCCTTTAGGTAACCTGGGCCCAAACCATGTAGTGCTTTAAAGGTAAAAACCAACACCTTGTACTTTGCCCAGAAACTAACTGGCAGCCAGTGGAGTGACTTTAGGATATGTGTGATATGCTCACTCCTGGATGTTCCTGTAACCAATCTGGCTGACGTATGTTGAACCAGCTGGAGTTTCCGAACTTGGTACAAGGGTAGCCCAATATAAAGCACATTGCAGAAATCCAACCTTGAGGTTACCAGCACATGCACTACCATCTTAAGGTCCTCCAAATCCAGGAAGGGGTGCAGCAGACCAATCAGCCGAAACTGATAGTAAGCACACTTGACCTTCACATCTACCTGAGCTGATATTTGGAGGGATGGATCCAGGAGATAGCGTAGGACATTTTGGGAAGTTGCTTTCAATTAGCTTTGATTTACATTTTCTAGCAGATCTAATCACAAATCTCGCATTTACAAGGGAATTTCCGATTCTTACCACTAGGTCACTTTATATTCAGCAATTCTAAAAAACTTTTTTTTAACTTTAAAAAGAGAGATCCTTTCAACAGAAAGGAGGAGACCATGAAAATGAGCAAAATCTGGCTACCAGTATTAAAAAAACTCTAAAATTACAACAGCAAAACAGCAGAGAGGAAACAACCAGGCACATCTTAACACCTCTCAACAAAACATTTTCCCAGGCTCAGCCAGGCCTTCAAATGCTAATGAAACATTCACACCTAGCTTCAGCAGAGAAGAGCTTTTTGCCCGACCCCAGTCATTCCACAGATATATAAACCCATTTTCCTATTTCCAACAGACCTCACTACCTCTGAGGATGCTTGCCATAGAAGCAGGCAAAACGTCAGGAAAAATGCCTCTGGAACATGGCCATATAGCCCGAAAAAAACCCACAAGAACCTAAAAGAGAGATCATTCAGAATGTAATGGTGGTTGTGAAGTAGCCAGTTGAAAACTCTGTTGGACTCATTTGTTAATCTTTTGTAATGCTGATATAAGCCGAATTAACTTCTATGCAGTAATTATATGAAAATTATATCAGAAAAGTTAAGACTAGTTGAAATAATAATCCACCATCATGAGGATAAATCACTGGTTCACAGATCGGTCATCAAAAGTTATATCTACAGCTATTTTCCCCATTGATGGTGAAACGTTTCTGCAATTTATCACATTAGGCACCAGCTGTACAGATTTTGACTTTTTTTTTCTCAATGTGTTTCTCCAGTTCTAGCATTTCAGCCCAACACATGCTTGAGTGGTCTTTATGGGCTTCATGAATCAATTCATAGAGATTTGGGTGCTATCAATGATTAGGCATATTGTTAGCCACCTGGAACTCCTGTGATGAAGCATAAATGAAAATTGAATAAGCATCTTCCATTAGCCCAGGCCAGAATAGCTAACAGTGGCATACTTTGGGAGCTGTGGTCCAAAACATCCGAAGGGAAACCATCACTCACTTCTGAACTAGATGAGGAAGGAAAATAGTCCTCTTTTGGGTTAGTCTAAAATTTGCACTCCGTATCACAGCCTGTCAAGCCCCAAGAGAGACGAATTAATAGAATACAATTTAGAAATTTATGATTTTTCACAAATTTCTGATTGGATATTAGAGAGCTTTCTTCTCTCACTCACACACATACAACAGAATAAAGTCCAGATAATTTCTGTTCTTGGTCTTGGGAAATATTTCTCTAGGATTTTTTTTCTTTTTAAAAAATTGTCAGCACATTTTCCAAAGCTATGAATTTTTAGAATAAAAAAATTAGTACTTTTTTGTATAATTACAAAATATGTGGGCTATATGAAAGTGACTGATTCTCCACCCCCCTCATTATTTTGGTTAATCGTTATACTCTGCCATTTCCCCCTAAAAACAATTAATCTGACAAATCTAAATACATATTTAAAACATAAAGCATAACATATTATTTATTTCATTTATTTATTTACTGTATTTGTATACCTTCTTTCTCAGCCTATCGGCAACTAAAAGCGGTTTCCAACAAAACAGTACAGCTCGCGATAGAATCGCGATAAGCCTCTCTCGTCTGTATGCCTTCCATTCCAACAAAACGGTACACATAATATCATAATAAAGATTAAAACATTAAAACAGTATAAAACACAACAAAAGCAATAAAAACAACATCATTAGCATCTCCTTATTATCAAGCATTGTCCATTTCCATTGTCAAGTCATTCGATTTCCTATATCAGTTACTCTGCATTTGTAAATGCTTGCTCCCTCCTAAACTTTAATAGGGAGGGAGCCGATCTGATCTCCCTGGGGAGTGCATTCCATAGCTGAGGGACCACTGCTGAGAAGGCCCTGTCTCTCGTCCCTGCCAGACATACTTGTAATGAAGGCAGGACCGAGAGCAGGGCCTCCTCAGACGATCTCAAAGTCCTTGATGGTTGGTAAGGGGAGATGCATTCAGACAGGTAAGTTGGGCCAGAACCATTTAGGGCTTTATAGGCCAAAGCCAGCACTTTGAATTGGGCCCGGTAGCAAACCGGGCCCAACGTTGCACAATTAAAACTGGGACACATGTGGCCAAGCAGCATGAAGAAACAAATGCAATTAATGGAGAACAAGCTTACAGCTTCATCATATGAGACAAATTAAGCATCTTAGGACATTTTTGGGACACTTCCTCCTTACTGGATACCATCACATGACATAGGGCAACTTCTAGTGGGGCCCTGTAGAGGAAGTGTCTCAAAAGTAGTGCAGGATTCTTCCCATGGAAAATGGGAGGCTTCCCATAGTGGCAATGCTTTCCCATGTGGGAAGCATCAGCTGTGGGTGACGCAGGATGTGGGGTGCTGGGAATGCCCTGCTTCCCTGCTGATTCACCATGGATGGTGGCAAATCGCCCCGTGGAACCTGATCCATGTGATGAGGTCCTAGAAGAAGCTCTTTAAAAAAAATGTTGCAGATTGGAGGATGGCTGGTCATTCTAACCTTCCTAGGATGGGAGTTTCAGAGACACAGGACAGCCACCAAGAAAGCCCTCTCATGTCTCCACCAGATGAATATACCCAATACAACTTACTAGAATCTTATTTTTTCTCATCACACATGAGGAAATGTCACATATGTATTAAGAGAAATAAAAATGTTCTGCAATCTTTCTATATCCCTATTGAATCTATTCTCTCATCTTGAGACACAGATTCAGATGCTAGACATCTCAATAAAGATACAGGACTTTGTTGTCCTCTGTCAAGATTGTTCAATATGAATGGAGCTGGGAGAAGTGGTAATGTGTTTCTGGCTTATTTCTGTGAATACTTATTTACCATAAGATATTGCCAAAGCATAGAGCTAATAATAATAAGTTAGAGAAATGTGTGTTTGTGTTGAGCTTGTCATATTTTCTTTAGAACAATAGTCAATATGTTAGATTAAGCCTGTCTCAAGAATCATGAGAGAAGGGCTGTTTTGTGAAATCTCAGGGATCCTGAAAAATTTCAGGAAAGTCAAGCCTCATAATGGAAAGCCAGCCATTGTGAGATAACAATTTCATTCGGTTACATAGAATTGATCTGGCTGGACAGAGAGAAAGACAAGCTATGCCACTCCATGAACTGTCCCAGCAGATGAATATCTGCCATTGGTATGTAAAGTCTGGCTGCTGCATTCAGTGGGCATCTGGGTGTAAGTGTGGCTAGTGGCTGCTCTCAGACAAGGGAACTACGGCATCTCCTGTAGGCCTGATTCCTATGGTCCAAATATGGGATGTCCTTTACAAAATGGGATTCGTAAGAACCCATCTGCATATGTGTGCTTCCTACTACAATATTTTACACGATTATTAAATAGTATTTTGAAATACTATGGGAGATGGGATTTGCTAGAATATACTCCAACTATCCTGAGTTGGCAGAGACAGTCCCAACTAAGCTTCTGCCACTCCACCTTTTCAGTTGTTCCAGTTTCTCTTACATCATCCCTTTGATTTTAGCTTATTTCAGTTCTTATAAACTGAGTTCCAAGTGCAAAACTAGTCTGTACACAGCAGAGAGGAGAAAAGAGGAGTGTTTAGGATCTTGTCCTTCTCAGTAGGCTTAGGCAAAAGCAAACTGCCGTGTCTTCTCCTAGTTTGCGTTTATTAGTTGTTATGTTTAGTCATAAGAGGAAGAGGGGCCGACCAAAGGCAAGATGGATGGATGGTATCCTTGAAGTGACTGGCTTGACTCTGAAGGAGCTGGGGGTGGTGACGGGTGACAGGGAGCTCTGGCATGGGCTAGTCCATGAGATCACAAAGAGTCAGATGTGACTGAACGAATAAACAACAACAGCAATGTTCAGTCATTGAATGTTTGCCTTTTTGTGACTGGAGTCATCCCTGAGTCCCTTTTGGGGAGATAGGGCGGAATATTTAAAACGTTTTATTATTTTTTTATTGTGTGCTCATCATTATCATGTTTGTCATCTTGACCATATTCTGATGCTTCTGGGATACAACTGTTAATTGTTGAAGAATATGCATCACTGGAAAAAATGTGGCTCTGGGTTGCATATGTGGTCTTTTTAATGGCTTTTGATGAACCAGCTGATCCCCAACCCATCTAAAACACAGACATGTGTTTTTCATCTTAAGAACAGACAAGCATCTCGAGGTCTGAGGATTAACTGGAAAGGATCCCACTGGAACATTGCAGCACACCAAAATACCTGGGAGTAACTCTGGACTGTACTCTGATTTACAAGAAGCAGCGCTTGACTATCAAACAAAAAGTGGGTGCTAGAATACAATATCATACGAAAGCTGACTGGCACAACCTGGGGATCACAACCAGACACAGTGAAGACATCTGCCCTTGCGCTGTGCTACTCTGCTGCTGAGAATGCATGCCCAGTGTGGAACACATCTCACCACACTAAAACAGTGGATGTGGCTCTTAATGAGGCATGCCGCATTATCACAGGGTGTCTGCGCCCTACACCACTGGAGAAATTACACTGCTTAGCCGGTATTGCACCACCTGACATCCGCCGGGAAGTAGCAGCCAATAGTGAAAGGACCAAGGCAGAGACATCTCCAGCTCATCCCCTGTTTGGGTATCAGCCAGCACGTCAATGACTTAAATCAAGAAATAGTTTTCTAAGATCTACAGAGACACTCGCTGGAACACCTCAGCAAGCGAGAGTCCAAAAGTGGCAGGCTCAAACCCAGAACCTCAACCAATGGCTGATACCAAATGAGACACTCCCCTTGGGCACACAGAAAACTGGGCAACTTGGAAGGCGCTGAACAGACTGTGCTCTGGCACCACAAGATGCAGAGCCAACCTTAAGAAATGGGACTACAGACTTCCGGTGGGTGATGGCGACGGGCAAGCCTCGTTGAGAGGGAGCTCCGACGGGGAACCGGCGTAGAGGCGCTTTTGGGTGAGCTGATTGCTCCCCCACCCTTGCCGGATCGAAGGCAAGGGTGTAGCGAACCCGCAGAGGCTCGTCGAACCCCAAGAGCCCCTTTCCCTCAAGGAGGGGGGATCGAGAGGGTCCGAGCGGACGGGAAGCAGGCGCTCCGCCGGGATCGGGCGCAAGCCCGTTCCAACCATAGCCAGCCCACACAAATACAAAGAAGAAAGAAATCAAGAATTCTCGAAGGAGAAAAGAACAAGAAAATCTCATCGTCAGGTAATAAGAGAGCACATCTCAAGACAAACAGATAGAGTTTGAAAGGGGAGGAGAGAAGGGATAAAGGAGTTAAAGAAAGGAAGAGTGACGGAGAAGAATTTATGGGATAGATTGTGAAGAAGAAACACATAAATCTGAGATCCGGAAAGAAAGAAAATAGAGGGACAATTTGGAAATTCATGATTAATATATGACTAACTGATATTAATTGCCGTGGTGGAAAAGGGGGAAGGAAATAAGGTGTTTGGAGAAGTTTGGAAAAGTCCGAAATTTTTGGCTATAAGAAGATTAAGGAGATTGGAGGCATCGAGAACTGCTCCCCCCCCTCCCGCCCCCTCCGGCCCCTTGCTTTGAAAGTAAAAGAAAGTAAAAGAAAGCAAGAACTTACGACCTTGACGCCATATTGTTATGGCTAGAGACTCCCCTTCTTCATAAACAAAGTAAGAAAGAGAAGACAGGAAGTGACGAAGAGGGAAAGGGGGAAGCGACGACAAAGGAAGAGGAGGGCGAAGAAGAAGAAGAAGGGCGGAAGGAGAATTGGGAAGGGCGGAAGCAGGAAGAACCATAGAGGAAAGCCGCTACGGAGCGGCAAAACGGCAAATAATAATTTTTACAGTAAATAAACCACGCGAGGAAGAGAAGCAGACGGAGAAGGAGATAGCTAGGACGAGAAGAAGACGATACTAGGAAGAGAAGCAGACGGGACGCTAGGAGCCAGGACGAAAAGAAGACGGGATACCAGGAAGAGAAGCAGACGAAAATAGTTAAAGAAGATAGGAGAAGATTGGAGAAGAAAGGAGAATTATTTAATTAATTAAAATAATTAAAAATAATATCAAATTTAAACAACATTAAATTTAATAATATTAAAAATAACACCAAATATAATCAAATATAACAGAGACAAATTGAAGATAATAAATTATTGAAGAGAATAAATTAAATATATATATATTAAATATATATATATATATAAAATAAGATAAAATAAATTAAATTAATAATTGAATATTTGTAAAAGGTGAATAATTGAATATCTGAAGAATTAGAATAGACAAATTTGTGGGAAATTGTGACTAAAAATATCAAAGGGTAGATGTCATCAAAAGGGAAACAAGAGAAGGAGAAGATACAGATAAGAAGAGGATCATTAGATACAAGCATCAACATGGAGAATATCTTAAAGGAAATAAAAAAATTGTCTGAAAAACAAGATTCATTAAAGAAGGATATGACGGATAAACAAGAAGAATTTTTTAACAAACAAGAAAAAAATTATAAAAAAATGACTGAAGAGTTCCAAGGAGTGAAAAAGAAGATGGAAGAGGAATTTGGGCAAATAAAAAAAGATATAACTCATCTATATGGAGAAGTAAAAGAATTGAAAGTTAGTAAAGAAAAGATGGAGGAAACACAATCACATGTTCTGAAGAGGATCAAAGGAATTGATAGACAAAAGGAAAAAATAGAAATAGAACAAGAAAAATTACTGCAAAAGCAAATGGAATACTACCTAAGAATCGATAGACAAAAGGAAAAAATAGAAATAGAACAAGAAAAATTATTACAAAAGCAAATGGAATACTACCTAAGATTTAGAAATATACAGGAAGAAAAGCAGGAAGATATCGGCCAACTGATGACAAATTTAATTGCAAAATGCTTGGAAAGTGATGAGGACGAATTGGAGGTGGAACTAGACCAAATATATCGGGTATCCTCATTTTATTCAAGGAAAAATAAGACGCCACGAGATGTTATAGTACAATTCACACGAAAAAAAACTAGAGATGAGTTCCTATACAGAAGCAAACCACTGACCACCTGCTGCAATGCACCCTGAGCCCTGCCACATGCACAATGGAGGACCTTCTTGCAGCAACACCAGAAGTACTCCAAGTGGCCAGCTACTGGTCAAAGGACATTTAATCAACTACCAAACTCACAAATTTTGTATTTTGTCTGTTTGTTTGCTTTGTTCTGTTAGAAATGTAATATAATTGACTGGTTGCCCTGACACGACAAATAAATAATGGCTTTTGACTGTGGAGTGCTCTTTTATGGACAGAAAGAAATAAACAAATAAAAAGAAAAGGGGGCGGGAGGATAATATTTTTGGAAGCTAACAGGGATGGAAATGTATCTTTTAAATAGATTGCAGAAGCTCCCTATACATACCTTTTTTCAACACATAGGTAAAGGCAGTCCCCTGACATTAAGTCCAGTCATGTCTGACTCTGGGGTGTGGTGCTCATCTCCATTTCTAAGCCGAAGAGCCAACGTTGTCCGTAGACACCTCCAAGGTCATGTGGCCGGCATGACTGCATGGAGCCCCGTTACCTTCCCGCCAGAGCGGTACCTATTGATCTACTTTTCAACACATACCCCTTTTCAAAACTAGAAAAGCACATCTGACCATTTCATACCCACCACAGTTCCCCAATCTGGGTTACAGAGAAACGAAAAGACACCTAGCTGAGAAAGAAGGCCCAAATACACCTTCGACTGTAGTAATCTTCACATCATCTCCAGTCATGCTGAAAAATGTCTTATTTTATGTAATGATGGGAGGTATAATGTGAAAGTATTAAAGAATGACTTTGTGACTCATGCAATTGATGTAACACCCCTTCAAAGCATAAAAATAGTTGCTACATGCAGGTTAAAAATGAGGGTTGGCACAAATTAACATCTATTGTGTCATTATCAAGAAAAACAAATGCCAGCCATCAGCTATTGCCCTTAACATGGTATTAATTAACTCTGCCTATTGTGTTTGCTCAGTCACACCTTCTGTGCACAATTACTCCCTGAAACAAAATCATGTTTCTGGGGACTTTGAATAAGCTGGAACACCACCCATTTCATGCTGCTGCCTGAACTTGCCTTAAATAACTGAAGAATCTGAATCATCTCTGTCGCCGTATGTAAATTGGTCCAAGAACTTTGGAAAGCTGCAAATGACTAGCCACTTTGATCAGCTCTTCTCTTCTCTTATGTTGAAGATTGTGAAATGATGTTTGCATTGCATTCCACTGTGCCTAAGGAAACATCTGACTTTAGAGCTCAATATTTTCACATCTCGGGCTGCAGATGTTCCAAAAACTTCATTATAAATTCATTGGAGAGTAGAAATCAGCCCACACCACTGGATATTCTTTTCACTGGTGCAGAAATGGACTGTATTCTGAGTGAAAACAAGGTCTCAGCCAGTTCCCACATTCCTAACAATGAAGACGTGCAGGAAACAGTTTAGCACATAAGCTGTTGATTTGTCAATAACTTAATTCTCCATGACAACCTCCACAGAGGAGTGAGAAAAGTCAATAGCAGGAAGTTCACATCACCTTGGATTGCTGAAGGGAGACAGAGCACAATAAAGATGAAAAAGGAGACTGTAAGCCTTGATCAGCAGTCATTTAACCATCAAACTCAAGAATGCTAACGGATAATTAAAATGACACATATACAATGAATCATTCCAATATAAACCAGGATTTCATAATCCATGAAATGAGCAAGAGATTCCCCCAGTGGTCAATTGCACTATATACATATATACTTTCTGATTACATTTTCCCCATCTGCTTGCGCTTCTACAAAGGCTGGCTGTTGACCTTTTACATTTGTTCATTACAGGTGCTATCCAAGGCCTCGAAACTAAATTAAAAACTTCTCTTGAGTCCAAATCACTTTCAGCAAGGTTCTTTCATGTAGTAGTGAGTTAAAATTTAAGAATGCCCACCATTATAACTAAGCTATATGCAGAAAAATCTTATAAATAATAATAATAATAATAATAATAATAATAATAATAATAAACCTTTATTTATATCCCACTCCATCTCCCAAAGGACTCGGTGCGTCTTACAAGAGGCCGAGCCCAGATACATCAGTAAACAACAATAACAACAATACAACAATAAATGAACTGAAAAACAAAGCAATAAAAACAAAGCAATAAACATTAACAAAACACCACGACTCGTTAAAACCTATGGCAGGGCCAAATGTGATAATTAAAAATTTTAAAATATGCTGGGCATGACCAGGTGAAAAGGATAGGTATTTGGAGGGGAATGGGGCGTGCAGACATCCTGGATCTCTAGTAAAGTGCATTTGGGGACATATTGCTTGGAGTTTCCTTATTCTGAGAAGGCACACTGGAACAACCAGGTTTTCAAGCTCCTCCTAAAAATTGCCAGCGTTGGGCCTGCCTGATATCCTTAGGGAGAGAGTTCCAGAGTCGCGGGGCCACCACCGAGAAGGCCCTGTCCCTCGTCCCCACCAATCGCGCTTGCGATGCAGGTGGGATTGTGAGCAAGGCCTCTCCAGATGATCGAAGAGATCATGTGGGTTCATAAACAGAGATGCAGGGGCCCAAACCATTTAGGGCTTTGTAGGTAAGAACATGCACCTTGAATTGGGACCGGAAAATGAACGGCAGCCAGTGGAGCTCCTTAAACAGGAGGGTTTAAATGATCTCAGAAAAGCATATATAATTTTTTTGTCGTGTCAGGAGCGACTTGAGAAACTTCAAGTTGCTTCTGATGTGAGAGAATTGGCTGTCTGCAAGGACGTTGCCCAGGGGACGCCTGGATGATTTGATGTTTTTATCATCCTTGTGGGAGGCTTCTCTCATGTCCCGCATGAGGAGCTGGAGCTGATAGAGGGAGCTCATCCGCCTCTCCCTGGATTCGAACCTGCGACCTGTCAGTCTTCAGTCCTGCCGGCACAAAAGTTTAACCCACTGCACCACCGGGGGCTCCTATATAATCACTCAGATAAATTCCTAAAGATTATATTAAATTATTATTATTATTATTATTATTATTATTATTATTATTATTCCTCTTTTTCTCTTCACAGAGGAGACTAAAAGAACTTTATATTAAAAACATTTCAATATAATTTAAAATATACAAATCTACAAACTTTAAAACAGAATTAAATATCAATGATATTTTAAAAAATCATTTAAAATCCATAAAAACTCATTTAAACATATTCAAAGCTAAAACCAAAACACCCACAACTTGATCTTGAAAACCTGCCCAAATAGCCTGCAGATGGAAGTACAATAGGGAGGGAGGCCATTCTTGCTTCCCTGGGAAGAAGGGAGTTCCAAAGTCCAGGGGCAGCCACTGAAAGGAAGACCCGCTCTCTCGTTCCCACCAACTGGAGATGGGACAGAGAGAAGGGCCTCTCCTGAAGATCTTTGAGCTCGTCCTAAGTGTTTTCCCTCTTCTTCTCCCGTTTCCAGGCAAATCATGAGCTCAGGCTATTTCTCCCCATCTCCTGTCCCTCCCCCCTTTCTAAATACTTCTAAAACGATTATCTGACAAAGTGTCACAGAGGACAGGCAGGAGTCTGTTTGCATCATTTGGTGGGCCCTATGATTGCGTATGATGAAGTTCTTGGTTGCCCATCATTAACTATTGGCCAGTCATTGAAGTAAGTTCTGTCATAGCAGCTTAATTGCCCTTCACTATTATGTTTATTTATACTCCCTTTTATCTTTTGATTGAGATTCAAAGTGGATAATTCATTTACAGTTTGGGTTATCTTTGCCAATCATTGGAGAAAGTACGTTCAGAGCAGCTATTTGGTTATATCTGAAGCTGGAGTTTATATATCTTCAAAAAGATTTGACAAAAGTTTATTTAAATAGTGTTTTAAAATGCATATTTGTTTCTATGTATTTTGCTACTCTGTTTGCATAGGTAGAGCGTGGTAGTTTCCTGTTATATGTATAATATTACCTTGTCTATGTTTCATGTATTGGTGTAAGTTTTTACATTTTTTTCACTAGCAAAGAAAGCGGGGTGATGGTCACATGAGGGGAGTCAAGGCTCTTCCGGACTCTTGGACCAGTTTTTCAACACGCTTCTGGAATGAGCTTCATGTATTCCAAGTAGACTGGAACGTACTTAGTCCTAATTTTTTTATATACTGGTTTTAAACCACTTCATTGGATGTGTTGCAATAGCAGATTCCTAGATTAGTTTAGTGTTTACACCTTATTTTATTTTTCTGGTTATTTAATATTTAATGGTTATTTTACTTAAGTGATATTTGTCTTGACTGTTCTAATGTAGCACAAATCCTACGTAAAATAATACTATGTATTTTTGACATTAATATTGAAATCTGAAATATATACAGAAAGTCTAATACTTCTAATTGTTGATCATACATATTAAATATAAACATCATCTTTGTTATTATATTCTTTAACAGTCATATATATTTGTGATGGTCTCTTTTGCAGTGATTCCACAAAGTGCTCTTAAAAGTGTGTAGATCAGTTATTGTTGTGATCCTTCACTTCATTTCTGACATGATGTCGCAAAGGGTTTTCTTGTAGAATTCATTCAAATGGAGTTTGCCTTCACCTTCTTCTCTGTCTGAGGACCTCATCACATTAAAGTCCCTAAAGTGGGTGACAGCAGGGGAATTCGCTGGACAGTGTAGCATAGGTGAAACAGTTGTCCTACACTCTGCATTGCCCACATTGCTGCCTTCCCCTTCACATGGGGAAAGGTGCCACTGCCCAGCTTCCCCCTGTGATGGCCCCATTGTAGCAATGAGAACATGGGTAGCCACCTATGTTCTCCAGACTCCATCCTAGAAAGCTTTCAGGACAGAGCCAGGATAGGGTCCCTTCTGGAAGTAGCTCTGTGTCATGTGAAGAGCTCCATTGGGCTCTGTCCCATCTGTGTCCCAAAAGCATCCTAGGACGGAATCAGAAGTCAATCTGGTGAAGTTCTGGGAGTGTGTAACTTGCCCAAGATTACTCAGTAGCATTCCATAACCAAGCAGGGACTCATATCCTGTTCTCCAGAGTCAAAACATAATATCGCACTAGCTCTCGGTTGTAACTGTTGCTTGTAGTCTTGGTAGAGTTTTCGGTAATGCTAATGCCAGCACTAACAAGATCATATAGTCATATTATGATAACTGTTGGCTATGATATGAAACTCTGACACTCTTAACATTTTACTGTGATAATTTCTCTAACTTGTAATAAATTTTAATTTTAGTTGTATCATTTCTGGAATTGATCTGACATGAAAGCTTACCCCTGCTGACACTTGCTGATTCAATTGGCCTGAGATATTGAATGAGTTTCATAAATTATAGGCTAAATTCAATATTCATCAACTGGAACTTTCTTCCCCTTTCCTCTCCTCATTTCCAGCCCCATTGCTGCCCTGAGAATGACTCTGACTTCCAGCTATCTGACCCTCCTTCCCCTTCCTCCCTCTTTTTATTCATACCCCTCTTTTTCCAAGACTGGAACTCAAAACAGCTTGCAAAAGACATAAAATTACAATAGAAACACATATGCTTGCAAACATACAACACTGAGATTTAAACAATATTAAACTAACACAATTAAACCTGTTTAAAACATTCCTTTCAAAACAAAGACTGAAAAGCAAAACTGTACCATTAAAAAGCTGTTCTCTTTGGGAAAAAAAACAACCAAATCTCCAAAGGCTTGCTTGAATAAAAGATATCCACCTGTTGTTGAAAAGACAGCAATGAAAGAATTTCCTAGGCTGGATGTACACTGCCATATAATCCAATATCTGATCCCAGATTATCTACTTTGAACTGCATTATATCAGTTTACATTGCCATATAATCTACTTCAAAATGGATAATCTGGGATCAGAAACTGAATTATTTGGCAATGTAGATCCAGCCAAAATCGAGGGAGCTCACAGAGTAGCCACAGAGGTCTTCTGCTGCAATTCCACCAATCATGCCTGCAAAGATGATGAGATAAATATAAGTGCCTTTGCTGAAGATCTTAACTCTCAGATGGGAAGATATGGTTCTTCAGATAGCCAAGGCCATTTGAGGGGAACACACAAAAAGGGAAGTTCCTCCGTTTTAATTCTGGTAGATTGTCCATCAGTTGAAACACAGGACTGAATCCTGCCTCATGTATTCTTCACTTCCAAACACTTTCCTCATCTTCAAATACAATATCGTGAATTATTATTGTTGTTGTTGTTATTATTATTATTATTATTATTATTATTATTATTATTATTATTATTATATCTATGTAAGGAAGAGGGGCTGACCAAGGGTAAGATGGATGGATGATATCCTTGAAGTGACTGGCTTGACCTTGAAGGAGCTGGGGATGGTGACAGGCAAACATTCAATGCCAAATACAATAATAAAAACACAACATACTAGAAATAATAATAAAAAAATAATGGATTAAAAACATGAATAAAATAGACCCCATAGGGAAGATGGATGAATTAAAGCACATAAACTAATGATTGTAAAAATAAATACTGCCCTTTGCAGAAGTAAATCCTAAAGAGTTCAATGACTTTAGTACCAGAGAAGAAGGACTGGATGCCAGTCTAAATTACTAAACTTGATAAACAAGTGAAGCACATGTATATGAAAAAAGTTGTACGGTTGGTAGTTCTACATCTATCAAACATGTAACATGATATCACTGAATCAAATCATAGGGACAAATACAAAACAGATCAAAGACAGTCATTGCAAGTTATGAACACAAAATAATATCCATCTATCTGGTAGAATATGTTTGTAGGACGCTTAAATACTTCACTATTCAAACTAAGGTGGTCTGGGAATGGATGGACACATAGATAGAAGGTCTAAGAACCCTTTATATGTTACACACTGAACTCTTTGGAGGAAAGATGTGATACAGATGCAATGAAGAAGTATGCATCATGATGACTTTATTATCATTGAAGTCTATAAGCAATCTAAGTTTTAATAAAGACCACTGCCCAAAAAGATCCCTACACTATGATCCATGTCATTGGTGGTATTGCAGGACATTTTGCAATCTTTATTGTTATTATAGGTTGGTCCTGGTAATAAGACGTAAGGGCTTCTTTCATCCTAATGTAATTCAGATGGCTTGTGTATTTGAGGTCCAATTACTTAGTTGTTTATATCCAAAAGGAATGCAAAATATTTGTACATATGTGTGTTTGTTTGTGTTCTTCTGCGCATGCAAATACAGAAAAGATCAATCACTACTTCCTCAATCTGACTTATTTAAAACAAAAACAACAAAGCAAGAAAGTCACACAATCCTGAATTAACAGGATTTGTCACATTGTTCACAGTCTGTACTATCACTCTTTATGAATGTATGTCATGATAATGATCTCACTACTATTTATTATTCATCTGCCACAGTGAAATATTTATGGCTATTGAGGTCTGTTCATTTCCTGAGATTACACACAATGGCACTTGGGCATCTTGCAGCAGTGATATATATGGTAGCCGTTGTACCTGCCAGTTTCATTGTGGACACCCTGAACATTTGATATGAAGCTTTTCCAGAGTAAAGAAAGATAGTTCATTGGACATCAGTTCCCAGAATCCCATAGCCAACATAGCCATTGCCCATCATGACTGGAGAATTCTAGGAGTTGTAATCCCAAAAATCACTTTTTCTTTTGTTAAATTGTTCTGTTAGAAAGAAGTCGGTCATTGCCTTTTCCAAATGCAAAACATGAGGTGAGATGAATAAGAATAGAGGAAACATATGATGAGCATGGGAGTGCGAGATGAGTCGAGGAAAAGGAGAAAGAGTGGAGTGAGTAGAAATTACAAGTCAAATTCAAACACATTAAACATTTCACTGAGATCAGTCCTAACTGTAACTTTCTTTCACACAATGAAAGAAAGAAAACAAAGAAAATTGCTAAATTTGTATAATAAGAATAACTTGGATAATGCCTACATTTCCCAGATTTGAGGAACTGTGATATGGCTGTCCTGTTACAGGAGCTGCAACTGGCTTTTCTCCACTTCAGTTGTAGGTAACTGAAGACAGTTTCCAGTACCTGAGGCTAACAGGTGGCAACCAAAGAGGTCCTAATAAACTGCTTTAACTAAATCACAAATACAATATCTCTCTTTTGTGGTCTCCTGACCAATTTCTTTTAGAAGGCAGCTTAAATATTATCAGCACTTACTGCCATTGGATTGGCATGTTTTGGGTAGGTGGATATTCTATTGGTTTGCCAAAAATAGTCTATACAAGAAAACTAAATTGTGTGTGTGTGTGTGTGTGTGTGAGAGAGAGAGAGAGAGAGAGAGAGAGAGAATGAGAGGTTGGATGGAAAGGAGTGCCTACTCTGGTTAAGAGGCAGCCTAGCCTGTTGGAGAAGATTAATGACTGTAGAGCACTCTCTACAGCATTCGCCCCATAAGTGTGAGCAATCATCTCCAAATGCAGCCCGTTCCTTGCTGGCCAGAAAACAACTAAACAGATCCCTGTGTGCTAAATATGCGCAGCTGCATGTCTGGCATCTCTGATCCATCTGCAGGAGACAATGCAGACACCAGGTGCTTTGACAATACAAGAGAATCAGTGCTAGGAACTTTCTCCCTAGCATACTCAAGCAAAACTCCCTCTTCTTAACCTCAGCCATTCACTCAGCCTCCTCTCTTTGATGACTTTCCCTTCTGCCTCCCTGGTGTCTCTTCTTAAGCCTTTCCTCTGCTGCAAGAGTGGAGAATTTCTCCTTCCAAGTAGGTTTGATTTTCCAGGTGGGTTTTCCCCTGTACAGAAGTCATTGAAACTATGTATGTGTTTAACTGATAGAATATATTTGTTTTGGTAACAGTAGCTGAAAGCTAGAGTTAACTAGTTGTATCCACAGGAGGTTGCCAAGGAGACCAGGCAGGAGAGAGAGAGAAGTGGGCGAAGCTTAGCAAGAAAGTGTTGTCTGCGTTTTGAAAAGAAGCAGTCAGTTGGGGGATTGGAGTCGGAGTGAACAGTTGAGAGAGAGAGTGGGAAGTAGAGAAGCAGTGTTTGTGAATAGCCAGAGGTTTCTTCAGTCTAGGGAGGCTGAAGGGGGAAACCTAATTAGTTTCATTAGTCAGAGAGGACTAAGGGAAGCTTGATTAGATTACTAGTTAGAAAAGAACTAGAGATCTGGGGTTTGATCACGAAGAGATCAAATCAGAAGGCTATTCACCTCAGGAAACACTGTTTAAGAAAGTGCTTCACCACAGTAAAAGTCAGTTACAAGTTGTATCATCCAGAAGTGTGAACTGTATTGCAAACCAAGTTACATTCAAAGTTCTCTAAGTTATTCCAAGTAAACAAACAGCCTGCAACCATACGCTTTGTACAAAATAAACTTATTAACTTTTGTTTGAAGACCGTGTCATCTCCATCTATCGGCGTCTGGGGAACTAGTTCTCATCGGCAAAACCTCACGTTGGTGGGAGTTACCTGAATTTCATCTATAATCATCCACACCTATATAATTGGTAGCAGAATTTAAGAACAGTCTTTACATTTGGTGACAGAGGGTGGGTTCTTTAAAGTTTAAAAACCCTATACCCTGTCTGTTGTTGGAATTGCAGCACCTTCGCAATTAGCACAACTGTACAACTGGTGCGTGCAGACTTCGCAAACTGGTGGTATCCCTGTACAATTGGTGCACAACCTTTACAATTGGCTAGCATCATTGCACCCCCATACTGTCATTGGTATTGAAACATTCACAAAACTCTCCATGCTCACCTCCTTTCCCTAGAGGATGTGATTTAGAAAACTGTTAGGCCACAATTGCCTCAAGGCTTTTCCACATCTATCTTCACTAGCTGACTATCTCCCTTTCTTCTGGCCCAATTTTTTTTTTCCTTGGTGATCCAGTCTCCTGGCTTTGTTTGTATCTGGCACTTTGTCTCTGCATCTGGAGAAAAAGGAAGAATTCTTTGTTTTCTGCTTCCTTATGTAACCAATAGAATGGCCTTGATGATGAATGGGATGTACATGGCCAAGTCTCCCCAAAGCAGTTGGAGTGCAACTGTCAGACACTTGTTAGCATGGCCTGACCTTTTGCAGAGCATCCAGAAGATGCCTTTGAAGTCAGTGGAGAGTCAAGGAGTGTGCAGTTCTGAAATAGGCACATACATACACATGGATCTTATGAATCTTATGTATTTAAACTTTGCCATCTCTAGCAGTGAGATATCTCATACCTTTACCTTTATCCACTGGCTGTATTGGACTAGCTAATGTAGAGTAATGGACTTGTTTAGTGAGAAGTCTAACCAATGCTAGAGAAAGGATTTCTGCAAGATAATTGTATTTAGTTCACTCTTTGGTAAGGATTTTTCCACAATTTCCTTTGTGAATTCAACAATAAAAAGGAATAAAACTGATAGATTGATTCACCCATCCAAGCACAAGCATCTTCAAATTTTGGCTTTGAATTCCCGTGTTTCTGGTGCTGAACACTTTGAGGTGCTGAATTGACTTACTTTATCACATCTCCTATGCCCTCTTTAATTGATTTAATCAACAATTTTTATTAATTAAATTTGGAAACTTGAGGGTATCCTATATTTTTGCACCTACATTGTGGGTTTTGTTCCTCCTATTTTTCCACAATCATCATTGATGACAATGATAACCCTATTTAGTTTGGTATAACCAAATTATGAGATTATATTTTGATTTATTTCATTGTAGACTGAGAATGCTGCACTGCTTTAAATGGAATGATTTTAATTGCTTTTTAGTGTAATTTTTAATCATTTTAACATTTTGAATAATTTAACTCTATTTTGTATGTTTTAACTGTATTAATTTTTTTAAAAAAAAATCTATAATCTGTCTTGATTAAAACACTGGCAGAATTTCAGGATCAGGATGAGGATGATCATGATCAAGTTAATTCAAAGTAAGGACATTTTTCTTGAAAAGCAATCCTTTTCCCTCCTCCTCCTCCCCACAAAATTCAGTAAAATTTCAATGTATTGTCGAAGGCTTTCATGGCCTGAATCACTGGGTTCCAACAGACCTCACTACCTCTGAGGATGCCTGCCATAGATGCAGGTGAAACGTCAGGAGAGAATGCCTCTAGACCATGGCCATATAGCCCGAAAAAAACTATCCAGTAAAATTTCAGTTTTGAACTATTCCATCTGATGGAATACTTATTTCCTATATCTTCACATTCCAAGTAAACAAGTAAGGGCACAATCCAACCAAATTAGGTAATTCCCAACCATCACCATTGAATGCAAAATCCAACTTGGCTAGATTCTGCTTCCCAAATCCAAGTTTAGACATGTCAAACCGTGGATGGTTTATGAGCAAAAAACCTTTGGAATTTGTTTTTGTTCTTTGAACTTTTTTTAGTGGAGCATCTGGTGAGGAGATTGTTGCAGTGGACAAATGCAAAAATGCATTCTTGGCTGAAGGCACACCTGCAAAATAATATTTCCTTACCACAACCCCAGTGCTATTAGAACACACAACGTTCTCCCATTTTCTAAGTGAATGTGTTGCGTTTAGGTTTTAATAAAGTTAAGGGAGTGAGAAAGATTTTTACTCCACAATTAAATAGAAAATCTGGCTTTTAAAGACTCATTCCCTGCACTCCAAATCTGGATTAATATTAAGGGGGTGATGACTTAAAAATAAATGACATGATCTAAAGAAAAACATGAAGATGGCAACATGAAAGTCAACAACATATAAATCATCATATAAATCAACATGTTTGAGTTTATTGAACTCAGAAATTTAGTTTCACTCAATCACTTTTATGCCTTTGGAA
Organism: Anolis sagrei ordinatus; assembly: GCF_025583915.1. Lineage (NCBI taxonomy): Eukaryota > Metazoa > Chordata > Lepidosauria > Squamata > Anolidae > Anolis > Anolis sagrei. The sequence goes on from NW_026844366.1 coordinate 194,297,330, forward strand.
AGTAAAATTGTTAGCAATGTAGAAGAAAACCCAACTGGTTCTGTATAGATTAAGACAATAAACAGAGTGATGTCACAATATAAAGTAAATTATGCTCAGGATTCACTTAGAATTGTTTTTGCTAGAACTGAGATATATAAGCAATTGCAAAGGAAGTATGCCTATGCGTGCAGAAACACAGGCTAAAAAGATATGGATGGATTACTTTTCATTATGTAGTGACCGTTGAGCATTTCATTCCCTTGAGAAAAGAAAAAGCCAAAAACTACTAAATGCACTGGCAAGGCACAGGTTTGCTCTTAATCTTTTCTCTTCCTGCTATGCAATTTGTATTATAAGAAACTAAGATACCATTTTGGTTATGTACTGATTTTACTATAGGTTTCACAAGTTTGGGCTCTCACAATGGAAATACAGGCACAGAAAATACGAAACTATGTTAACCAAGGTAAGAGAAATTTTCTGCTGTCAATAGAAATATCCACAGTTTGACCAAAACCATAGAGTAAAGGAACTCTTGTCTCCCAACACAATCCCCAAAATTAAATTCCTAGAAGTGAGAATGCACGTATTTCTTTGTTTTAGTTGAAATTTCTGGCAGCAGAGGATGGTGCAGGATCATGGACAATGTCAAATATCAGATGTATTGTCAAAGGCTTTCATGGCTGGAATCACTAGGTTCTTGTGGGTTTTTTCGAGCTATAGGGCCATGTTCTAGAGGCATTTCTCCTGACGTTTCGCCTGCATCTATGGCAAGCATCCTCAGAGGTAGTGAGGTCTGTTGGAAATAGGACAATGGGTTTATATATCTGTGGAATGGCTGGGGTGGGGCAAAGAGCTCTTCTCTGCTGAGGCTAGGTGTGAACCACTCCAACAATCACCATGTCAGACACAGAGAAGCCATTGAAATCCACAAGCATGTGGACAATTTCAACAGAAAGGAAGGAGACCATGAAAATGAACAAAATCTGGCTACCAGTATTAAAAAACTCTAAAATTACAACAGCAAAACAGCAGAGAGGAAACAACCACGCACATCTTAACACCTCTCAACAAAAGATTTTCCCAGGCTCAGCCAGGCCTTCAAATGCTAATGAAGGTGGTCAGTTGAAACATTCACACCTAGCTCCAGCAGAGAAGAGCTCTTTGCCCCACCCCAGCCATTCCACAGATATATAAACCCATTGTCCTAATTCCAACAGACCTCACTACCTCTGAGGATGCTTGCCATAGATGCAAGCGAAACGTCAGGAGAAATGCCTCTAGAACATGGCCATATAGCCCAAAAAACATGGCCCTATAGCCCAAAAACCAAGAATCAAATATCAGATGTTAACCAAAGTGCTGCTGTCTGACACAGAAATGATAAAGTGCATAATCTCTAAAATGGATGTGTTAATTTGACACATAAATCTCAGAAGTATCACTCCTATCTCTCATAGTAAACATCTACTACTACTAATAAATAAATATAACTAGAATTTTTCAAGACACATAAAATTTCACTGCCTGAAATGCAGAAATATCCAAGCAAAACTCCCTCTTTTTGACCCCATCCTCCATTATCTCAGCCTCCTCTCTGTATTCAAGAGCAGTTGCCACACTGTTTTAGTCATATTAAATAAATTAGGCAATAAGCTAACCCCTTCCCCCCCAACTATGTTATGCACGTTGTATAGCTCCTTTAAAATGGACTGAAACTTGGAGTGGATTCACTGCCCCACTGGCATGAAGTCACCAGTAGAATAGACTGGCTCTGCCAGGGTGGGATGAGCATTTGGGTAGCTAAATGATACAGAGTTTTCCATTGTGCTGTGATATCTACTTGGGTGATGGGATGCCAAAAGAGAGGAGGAAAGCCACCTCCTCTTTCCCTCCCTTCCCAGTTCTTCCTATTATCCCACACAACATCATAGCATAGCAGAGAACAGGTAACGTCCATGTCACAGTTGGTGATCACTGACACTTGGAGGGTGGCAGCCAGGGGGAGGGGGCTGCCAATCCATGTCCCTTGGTCACCGAAGCCTAGCCTTGGAGACAGTTGCAGCTGGATCTGTTTGGGAACTGACCCAACTGTTGTCATAGGTCCTAAGTCTTTGCCAGAAGTTGAATTTTTCCTAACTTTGGCTAACAAGGTTGTGCTGTGATGTCCTTGCCCTGTTTTACCCTGGATCAGCTCTGTGTGGCATTTGTCTGCTGCGGGGCTGATCCACATCTACACTGACTTAAGTGGTTGATGCAGAAGTGGTCTAGGGGTCCTTTCACACAACCCTATATCCCAGAATATCAAGGAAGGAAATCACAATATCTGCTTTCAACTGGGTTATCCAAGCGCCCTTCCACACAGCCCTATATCCCAGAATATCAAGGCATAAAATCTGAGTATGGGCTCAGATAACCCAGTTCAAAGTAGATATTGTGGGATTTTCTACCTTGATATTCTGGGATATAGACCTGTGTGGGCCATAGTCCATACTCAGATAATGTGGAATTTTCTGCCTTGGTATTCTGGAATATAGACCTATGTGGAAGAGCCCTAAGAGGTAGGCTGATGTGGGAAAGAGCACATTTCTATTCTACAGCCTCATTATATCTGTAACGTGGATTTATAGGTTCAAAACTTTTAATTTAGTAAACTTTCTGTTGTATTGTAATCTGAGACATGAGCACTAATTCTTCCCATTAAGTGCCACGGAAAATGCAAACAATTAATATTTCAAATGTAACCATACACCATAACATTACCTTCCAAACAACAAAAACAAAATGAAATGTTCCCTCTTCTTGAGATCAGCAAAAGATCATTGAGATGTGTTCTGGTAAAGCCAGGTAAACCTTTCAGAGTGCTCATTTCTCAAGAGCCTGCAGAGGTCAGAACCATAAATCCTCTTGATGTTCAGTGTGGCTTTCTTCCTTGAAAGGATAACCTTAATACTCTTAGCAATTGCCTTCTACGGCAACTAGTCCATTTGAAGCAGATGTCTGGAGTAAGCATATATGGTAATATTCAAGTGTGCTATAAATTTTTTTCCTGTGGAGGGAAAATATGTTTGGTAACTGTTCAGATAGTTCAGACGTACAAACAACAATAGCCTTCTCTATCTAATGTAGTTTTGCATTTGTCCAAAGAAGCACTCAGATGTCGAATGGGGTGCATTACTTGACCACACACATTTATAGCTGCAACATCTCACCAGATATAATAGTGCATTTTTTATTAATGAATTATGCCAATGCTATCACATTCCTTTTTTGTTAGTCTGCTGGGGTGAGGAAACTGGCACTCCAAATGTTTTGAGTGTGTTCAGAAGCCCAAACCTGCATGGTCAAAGATAAGGGTGTGTGGGATTTGGCGTCTAAGACCACTTCTATACTGCCAAATAATTCAGGTTATCAATGCAGAAATCCACATTATCTGATTTGAACTGGGTTATCTTAGTCCGCCATATAATCCAGTTCAAAGCAGAAAATGTGGATTTTATACCATTGTGTGGAAGGGAACTTAGATATCTAGATGATAAAAAAAAAATTTTGTCATGTCAGGAGCGACTTGAGAAACTGCAAGTAACTTCTGGTGTGAGAGAATTGGCCGTCTGCAAGGATGTTGCCCAGGGGACGCCCGGATGATTTTATGTTTTTATCATCCTTGTGGGAGGCTTCTCTCATGTCCCCGCATGAGGAGCTGGAGTTGATAGAGGGAGCTCATCCGCCTCTCCCCGGATTCGAACCTGCGACCTGTCGGTCTTCAGTCCTGCCGGCACAGGGGTTTAACCCACTGTGCCACCGGGGGCTAGATGATAAATGATTCCTAATGTTTGATCTACAAGTTGTGTTAAGGTATATCAAATGGGAAATACCTTGTCAATTCTCTATTTCTCATATTACCAGTAATAAATATTTTATTTTTTCTTGATTTTGAGGAGGCTTTCTTCCATGTCACAATTTGGAATGGTTTCCTGATAGCATGACCTCTACATCTGAGTTGCAGCTGGAGGTCAGTGACAGACTTTGTATGCAGAAGTCCAGTCATGCCCCATCAAGAAATCATGAAAGATGTTAAAAAAAAGATGGTTGTTTTTGAAGTTGTTGTTCATTCGTTCAGTCGTCTCCGACTCTTCGTGACCTCATGGACCAGTCCACGCCAGAGCTCCCTGTCGGCCGTCACCCCCCCCCCCAGCTCCTTCAAGGTCAGTCCAGTCACTTCAAGGATGCCATCCATCCATCTTGCCCTTGGTCGGCCCCTCTTCCTTTTGCCTTCCACTTTCCCCAGCATCATTGTCTAATTGTTTTTGAAGTTACAGCACCCTGTTTCAAGTAAAAATATAATAATTCCAAATAAATAGCTTTCTGGAAGCTAAAAGGGGGAACTTGTAATAACTTTTTGATACATCCTAATGGATGTTACAACTTTTGACAGTGTTCTTTGAAGTTGCTAAGCTGTAGTGGCCATTTTCAAGTCAAATGGGAAGAAGGAGGTGGCCCCCAAGAGCAAAAAAGGAAGACTGCTGCAGGTTATTGAGAGATCTGTTTAAGGACTAAAAAATAGGAGATGATTATCTAAGGACCTCATCACATTGAGGCTGGGATTTGCCACAGATCATGATGAAACCAGTGGGGGAACCCATTGCCCCGTGTCCTGCATTGCTTCCCTTGCTCCTCCCCCTAGCCTATTGGGGGGGAGCATTGCTGCACAGCTCCCCCACCCCCGTTGTTTCCTATGCAACATAGGAAGTCTCACGTGTTGGCAAAATGGCCTCTTATCACATTTGGACTTCAGTTGAGATATGGAGCCCTGCCGGAAGCAGATTGTGTGATGAAAGCCAGGGGACGCCATGCCTCATCTGAAACCCATGTGTCGTAGGACAGGCAATTTTGCCCCTGTGATGTGGTTGTAAGGCACATTCCCATGGCCGCGGGGGAGGCAGGAAGAAAGGAGATGGATTTCTCAGGTACAATTAATGAAATTCCTAAGCTGGCAAAAGGGGATAAGTTGGAAAACTGAAGTCCTCATAGAGCCCTTTAGATGTACCCAACACAGGCTTGCACTTAGTATAATTCAGTAAGTAAATAACATACCAAAATACCAACAACCTGCAATTAACACCATATAGTATGTGTAGATGAGAAGGGGCAACAACTCAGAGATGGAGCACAAGATCTGTATGCAGTTCAGTTCCTGCTATTTCAGGTTAGCACTATGAAAGAACCATGCCAGAAACCTTGAAGTTTGGATGGACCATACTGGGCTAGATAGTCAATAGTGATCTGACTTGACATAAAACATCTTTCTATAACATCCTATCTCTCTTTTCTAGCATTATGAAATCTGAAACACTAGCCCAGCCACTCTGGGTCTTCTTTTGAATAGATTACATAAAGATTACTCGTTCTAAATATGAATGAATTCATAGTATTTAATATTGATTTGAAATGTATTTTCTGATCAAATGTGATTGTATTATTATTATTTTATTATTATTATTTACTGTATTTGTATACCGCCTTTCTCAGCCAATTGGCGACTCAAGGCGGTTTCCAACAAATCAGTATACATAAAAGATAATAGACAAAAAACATTGAGCAGTATAAGACATCATAAAAACAGTAAAAGCGACATCATCAACGTCTCATTATTCTGAAGCATTGTCCAATTCCATTGTCATATCATTCGATTTCCTATATTAGTTACTCTGTATTTGTAAACGCTTGCTCGAATAGCCATGTTTTAACTTGCCTCCGAAACGTCAATAGGGAGGGAGCAGATCTGATTTCCCTAGCGAGGGCATTCCATAGCCAAGGGGCCACCACTGAGAAGGCCCTGTCTCGCGTCCCTGCCAAACGTGCTTGTGACAAAGGCAGGACCGAAAGCAGGGCCTCCCCAGATGATCTTAAAGTCCTCAGTGGTTCATAAGGGGAGATACGTTCGGACAGGTAAGTTGGGCCAGAACTGTTTAGGGCTTTATAGGCCAAAGCCTGCACTTTGAATTGGGCCCGGTAGCAAACTGGCAGCCAGTGGACCTGGCGCAACAAGGGGGTTGTGTGCTCCCTGAGCGCCACTCCTGTTAACAACCTGACTGCCGTTCGTTGGACTAGTTGAAGCTTCCGGACCGTCTTCAAAGGCAACCCCACGTAGAAAGCGTTGCAGTAGTCTATACGGGATGTAACTAGAGCGTGGACTACCATTTGAGATGTCACTTGCAGCGTCTGGAAACACAACTCAAAAAATACACACTCTCCATGTCAACATAGGATATACAGTTTTGATGTTTGGGTACTTTTCAATAATTGGTGGTCTAGTAAGGGGAGGGTGCATGTGATATCAGAAGATGGCCATTTGGCAAATATCCTTTACCCAGTATTTTCCCTTTTAAATAGGGACATATATGCTATTTAAAGGAGTAAAAAATGGGGAGGGAGGAGAAATTTCCTATTGAGTGGGGCAAAAATGTAGTCTGACATCACTTTCCATCTGATTGCCAAAGCTAGCAGGCACTCAATAAACATATCAGCATTGTTAAAATGATGCATGGGCTGAATTGTTGAAGGTAAAATATCATCAATAGGCATGTCATCATTGATCTCTCCCAGGCCTAGCAACTGAGAGATGAGTTCAGCCAGCAATCCTTGATGGAAATCCAAAGGGAAACAACACACAGGGACAGACAGCTGACAAATTCAGTATGGGGCCCATTAAAAACCTGTGATGAATTTGCCAGGAAAGCATATATTTGTGCAAGAGGTGAGTCAGTATCTGTCATAAATTTGTCAGCTGCATCGTGGCATTCTCAGGCCTGGCGTGAATAATGCCCAGCTATTTACAGGGTTTGTCTGGCAAGAGCTCTATCAGTCACTCCAGGGTTATTTACAAAGCAATGTGTCTATCAGTTACAAGGACATGACTTTGCCTGAAAAGATAACAAAAGAGGAAATCAGCCAGGAGGCTCCCAGTGAAAGATGCATCTTCTGCCGGAGGAGCCCTGAATGAGATGGACAGCAATAGGTCCTTCCTGGCAGAGTGCCTGGCATGGACTGGAGTAGTACATTTACCCCTGTTGATTAGATTAGAAATTATTAATAGGGGTCTATAGAGTAGAGCAAAGGGGTCATTTAGAGTTTAATTCTGTTCTCGGATAACTTCATTTCAGCTGATGGGATTGTTATTGGTACAGGTTTTATATGTTTATAGGAAACAATATACTCAATAATGAAGTCATGCATCCTTCTTGCAAGGTCAGGAGAGCTATTGTGCTGCCGGATTGAAGCCTTCACCATCGTGTTAATTAAGTAATAGCGATTTGACTTTGCCTCCTTGTAAAAATGCATTTAAGGAGTGCCAAAAGAGTGGCTCAGCTGAAGAGGTGCTCTGTTAGTGAGGGTAAGTTGTCAAACAAGCAGCCACGGTTAGAGCAGAAAGGGGGCCCCAACCGAAGGAGGAACAGGTTAAAGCAGGGGCTCACATAGAGCACAGGAGCCTTACCTTTAGACCTTTCATGAAATCATTGCTTTCCTCCTCCATATCTCCAGATCAGTGATCAGCAAGAGAATTCATATGCAGCTTGCAAAAAAAAAAGTTTAGAAACATATGCACACAAAGATAACAAAAGACTAATAGGAAGTCTGACTTGGCCACGGTAGTCCATGCTCTGGTTACATCCCGTTTAGACTACTGCAACGCTCTCTATGTGAGGTTGCCTTTGAAGACAGCTCGGAAGCTCCAACTAGTCCAACGCTCGGCAGCCATGATTTTAACAGGAGCGGAGCGCAGGGAGCATACAACCCCCCTGTTGCGCCAACTCCACTGGCTACCGATCTGCTACCGGGCTCAATTCAAAGTGCTGGCGTTGGCCTTTAAAGCCCTAAATGGTTCCGGCCCAAGCTACCTATCCGACCGCATCTCTGCCTATGAACCCACCAGGACTTTGAGATCTTCCGGGGAGACCCTGCTCTCGATCCCGCCTGCTTCTCAAGCTCGGCTGGCGGGGACGAGAGATAGGGCCTTCTCGGTGGTGGCTCCTCGGCTGTGGAACGCCCTTCCTACGGACATTAGACTAGCACCATCTCTAATGGTATTCCGCAAAAAAGTGAAGACCTGGCTGTTTGAGCAGGCGTTCCAATAATTAGTGCAATGATTGGTTAATGAACACTGGAATGGAACAATGGATGACGAATCTGGAACATGTTTTTGATGACGAGACGACAGTGAATGGGTATTGTAGTAACTGTTTATTAATTGTGTAATGTGTTAGGGTGTTAACTGTTTCTATACTGTAGCACTGAATTTTTGCTGTTCGTATTTGTTGTGAACCGCTGTGAGTCGCCTTCGGGCTGAGAACAGCGGTATATAAGTCAGGTAAATAAATAAATAAATAAATAATACCTCATATCTGACGTTGGTGGCAGTTACCATAGATTACATATAACAATTGGCCTCCACTATACCAGTTGGTGGCAGAATTCAGAGAAATAAACTCTCCTGTCACTACGGCCCTCCAAGGTCATCTACCTGGCCCTTGCTCAGGGTCAACCTAAGTCTGAAAACTTGAAAGCACACACAACAACAACAACAACAACAACAACAACAAACAACAACCTATCTCATCAGCCAAAAGCAGGCCCACACTTCCCATTGAAATACTAATAAGTTTATATTTGTTAAAATTGTTCATTTTAATTGTATTAAGTGTTTTAAGTGGTTTTTTGCATTACAAATAAGATATGTGCAGTGTGCATAGGAATTCATTCATATATATATTTTCAAATTATAATCCGGCCCTCCAACAGTTTGAGGGACTGTGACCTGGCCCTCTGTTTAAAAAGTTTGAGGACCCCTGATCTATGGCTTTAAAATATTCAAAAACAAATTCCAAAATACAAACCTTGATTTTGCCATTTTATATAAGGGATACCATTTTACTACACCAGGGGTTCTCAAACTTTTTAAATCGTGGAGCCTTTTTTGAACCAAAAGTTTCTCGTGGAGCCCCAAGAAATGTTTATATATTAGATAGATAGATAGATGATAGATAGATGATAGATAGATAGATAGATAGATAGATAGATAGATAGATAGATAGACAGACAGACAGATATCAGGCATGGGCAAACTTTTTGACACATTGTATTTTAATTTTTTATTTCTTTTTTGTTTTTTACTTCTTTTTTAATTAGATTTTTATTTGAGAAGAGAAAATACAGTTATATAGACATATACTATACATTTCCTTCTCTTTTATTTACATTCACCCCTGTGCTCCCCTTCTCCAGAGCCATCTCTTTTCTTAAAGTCCCACCAAAAAATCAGTTCTTCATTTGGAGGTAAATTCCCATCTTCTTTTTCCAATAATTTTTCTAGAAATTTTCTCCAAATACTTTCAAAGTCATTTTTTAAACATAATCCCTTCATTACTTTTAAATTTGATGTTAGCTTATCGTTCAGTGCCATTTTCCAGATTTCTTTATACCATTCATTAATCTGTATTTTCATTACCCCTTTCCAATATTTTGTAATTAATAGTCTAGCTGCTGTTAATAGCATGTCTATTATTTTTTTCCCCTCTTATCTTTCCCATCCTCTTTTTAAATTAAAAATAATATTTCTACTGGATTCCTCCTAATTTTTATATCCATGATATTTTCTATTTCTGTTATAACCAATTCCCAAAAAATCTTTTACATATTTGCAGTCCCACCACATATGCATGTAGGTTCCACAAACATTGTATTTTAAAATTTGATAGACGAGCCAGGCCAGTGGCAGATGAATGGAGAGTGTTTGTCTGAACTAATTGGGAAAAAAATGAACAATGCATACTGCACGTATCTTGTGCCAAAATAAATGGAATTGAAAAAGAACAATACAATATATTTTTACAATATTTCAAATGAAGAATAATTTTAACCAACATAAACTTAACAGTATTTTAGTGGAAGCTCCTAGGGGCATCCAGTCCAATCCCCTTCTGCCATGCAGAAAAAGCACAATCAAACCACCCCCAACAGATGGCCACCCAGCCTCTACAACAAGAACAGGAGTAACCCAAGGGGCCATACAGTCCAACCCCCCTTCAAACAGAGTAATGATCTGAAAATTCCCCAATCCCACATCTGCCCACACAAATAGGGTATTGCTGAGCAAGAAAAATCCTGTATTTACTCAAGTATGATTCACCATTGATTGTAATGCGCACTTCAATGTTGATAGTGCGCATTGCAAAAAAAAAAAAAAGATTTGTTGTAGAATGTAATATGTGTTTTCCCCTTGCCTATCCATTGCTCTACTGCCTGTCTGCAACAGACTGACACTGGTAAACTCTCCAGCTTCACCCTGATGGACAGGCAGCAGCTTCCCAACTAAGGCCTCATTCATGAGGTCTTCAGAACAGAGGGGGAGGTTTTGAAGGCCCCGTGAGTGAGGCCAGTTGAGAAGCTGTGTCCTTCCATCAGACTGAAGCTGGTGAGGTCTGATGGAAGGGGCAAAGAGAGTTTCCATGCACAATTCTAATATGTCATCTACTCTAGTGTGCATCTTACTTATGGTTAAGTAATACAGCCAAAAGAGGTGAGCAACATGGGTAGGGGAAATAACAGGAAAACAGGGGCAAATAGAAATCGGATAGAAGAATTGCATTGGGAGTAAGATTGTGATGAAGTTATTTTCCAATAAGGCTCCATCTGACACTGTAATGTGGCTTCAAGATGACTCAAAACCATGATGGCCATGATATGTATGCCACCATTGCATACTGCAACACACATTTAAGGGTATACAGAACATTTTTGAAAGTTGCAGGAAAACTTGAGTTTAGGATAGGTGATGGGGAAAGGGCTACCTTTTCACTCTTCTTCCTCTCTGATGTTGTCAAAGTGGGACAACCCCTCAGGTGGAGCAGTGAGGAGATATGGGTTGTCAATACTGTTGATGCTAAACAAACTTTCCATCTTTTCATACATCATGTGTGATAGAGGGTGCCAGCAATGAAATACAATGAAACTATCACTATATGAGAAATGAAGGAGGGTGCCATGTCTAATAATAAATTTATTATATTGAGGTGGCCCTGCTGCCTATGTTAATGCATCCAGGGTTAAAAACCATGCTCTCTCCTACACACTTTCCCAAATGAATGCGTAGCATGCATAAATCATGTGCTTTGTCATACATAGTTCCTCTCTATAATCTAGCTGCTGAAGAGTCTGTTTTATAAGCCAGTATGTGTGCATCTCAGCTGCTTGGGGAGGGAGGCTAGGCTTCATCTTTCACCACAACTAAATATGCATGAGGCAGTTGCTTTTTAAAGTGAGTTCTAGGCATGCAGTTTCAGCTGCTGAATGTGCAATGAATCAGGCTTGTGAGAGAATGAGTTCTGCAGGTCATCCGGTCCAGATGAAAGCTTATTTCCAGTATTTGGACTGTTGCTTCCTTTTTGTGAACATTCGTGACAATATCACATGACCCTGCTCCTGAAGAACTCTCCTTGAAAGCTGGGTCAATGTGAGATTTCTGAAACTTTGACAGTCCATGATAGCTGGCATGGCCCATGAGACCTTTTGAATATACAGATACAGGGAATGTCCCATGGGCTTAGATGTCTCTACACCAGGGGTTCTCAGACTTCTTTTTAAAGGAAACGCTTCTTATGGAGCCCCAAGAAACTTTAGGACACAGGGGTTGCATTGCTTTTTAAAAAATTGACAAATGGGCCAGGCCGTGGCAGATGGATGGAGAATGTTTGTATCAATTAATTAAAAACAACATGAACAAATTCCTGTGCACACCGCACAGTTTGTAGTGCAAAAGAAATAAATAAATAACAATATAATATTTAATATGAAGGACAATTTTAACCAACATAACAGTATTTCGGTGGAAGACCCCAGGGGCCATCCATCCTTTGCAATAATAATAATAATAATAATAATAATAATAATAATAATAAGAAGAAGAAGTGTTTGACTTGTGATTTTGTGATACGAAATCCAGCATATATATCTCATTTGCTGAGACATACTGTGTTTTTGTGTCAGAATAATAATAATAATAATAATAATAATAATAATAATAATAATAAGAGCAACTCATGAACCATCCATTCCAATCTCATTCTGCCTTGCATGAAAAGCATAGTCAAATCACCCACAACGGGTGGCCATCTAGCCTTTGGAATAGTAGTAATGATAATCATAATCATAATGATAATGACAGGAGCAACCCTTTTGCCTTGCAGAAAAAACACAGTCAAAGCAGTGGCAGGGAGGCCTTGCAGGCCACATCAGCATTGGGGAGGCCCTGTAGGTCACAGCAGAGAGAGCCTGTAGATTTCTCTGGCAGCATCGGGGATCCACATTCTGTGTGCTTTTTATCCAGAAGAACTCATGGGACCCCTGCAGAGCTACTGACTGTGCTTCATGGTTGTGAGGGTCTACTACAGATCTCCAAAACAGACTAAAGAACCTGATGAAGCCTTCCTTGAACAGTTGACCAAACACTCAGAAAGAAGATATATGGTAGTAATGAGAGATTTCAACTATTCTGATACTTGTTGAAAAACTGGGTTGACCAGTGTACCATTTAACTTTGCATTTCACTGGGTAGGGCTTAAGAACACATCTGCATTGCACAGCCAATTGTGTGTTGCTAGAGAGCAATAAAATATCATCTTATCCTAATCCATTGCATGACATTGACCATGTGTCCATCCATTGAAACATGAAGAAATTATGAAGAATAAGCCACCTTAGTACCTCCCCCCAAGGGAGGGGTGAAAATGGTGTCCAAATGGTAGCATAAAAGGGAGAAAGTAAAATGTAGGACTGAGAAAAATTGAGTGTATTAATAAAATAAAAACTGGATGTTTCTATTCTGTTTTGGATGGCTTTTGTGGTCTCTTCCAACTCTACAAATGAGAGGTGGGAAATCATTCAAAAATGGCCCAAGACTCAATATTGTGTTTTTTATCTTCCTGCACTGTATTTCTCTACACTTTGGTTCCAGCCTTCTGTAAGAGGGACTACATACATGTCTGTCCTGACAAATATCTAGTAAGCTTGGTTGATTTAAAAATGGTTCAAAACTCATTTCGGATGTAGGAGGTGCTGGTGGTTCAATTTGGAATTGAATTCTGAATTTTTCTGGAAAAAATTCAGAACTTTCCGAAATTTCCAAATCGTGTTAATGGTGGACGCAATTGTGCAATATGTGAAAAACAGCATTGGCATAAAAGTATGGGATTTCCAGTGTCTTCTTAGGCAACTTACAGCAAACAAACAATGGGAAAAAAAAGAAACTGCCTAGAGAGCTTTATGGGCCTTTTGAGTGGATTTCACCAGTTAGGGAAGTATAGGCAGGAAAGTATGTGATTTCTAGTGTCTTCTTAGGCAACGGAAACAAACAAAGAAAAAAACCAGCCCTGAGAGCTTTATGGGCCTTTTGAGCAGATTTCATCAGTTAGGGAAGTATAGGCAAGAAAGTATGCGATTTCTAGTGTCTTCTTAGGCAACTCACAGGAAACAAACAAAGAAAAAAAAGAAACAGCCCTGAGAACTTTATGGGCCTTTTGAGCTTTATGGGCCTTTTGCCCACCCGACCCAAACCCCAACAACAACAATACACAAGTGGCAAAGCAGGCTGTGCCCACTGCCCAGCCAGCCAGCCAGGCAGCCAAGCACAGCTGACAACAGCCCTTTTCCCAGCCCTTCTTCCTTTCTGCTTGCTTGCTTGCCCGCCCGCCGTGCTCTTCTTCCAACCTCCCTTCTCTTTAGTAACCTCCCTTGTCTTGTCTTTCCCCTTGGCGCTTGAGACTTCTGGACTGCGACTCTGGACTAGGACACTGGACTTAGGATCTCGGACTTGGACTTAAGCCGACTGCGACTTGGACTTCGGACTTTGGACATTGGAACTTGGACTGCCCTCCTTTTGATCTTTCCTTCCTTCTCTCTTTCCCTTCCCCTTCCTTTCTCTTCCTCCCTTCCCCTTCTTCTTTCCCCTTCTCCCTTCTCTCTTCCCTTCCTGGCTCCAAATGAGCCTCTGAGCCATGTGCTCCTCTTTATATACAGCAATGGCTGCCAGTGCCAAAACCCATCCCCTCCCCAAAACTTCTCCTGTGATTGGCTGGGAGGGGATGCAAGGAGCCTCCCAGCAGGCTAGAGGGCTGAAAATACACTGAATTATTTCCGACTCACTTCCTGAGTCATAACAAAAATGGTGGAGAAAGCTTTGGAAGGGCAAAGGGACTTCCAGGTTTTTTAAATGTTTTGAAAACTCTTCAAAAAGGTAACTTTAACAAAATTATTGTGACTAACAAGTAATCCAATGTGGCTCTATCCATGCTTAGTATCTAGTCACATACATTTGCTCAGGCAAATATAGCTTTTGGCAGTGCACTGTGCTGGCTTTACACATAAAGGACCAATTCAGCTTCCAAAGAAAGCTGCAGAGAAAAAATGTAGGAGAGTAAAGGAAAGATGATCTAAAGGATGAAGGAAGAAATAAAGAAAGCAGTGGCACATACCATTCCCAAAGAAGTTCCAGGCAGTTCCAAAGCTGCATGCATAGTAGGGCTGGGCGGTTTCGTTTCGTAATTTCGTAATTCGTTAAAAATTCGTAATTTTTTTTGTTACGAAGCGATAACGAACCATTCTGGAGCATCTAAAAATTGCTTCGTATTTGTTTCATATTCGTTTCGAAATCGTTTCGAAATCGTTTCGTTATTATTTCCGCAGGTCTGGGGCAAGTTTTATAGCTGTTGTTTGTTTTATCAGTGAAAAAAAATATAAATATCACACCAACAGTCAACAACAGAGGGAGAGGGAAGCTTCAGAAGTTCCCCCTGTCCCATTTGGAGGTTTTTTAGCRTATTGCGCGGTCGCGTCCGCCATTAACKAATYRATTYGTATTCRTTTYKWAWTYRTTTCGTAWTYGTTTCGTAATTTTAYRAAATTTCGTAAATATCGAACTTTTTTAAAKAAAAATTTCGGAATTCTTTTAAATATCGAAACGCAAAAAACCCCAAAAAATGAATCGAGTTTAGAAACAAATTTTTCCGTGGTTGCCCAGCCCTAATGCATAGCCTATGCATCTAATACTTGCACGTTAGCATTTTTAAAATGAACACAGAGTGCCCCCCGATGAAAATTGCTCCATCTCTATTTCACCTTGAATCAGATGCTTGCAAAGCGAAAGTAGGAAGGAAGCCTTGGTGTGATGTTTCATATCAGAAATCCATTCCTTTCTGTAGATTTGAAAGTGGCAATTTATCAACATTAATCAAGTGTTTCTGGAACATAACAAATAGGCCACTCTCTCACACGTGCCTATGAAAAAGATGCTTTCTGTCCTAATGGCAAGAAACCGAGTTTCCAGCAAGCCAATTAATGAATGGGAGGTAATGTTCAGTGTGTACACCAGTGGTTGCCAGCTGACTAGCAGGCTGGAGGCATTGCCTGGATCTTCGTCTAAGCCATCAGGTGGCAAATTCACCAAGGAGTCTGCCAGCTGTTAGACTTCATTACAGTTTATCATTATGTCAGCCTTCTTTTTTATTCCTACATTTAATCACCTAATATCATTTTTATTGGCTTGTCAGGATGTTGGAGAGTGTGGTTGGGAATTCATTTTCACGACTAGTCAGCACGCATTCACTTTGGTAAAATATTATAGCTCATTGATATCTATCTTCTTTAAAAATAGGGTGCAAGTGAATTAATTAAGGTTTGTGCAAGGACTCACATCTAATTAGCTCAGACACTTGGAAAAATCTCAGTGGTAGATTGATGCCACAAATATTGAATTGTTCAGCTGCATAATACAAAAGCTAATTGCTATAGCAAGAAATAGCTGGGAATGGCAGCTACACAAAATTTGTCTCCAAATCATAGAGTCTGATCATCAAAAACCATAGAGGAGGAAGGGTTAGTTTATTTTGTTAGAGCGACAATTTTCTGGGAATTGTTACTACATAGAATCATAGAATCAAAGAGTTGGAAGAGACCTCATGGGCCATCCAGTCCAACCCCCTGCCAAGAAGCAGGAATATTGCATTCAAATCACCCCTGACAGATGGCCATCCAGCACTCTGTTTAAAAGCTTCCAAAGAAGGAGCCTCCACCACACTCCGGGGCAGAGAGTTCCACTGCTGAACGGCTCTCACAGTCAGGAAGTTCTTCCTCATGTTCAGATGGAATCTCCTCTCTTGTAGTTTGAAGCCATTGTTCCACGTCCCAGTCTCCAGGGAAGCAGAAAACAAGCTTGCTCCCTCCTCCCTGTGGCTTCCTCTCACATATTTATACATGGCTATCATATCTCCTCTCAGCCTTCTCTTCTTCAGGCTAAACATGCCCAGCTCTTTAGCCGCTCCTCATAGGGCTTGTTCTCCAGACCCTTGATCATTTTAGTCGCCCTCCTCTGGACACATTCCAGCTTGTCAATATCAGCTTGTTCCCTACATACATTTATAAATGTGTTTGTATGGAAAATGTAACATGGGTGGCACATCAACCCCAGAATGGATAGGCTGGAGCCCAAAGATGTCTGCATACCACCATGCCTGCATGCCTCATGCTAGGGGCTTAAGTTTTCTCAAAAAATAGACTTCCACACAGAAAACTGGTTTTGAAACCAATTTGAAAGGATGTTTGTGAACAGAAAAGAGTCCATCTTCCATATCACTAACAGCTTCTTTAAAAATTCTGTTTGCAAGTAGTAAAACAAGCATGAGGCTATAGAAGAGACCTATTGAACCAATAAGAAAGGGGCAAGTTGATATTCTTGGATATAGGGCTATGTGGAAGGGCCTTTAGTGCCCTTCCACACTGTCATATAATCCAGATTATCAAAGCAGAAAATCCATATTATCTGCTTTGAACTTGATTATCTGAGACTACACCGCCACACAATCCAATTCAAAGCAGACAATCTGGATTTTATATGGCAGTGTAGAAGGAGCCTCAGGCCCCTACCAGGCAGCTGAATAAAATCCATATTATCCACTATGAACTGGAACATATGGACGTGTGGACTCAGATAACCCAGTTCAAAGCAGATATTGTGGGATTTCCTGCCTTGATATTCTGTATTATATGACTGTGTGGAAGGCCCCTCAGATTTATTTATTATTTATTTACTTCATTTGTATACCACCATTCTCAGCCCTAAGGCGACTCATAGCGGTTTACAACAAGCAAAAACAAGGCGAACAATCAAGGCAAAAATTCAATGCGGCATCAACAAGGTACTTAAAAACAGTTAACACAGAAACAAATTAAAACAACAATAACCATCCACTGGTGTCTCATAACTAAAAACATGATCCAGATTCGTCATCCATTGTTCCATTCCTATGTTCATTACATTCATTGCACTGTCTATTCAAACGCCTGTTCAAATAAACAGGTTTTCAATTTTTTCCGGAATACCATGAGAGATCTAATGTCCATGGGAAGGGCGTTCCACAGCCGAGGGGCCACCACCGAGAAGGCCCTGTCTCTCGTCCCCACCAGCCGCGCCTGTGGGACAAAGAAACTTTTACCCTTCATCTTCATCCTCAGCACAACCCATGACAAATGTATGCAATAGATTAAAGTGGTATTCATTTTCTATCACATTAAAGTAAACTATATATAATTTGAAAAGATGTTGCACTATATTAGTTTATCACATATTGAAATTGAGGGAAAGTTGTAAAACATAATTTTGAATAATCCTAAAATTTAAAGACATGCTGATGTTGGGTGTCATGAAACTACCATATTACCTGCTACATTCTGAGAAGGGATCAATTGTATTATTCACCTGGCTGGCAAAAGGTCCATGAAATAAAAAAGGATGCCTGCTGTAGTTGGTTGCTATGAATTAGAAATAATGTGAAGGCGCATAACAACAACAGCAACATGAAGGAAATGGCTCTAAATTTAAATAAATATAATGACGTTTCATAATCTAGGTGCCTTTTAACTTTTTTAATGTTTCACTTATGGGAAAGAATAAGAAACTATGCTTTTCCATCTGTCACCACCTGAAACTTATTCAACTCTTCTTTGACCATTGAATTTTCAGTAGGCATTGCCCACTTTTCAATAGTTTTGCAATTATGGCTTCATCTATGCTGCTATATAACCCATTTTCGGAATCCAGATCATCTGCTTTGAGCTGGATTACACTGCCATATAATCCAGTACAAAGCAAATAATCTAAATTTGGAAACTGGATTACATGGCAGCATATAAGACTATATGGTCCTATTATTTTTCAAAAGAAATTTACCATTTTGTTGAACCTAACTGTGTGTTGACATATTGACAGATTGGATCTGAGAGGAACATCTTGCTCAGAGTTTGGAGAAGTTTTTCTTCTTTTTTCTGGATAATCCTATATACTCATGTCTAGAAAATTTAGTTATAAAATCTGTCTAAAACACCTGGGTTGATTTATTCATAAGTAAATGTGAATACTGCTTATAAAAAAGGGAACCATCCCCTTCTTTGGGTAGAGTGGTAAAAGACAATAGAGAACCTAAAAGAAGCACTGATTCCTACTCTCTGCCATAAAACCACTTCTAGTCCTTTTAAATGCCCCCCTGAGTTGGCATTGGTGCTTTCCCCTCTCTGCAGAATGACCCTTGACTTATCTACGGGTCATTTCCAAATCCATAATTTTTGGCCCCAATACCTGCCCACAACGTATACATACAGTCTATTTATACATGAATATATCTTCCAGAATCTGCCAACTAGCATACCCATTGGATGATCTGGGAGCGGTAGCTCAGAAAGGTAATTTTTCCATTCTATGAATTTGTGTTTGACTAATAGGGAAATGCTGCCTATCTATCCTGCCTGTCAACAGTAATCCGATGATAAACATTAAGCATATATGATTGCTCCAAATTAGTCCCATGTGAGTTGAAGTATGTTTAAAATGAGTCATCCACAATATCAGGATTTATGGATCCATTTTTGGACATATTCCTCTTTGTCTTTTAATTCCATGTCCCATAGTGACACTGATCCAGGTTCATTTTGATAGCAGTTGTGTTTGTTGCTCAATCCAGCAAGGTTTGAAATATTCTCCCACAAGCAAACACAAGCTATAGATTAAAATTTGACTGACCTTCACATCAATTACAAAATTTAATGTGTAGAGTAATGTGTGACTCCCTATGCTTAGTGATCTTCACAATGAAACATATTCTGAGCTTTGTTTCCTACCCTTCCTTTATTGTCAGAATGTGTTGTGGTATATTGTGTGTTTCAAATGTAATTGTTGTATTGACAATATGGATGCCACTTAGAATGAAATGCTATGCTGAAATGTTTATGTTGAGGCTGTGATTGAGTGACCTTAAGATAAGCTCTCTGCTCCTGAGAAAATTTAGGAAGTTAACCATTTTAGATGTGCTTAGTAAACTGAGTTTTCCTTGTAACCTGATGTCTCCAGAATCCATGATTTTACAGAGCTGTATCTGGTGTATCTAGCATTTGCTTCTGTCAAGTTGCGCCTTAGCTTGACATTGGGTTGTTGTAGGTTTTTCCGGGCTATATGGCCATGTTCTAGAGGCATTTTCTCCTGACATTTCGCCTGCATCTATGGCAAGCATCCTCAGAGGTAGTGAGGTCTGTTGGAAGTTGAAACATTCACACATCTGTGGAATGACCAGGGTAATGTTTCAGCAGATCACCTTGATTAGCTTGACATTTTTTACGTAGAGGTAGCCATAACATATCAGTGGCTCAAGATGAAGCCAAATGGCAGAAGGCTATTTTTCCTAATAGTTGCAGTGAGTGGCCATGTCTTCATCTATTTGCTCTCAAGTAGCTGATTAAAAATATTAATTTGTATCATTTGCAAACTTTGGATGCTCTTCTGGTCAGAAAATATTTCAATACACAATGAACCCAATGCCAAAAGCCATGTAAGCAAGCATGGAGTCCAGTCATGTGAGAAGTTATTAAAATTTCATGTATCATAAATGAAATATACATTAGGGACTCTCTCCAGTGGCCTCTACATTTTTGCAATTTCTGGACCAGGGTTTGCAACCTAAATCATATAGCCACACTAGCCTATGGCATGCATGGGGAAAGTATTGCTTTGGTCCAGGCCTTCTATGGTAAACAAGTGTAACTAGTTTAGAGAATTGCTATGGAGAGTAAAATTCTAATTTTGCTCTCACTCCCAGAACAGATGTACCTCCGCATCTATAGACTGCGCTGCTTAACTGCAGCTACTCAGCTGTGACCTTCAGCCTCAGGCTCACTGCAATAAAATTTTCATGCAACCATATGGAAGAATATTTTAATAGAGATTTACTGTCAGTAAGTGTCCCAGAGGAGCAAATAAGGAAGCTGTAACATATTGCATACAGTAAATCAAGGGGACTTCAATGGAAAAATGAAACCTCCCTCAGGCAAGCATCTTTAAAATTACAGGCAACACTTTGTACAAATATGTGTACAAAGGACGAGAGATGCACTCAGCTAAGTAGCTCAAAATGCTTCAGATCCAAATATATATTTATTAGAATGTATTTATTGCATTTCTCTAAGTGGTGAGATGGAGCGCATCACACTGGGCTCACCAGCAAAAGGGCTGCACACAAGTTTCCATGCAGCTGGCACACAGTGGAAGTGAGGCTAGTTCTGGTACAGATGGAGGGGGAGCTCGACGGATCACTTGAGATGTCCAGTTGCATTATACCACTGAAATACATAAATAATATTATGAAGCAAGGGAAGAGGGGAGAGAAAGGGTTCTGTGCCGTGAGATTTGGCAGGAAATCATTGCTGTTGGGTGCCATGTTTCAAGAAGGACATTAGTGTGTTGGAAAGGATTCAGAGGGTGATAATTGATTGAAAAGGCCAATTTGCTGTGAAACTTTCTATCACCGTTTTAAGTAGGGCTTCTTGGTTAAACTCAAACTATAACTTTCCCTTGGCAACATGACAACTGCAACCTTTCGGAAACTTGGTATTAGCACCATGCCTGGGTGGAGACTGATGAATTGTTTGTTTTTTTACATATTAAATTTATATCCTAAACTTTCCCTATTAATATCGCTCAAGGTGGCTAACCATAATCAAATAGAGATGGTGTTGGAGGAAAGTTCTGAGAGTGCCTTGGACAGCGAGAAGATCCAACCAGTCCATACTTCAGGAAAAAAAGTCCGACTGCTCATTGGAGGGAAAGCTATAGATTAAAATTTGACTGATCTTCACATCAATTACGAAATTTAATGTTTAGAGTAATGTGTGATTCCCCATGCTTAGTGATCTTCACAATGAAACATATTCTGAGCTTTGTTTCCCACACTCTCTTTTTTACGTAGAGGTGGCCATAGCATATCAGTGGCAAAGATGAAGTATTTTGGCCACATAATGAGAAGAAAGGAAAGCTTAGAGAAGACAATGATGCTGGGGAAAATGGAAGGAAAAAGGAAGGGCAAGATGGATGGATGGTATCCTTGAAGTGACTGGATTGATCTTGAAGGAGCTGGGGGTGGTGACGGCCAACAGGGAGCTCTGGCGTGGGCTGGTCCATGAGTTCACGAAGAGTCAGAAGTGACTGAACGAATGAACAACAATGAAAGCATACAAACAAGAACCTTTTTCTTTTCTTCAGAAGGGTCATGCTGGATCTGATCAAAGCCTATCTGAAAATGTCTCAGAAGTGTGCTTGTTTTTATCACAGCAAGTGGACTGTTAAAAAAAAAAGAAATCAAATTTTGCACTATTGCAGATCATGGAATCAATTATTTATGGGAAGATTATTTGTGCTCTTTGGTAGATTTTTTTTAAAAAAGTATTTTATGAATTTTAAATGTTTTCGTCTTTTTAGTGTCTTTGGTCATTTTTCAATGACACACACACTGATGGTTTTTCATTTTAATGTGTTCTCTTTTTAATAATTGCTAAATCCCATTTAAGCTCATTATTGGGTACAATGTTATGGCAGCCCTAAGATAAACATAGAATAGGGTTTCTTGGCAAGCTTTGTTCCCTCTGAGGCTGGGTGTGTGTGGCTTGCTTGAAGTTATCAGTAGGTGTCCATAGTTGAGACCTCATCTACACTGCCATATAATGCAATTTGAAACTGCATGATGTGGTCAGTGTAATGTAGTTTAACTGCATTGAACTGCATTATGTGAGTCTGCACTGACCTTATAATACAGGTTCAAACTACATGATACAGCAATGTAGATGGGCCAGAGGTCCAAATCATGGTCTCCCAGCCACCTAGTCAAACACTCAATTACTCCACCATTCTGGCTCTCAGTATTTCTGCCCTAGTTAGGAATTTAAGGGCCAGGAGCCAGGGCTTCCCAGTTCTCAGGGCTTCCCAGTTTTCAGTTTATGCCAGAGTTTTTAAGGTTGGCTTTGAGCTCATCTTTAAATCTCTTTTCCTGTCCACCAACATTCCGTTTTCCGTTCTCATAGTAGAGCAACTGCTTTGGGAGATGGTGGTCGGGCATCTGGACAACGTGGCCGGTCCAGCGGAGTTGATGGCAGAGGACCATCGCTTCAATGCTGGTGGTCTTTGCTTCTTCCAGCACACTGACATTTGTCCACCTGTCTTCCCAAGAGATTTGCAGGATTTTCCGGAGGCAGCGCTGATGGAATCGTTCCAGGAGTTGCATGTGACGTCTGTAGACAGTCCACGTCTCACAGGCATATAGCAGGGTTGGGAGGACAATAGCTCTATAAACAAGCACCTTGGTATCCCTACTGATGTCCCGGTCCTCAAACACTCTCTGCTTCATTCGGAAAAATGCTGCACTCGCAGAGCTCAGGCGGTGTTGTATTTCGGTGTCGATGTTGACTTTGGTGGAGAGGTGGCTGCCAAGGTAGCGGAAATGGTCAACATTTTCTAATGTTACACCATTAAGCTGTATCGCTGGCATTGGAGAGGGGTTGCCTGGTGTCTACTGGAACAGCACCTTGTTTTTTTCTATGTTCAATGACAGGCCGAGCTTCTCGTATGCTTCAAACTATAGTCTAGCCGCCCAACAGTCTGAGGTCTGAGGTACGATGTCTGAGGTACGATGAACTAGCTCTCTGTTTAAAAGGTTTGAAGACCTCTATCTACACTATGAACATGCAGATAAAGTGGGGAAGGCAGAAAGATTGACTGTTGATCAACCAACCACGCATCTAACAATCTGACTGTCCTTGCTCTCATGTTGAGTGACTGAAGGGCATTTTCATAAGGGCAGCATTTGCAGACTTTTTTGGCATGCCTAGCAAATGTTCTCTGAGGTGAGAAACAGATCAAGAACTGTTGGGCGCTTGGAGCCTTCAATATATTTGAACTTCAGGGCAATAGTGAAACTGTCAAAGGCTTTCATGGCTGGAATCACTAAGTTCTTGTGGGTTTTTTCGGGCTATATGGCCATGTTCTAGAGGCATTTCTCCTGACGTTTCGCCTGCATCTATGGCAAGCATCCTCAGAGGTGCTCACCTCTGAGACCTCACCTCTGAGGATGCTTGCCATAGATGCAGGCGAAACGTCAGGAGAAATGCCTCTAGAACATGGCCATATAGCCCGAAAAAACCCACAAGAACTTAATAGTGAAACTGCTTGTTACTAGCCTTGCACAATATTATTGCAATTTTAGGATAAGTTAATTTCCAACAATAGTAGCTTACAATATGGAAACATAGAGAGCAGCACCAATGACAGGGAGGCCCTTTGAAAGAAGGCAAATTACTGTCAGCTTGTGAAAATCATAAAGGACATCTCTCCCTGTTCTGGTTCTTTTAATCACCTTCTAGCATCCCAATTACAGGGAACAGAATTATCATCCCAATTAAGCAGCAGTCCATGCCATTCGGTGTCATTAAACTTTTAATTGGGTTCCTTGGGAAAGGTCCTGATTAAGTTGATTACCTGATGAAGCATGGCCCAATTAGGAAGAATGTAGTTTAGATGGTTGAACCACTGCATATATGATTCCTGTCTACTTCCTTCCTGATCAAGTCTGAGTGGCATTAGTGAAATTTGAGCAATCATTCTGGGATTAATAATTTGATAAAGCATTGTGGAATTGGATCCTGAGAGGTCATCTTGGCAGGAATAAGCAAAATGACATGGGGAACCACTGACTCCAGTTTCATTCTAAATACATCTGATAATCCCAGCCGTGGCACACCCATTGAACCAACTGAACCTGTGGAAGTATTGACATCTCAAATTCTCTGCAATTTTATCGCTCCACCCCTTGTTGGAATTAATTGGACCTATGTATCCTCCCTGTATCTCCATCACAAGCAACACCCACACCTTTGGGATCAATTTCCATCACAAAATTAGGAGACCTCTTGTTGGCAAATTTTCAAAGGTCCACAAGTGTTCATTGCTCTTTCTTGGGTGGCTGGTTTTACTGCTAATTAACTTTAACTGATTTTTATAGAACATGTATTTACTCAGTGTTTATGTTGTTGTTGTTTATTCGTTCAGTTGCTTCAGACTTTTTGTGACCTCATGGACCAGCCCACGCCAGAGCTCCCTGTCAGCCGTCACCACCCCCAGCTCCTTCAAGGTCAATCCAATCACTTCAAGGATGCCATCCATCCATCTTGCCCTTGGTCGGCCCCTCTTCCTTTTTCCTTCCTTTTTCCCCAGCATCATTGTCTTCTCTAAGCTTTCCTTTCTTCTCATGATGTGGCCAAAGTCCTTCATCTTTGCCTCTAATATCATTCCCTCCAATGAGCAGTCGGGCTTTATTTCCTGAAGTATGGACTGGTTGGATCTTCTTGCTGTCCAAGGCACTCTCAGAACTTTCCTCCAACACCACAGTTCAAAAGTATCTATCTTCCTTTGCTCAGCCTTCCCTATGGTCCAGCTCTCACATCCGTAGGTTACTATGGGGAATACCATTGCTTTAACTTGGCGGATCTTTGTTGCCAGTGTGATGTCTCTACTCTTCACTTTTTTATCAAGATTGGTCATTGCTCTCCTCCCAAGAAGTAAGCATTTCCTGATTTCCTGGCTGTAGTCTGTGTCTGCAGTAATCTTTACACCTAGAAATACAAAGTCTGTCATGGCCTCCACGTTTTCTCCCTCTATTTGCCAGTTATCAATGTTTATACTGATACAATGTTTATCTTGTCTTCCCATGGGAAGTTTCCATGCCTAAAGACAACCTAAACATAATTTTTAATCAATAAAAACCCAAATGACACATAAGATTATAACACTGGGATCTTATGGGGCAGTCTTCTCTTTCCATTGCTGTGTTATTTTTCTCACTAATGTTGTTTTGGCCTTTCTATCGTTGCTGCCCCAACCTACACCATCAAAGTGTCAAAGAAGCCAACAGCACTGGGAGAAATCCAGACTTCATCACACTTAGGGCCTTTCCAGACAGCCTCATAATCCAGGACAAAGAAGTGGGGCAAAACATCACTGTACCTGAAAGCAAGTCCAAACATTTATTTACTTACAGTATTTATATTCCACCCTTCTCACTCCGCAGGGGACTCAGGGTGGATTACAATGTACATATACATGGCAAACATTCAATGCCATAGACACACAACATATATAGACAGACACACAGAGTCTATTTAACATTCCAGCTTTACTTGAGGGTATTTTGGCCACCAGGGGAGCTGTCCCTAAACCAACCATTTGTGACACTAATGAAGTACTTCCTCATTCTTTGCACGCTTCCTGGAAATTTTTATGGCCTCATAAATTACTTAAATTTACCTCCCTGCATAAGTGGTACCTAAATTTCCTACTTGACAGATGCAACTGTCTTTTGGGCTGCAAAGGTTGACAGCAAGCTACACAAATTGGTCAGATGCTCACTCCGACCCGGGCTATCTTCGAACTCATGACCTTTCGGTAAGTAGTGATCTTAATGCAGCTGACTCCCAGTCAGCTGCTCCACAATCCCGCGGAGTTGTTAGTCCTGGCAAATAGTTCCCTGGAATCCTGAAAGGTTTGTTTATAGTGAATTTTAGAAATCCACAAAATGACTGTTGGACATTCACCTGACATTTTATTTTTTTATTGACTCTCTGAGGTGTACCAAATCTTATAAGCTCTGGTGTGGATATACAAATATTCACACAAGCAGATTTTTTGTCATTATCTCTCCTCACCCTCTTGCTGCCTTTATGTTTGCCTGCTTGAACCCTGCTTCCCTTTGGGGCCAGGTTACTGCCACATTGGTGTCCACTGTGTAAATTTAAGCTTTCTTTAATTTCATAAATACGAGAACAAAGGAATGGTTGCAGAGGTTTCTCATGGAAATTGCTTTCCAATTATGCTTCCATTTAGACACTTGTGTGTCTGTGGCTCCATTTGCTTGCTAGAGATGTGCGAAATTCCAGAGCTCAATTCATAATTCAGATAATTTTGGCAACTCAGACATAGAGACCACTAAAAATGGAACGGAGAAGGACCCCTCTGAAGCCTTACTGAAAGAAAGCATGGCTACCTGAACCTTTTGGCTAAATTTGGGAAAGGTCTTTGATTCAGACTTCTTTTTCATAATAGTACTCCACCACCCTGGGACTGGCATAATGATAATTGACAGGGGCAGCTACACACAGTTTTTTCCCTAGCCATAGCCAATCACAAGAAGAAAATGGATCACATGACTTTTGACAAAACTGGTTTATATATAGCCTATGTGCTGTGCCTCCATTGTGTGTTGTGGTGAGTTGGGGAGAGAATGTGTAGCTCTATTTGTTTCTATTATCTTACTTCTAAGTGCCTGACTGTGCAGTGCTACACAGCACTAGCTTTTTGAAAATTATTGTTTACATCATTCTTATATCTTATATTTTTATTCCAACTTTTGTTTTCCAAATTCTGCTACGGAGGTGTGTGTGTGTGCACGCGCTGTGTTTGGTTGTTACTCCCTCTGTCTTCTGTTTTTCTGCTTTGTGTGTGCTTTTACACAAGTAGTACACATAAGCACTTCACACATACAAATACTATAAATATACATACGCATGCACACACACTATAATTATATAATCATAATAATTATAATGGGAAATGGCTGTGGTATAGGTGCTGCTGCTGGGTCAAGTGGCCAGGTAGCTGCCCCTATCCTAAAAGACATTTTATTTGTAGAATTTTTTTTAAAAAAAATCCTAAAACTCAGTGAATGAGCAAAACGTTCTGAAACTTGGCCAGTTAACAATAATAAATGTGACCCCCAAGTCTGGCACGTTTCATCTTGCTTTCCATAAAAATGACAGAAAGATGAGCCTTGCTAGTTTCCCCATTGGCACCAATAGACTGAATCTTCCCTAAACAGAAATGCAACTCTAGCTCCCGAATTCCAAATCTGAACTGCCCCACTCCTAATCTTCCAGAATTGTCCTGAAAATGGAACTGGGGTGGGAGAGGGCACTTGAAATTCAAAATGAAAATGGAACAGATTTCTGCCATTTCACACACCCTTACTGTTTACAGCCCTCATCAGTGGTTTCAGGATTTTAAAATGTACACGTGTACTGCAGCAGTCCACACCAACATATCTCAACAAAGTCCAGTGTTTTTCTTGAGAGCAGAAATAAATATTGATGTGAATATGCTCATTTTTTTTGGCTGATCTCAGATTTTAAGCAGACCTTTTTTATCCAGGTTTTAAGCCAATGGTGAGATTTAGCGTGCATTTTTGGCAAGCGTTATCTAGCCATTATTTCGGCTATTCTTTTGTTTTTCATGTTTTCTGACAGATTTTAGCTAGAATTAAAGTAAATTCTGTTGCTTGAGGTAGCAATATCAGTGATCCAGACTGCAAATCTGTAGTTCTTAATAATAAAGGATCATGTGGCACAGTGGCACAGTGGGTTAAACCCCTGTGCCAGCAGAACTGAAGACCAACAGGTTGCAGGTTCGAATCCAGGGAGAGGAGGATGAGCTCCCTCTATCGGCTCCAGCTCCTCATGCGGGGACATGATAGAAGCCTCCCACAAGGATGATAAAAACATCTAATCATCCAGGCATCCCCTGGGCAACGTCCTTGCAGACAGCCAATTCTCTCACACCAGAAGCGACTTGGAGTTTCTCAAGTCGCTCCTGACACGACAAAAAAAATGTGCATATTTTCATTTATTTTTTTAAAAAAATACATTTTACAAGCCATTTTACAAGAAAATTACATTTTAGAAGAAAAAAAGTTCAGTGTTGAGCAGGTCTTTTCAAAATACACACATTGGTTAAACGAACATATAAAAATATTGAAGATTATGCAATGAATGCTTCCCTTTCTACATCTTTGCATATTAACTCAAAAGCACATTGTATATTGAAATCAGAAATAATTTAAGACTTCATTGTGAGTAATAATCTATATAAATAAAAATGTAATATTTGTTAGTTGGATTAACATAACTCAAAAACCACTTTACAAACTCACACCAAATTTGGCCACAAGACACCTACCAACCCAACAAGTGACCATCACTCAAAAAAAAAAACCCACCAAAAAACAAAGTGGCAAGGACTTAAAAACCCACAAAAGCAAAAAGATGTTACAGCACATCCGCAAAAATGACTGCCCTGGAAGGAGGGAAGGAAGGAAAGATAGAAAGACTGAAGGAAGGAAGGAAAGAAAGACATAGGGAAGGATGGAGAGAAGGATGGAAGGAGGGACATAGGGAAGGAAGAAAGGAGAGAAGAAAGGAAGGAAAGTAAGAGGTAGAGAAGGAAGGAAGAAGAGAAGGGACAGAAAAATGGGGGAGGAAGGAAAGAGGTAGAGAAGGAAAGAACCATACTGAGTGTTGTGACTGAGATGTTCTGTGATGATGAGGATGATGGGATTCAGATTCCTGGCTCTTTTTCTGTGCCTCAGATCTCTGGGCCTGCTTCTACAGCTCCCACAGACAGTACAGAGTCAGACAGTGCAGAGTCAACATCAACACAGCGGTTCTCAGGAGAAAAGAATTTTAACGAAGGAGATAGCGAACAGGTGGAGAGGCATTTGCCTCCTTCCCAGGCTGATACTGAAAGTACTGAAAGCCTTGATAGTGACCTGACCCGGCAAGCTCATCTTGATTTGCGGGTCACACAGAGTTCTCGCCTGGCTGGTAGATGAGAGGCCAGCTCGGTGAAAGGTCATCGCAATGATTTCATGTAATGTTTTCATGTTAGAAAGGTATTTAGGCTTCTTGCAAACCAAGGGAAAGCGTCAGTTCAATAGCTTATTAGCCTGAAAGCTTCATGGAATAACCTTAGCCTGGAAAGCAGTACGCTTGGGATTTCTTGCATTGTGATTCATGGGGCAATTGTTTCATTGCTTGTACCTGGGACTCTGGTTTGAACTTTGCCAATAGGATTGTGTCTCTTGCTTTTACCTGAAGATCTTTGGAACTATATTCTGCATTTAACCTTAATCTTTCAAACTTTGCAATGCTTATTCTTTATTTTGACTTGGATTTTTTCCTCAATAAACTATAAAACTACAGCTCTTGTGTGGTGATGTTTGGAAGCAAGGTGAAGCTTACTCTGAGTTGCAATACTGAGGCCACAGCAAAGTATGGCTGGGAACAGTTAGTGGTATAATAAAGTTGCATGTCAAACGTTGCATGAATGGTGATGGTGTTAGATATTATTTGGGTATAATGAGCCATATTTTACTAGTTTCTTTTTAACAACATCTTTAGAAGTTTATTGAGCAGAATTTTTCATGTTTTGTTTCATTCTCTAGTCAATCCTTCCTAAATAGGAATTGAATAAGTAACTAATTTTGTTACAATGTTAACATTAATCCGTTACCTTTGGGAGATTGAAATGTATTACACAGTGAAATCTTTTTAAAGGTTATTTCCAGACAAGCAATTTATCACTTAATGATTATTCCCTTGAAGGAAATCTCCTTTTGTAGTGGATGGTGTGATCTATAAAACAGCTGATTCAACACAATTTTGAGATTTTGAGCAAACTAAGAATTAGTTCAATTTCTGAAAAAAAGATGAGAATGTACCATAGAACTGTACTATAGCCCTACACATTAAAATCTTCTATATGCAACATTATTATATGGAAAATTCTCATTCCTCTTGTAAAGGGGGGAAGTTGGGTGATAGCACTCTCATAAAATTCCTAAAGGAGTCAAAAGCAGAGATATGTATTTTATTGGATTTTTATTATTAGAAGGGCTTTTGCTCACATAGATTATTTCCAGGAAAGGTCTGAACCTATCAGCTACCCTTAAATGAACAGAAACTAGGTGATACAAGGGACTGTTTTGCTGAGCGCCAACCAAGGGACTCTTCCTATTTTTTAATGTAATCACCATATTTTTGGAAAGCTAGTCTGGAGAATGTGGGGAGAGGACTGTAAGATTAGTTTAGATATCAAATTAATTGTATCCATTGAAATTGCCTCTCCTGGAGAACCCAAGGACACTTATTTCATTCAATAATGAGAGCTCCAGAGCAGACTAATTTAGAAATACTATTGACTGTTCATTACTAGGATGCTGCTGCCCAAATCGCTGAGAGCATGTGTGCTGTTAATGTGATCTTAAACATTACTATCTACGGTAAATCAGAAACAGGGCACACAAGTACCATAGCTGCTGTTTAATGATGTATGAAAAAGCTGCCTGGTAAAGTGCACCATTAAGAAAAGCTAAAACCAGGGCTGAACAAAGACCTGATGAAATATTGATACTTCTGCAGCCAATACCATGCCTTCTTTCCTGAAAAGTGTCTGAAATCTCTCTCTCTTTCTTTCTTCCCCCACCTCTTTTTTTAAAAAATCACACTTAACTAAGGTAAAGTAATCTAAGGCAGTGAAGCTAGAGAGAAGAAAAGGCATTGGAAAAATGAAGGGGGAAAAGGTAACATGATTAAGGCTTAACTACATCGATTTCAAATTAGTCCATTAGTAGGAGACATAGTTTAGACATTTTCACAGTGGTTTATTACCAGGGATCTTACTAGTGCTGGCCTTTCCAATGGCCTATCATTAGCGAAAGACGCCTGGTCAATACAAAGGCATTTTCCATTCCTGTTTCTTGAATGCGGACACAAACCATTATGAAACTAGAGCAGTGTGAACACTGACTTTGTTCACATTCTTAAGAAAACTATACCTGCCAAATATCTGTATCTCTTGTATCAGTTGGTGTTGCTGTTATTGTATGCCTTCAAGTCATTGTAGGCAATCCTAAGATAGCCTGTCATGGGTGGCATGATTTGTGCAGAGAGGAGCTTGCCATAGCCTTCATCCAACGCTTAGAGAGTGTATTATTTATTTATTTATTTATTTATTTATTTACAACTTTTATATTCCGCCCTTCTCACCCCGCAGGGGACTCAGGGCGGATTACAGTGTACACATATATGGCAAACATTCAATGCCAATTTTTGACATACAAACATATACAGACATACACAGAGGCTATTTAACTTTTTCTGGCCGCCAGGGGAGCTGTCGCTTTCATCGTCCATCTGCGACGCTGATGAAGCACTTCCGCATTCCCCGCATGCTTCCCCGCTGGAATGCTTTGCTGGAGTCTTCTTTATGGCCTCATAAATTAGTTAATTTAGCCTCCCCACACTTTAAGGTGGTACCTAATTTTCCTACTTGACAGATGCAACTGTCTTTTGGGTTGCAAAGGTCGACAACAGGCTACACACAATTGGTTGGAAACCCACTCCAACCTGGGCTGGCTTCGAACTCATGACCTTTTGGTCAGAGTGATCTTAATGCAGCTGACACTCAGCCAGCTGTGCCACAATCCCGGTGCTAGTGTAACTTGCCAAGAACATCTAATGGGGCTTCCAAGGCAAACAGGGATTTGAACTCTGGTCTCCCAGTGTCCTAATCCAATACTCAAACCATGTTGGCTCTGAATAAAGTTAGTAGAAAAGAATTAGTATATTATTATGATTATGACTATGATTATTATTTAAAAAATCTAAATTCAGTTGGGATAGCTTTTCAATAGATTAACGAATTGAAGAGTTATGTCACAAGCTAGTATATTTATTAGACTTGACCGCTGATTCGTTTTTAGCCATTTCCTTCTGCCAACCCATTATTTAAAACATTATTGTAAAACAATTTGTAGTTCCAGCAATGGTTATTTCAAAGGGGTGGATATTACAGTAAAAAATAAAATAGCTCAGAAATAGTTAGGATGATGGTGGAAGAATAAGAGAGTAGGAATATCGTGCCCCTTGACATCACCTTACTGCCAGCATGAACAAGCCAGGTAGGTGACAGGAATGTTGCGGGATTGGTGAGTTTTTCTTTTTAGTAGCTAGGGATGGGTTACTCACAGAGTGAAAGCAGAACAGTAGTGGTCAGGCATGTAGCCGGGGGTGGGGGGGGCCTTGGCGGGCTTCAGCCCCCCCTGAAATTCTCATGGTGGTCCGCAAGAAGGCCTTACTGGTACATTATTTGGACTGTTATGTTGATTCATATCATGATCTGATCACCATGCTCAATATATCCCATATGCATGGGGGTATTGGGGTAACGATACACAAGGTTTGCTAGGGTAGACCCTCTTTCACTCAGACTCAGCCCCCCCCCCCCCCCCCCGAATCAAACTCAGCTCCCCCGAATCAAAATCCTGGCTATGGGCCTGGCAGTGGTATGCACACAGTATTGTGTAATACGGGCCATCACCAAAGGCGACAGTCTTGTTTCAGTGCTAGTTTGCCTCCCTTGTGAAAAACTCCATAGTGTCATCTGTTTTTCTCTCTTGTGCGATAAAATCCATAGTGTCATCCTAATGTTTAGCTAACTCATTGCTACATTGATCCCAGCAAAAGTCTCAGGTTTTAAAATCTCAAATATCAGCTTCCTGGGAGAGATAAGCTGTATGCAGTGCTTCTATACAAAATGGGAAACAGGCAAAGTAGGCCACCTTTCTTTGAAACTGCCCTTAAGAGTTGTTAGTTTAAAATATTTTAACTTTGGAATTGCCTAATGCAACATACTCTAATCATGAATGAAAATAAACAAAGATTTCAATAGCCCTTTCCATCTGTAATGGTTTGAAACTTGTGCTCTAAACAGCCTCATTTCTCAGCACCGAGGAACTAACAATGAATGAGCAGCAATTTTCAAAAAATCCAAGTAGATTAGGCAAAGAACTAGCAGGGAAATGTTAATTTTTGGCTCTAAAGCTTCCTTTAATTGATTAATATCTACCAATAATAGCTTAATTCTGGAATGTAGTTAATGCTGAAATTCTAACTTATAGCAATCAATGAATTTTCAAAATAAATGTAATTAAGTTTTCGCTTTATGTTAAAAGATTTGTAATTTAATTTCCAGTTTCACTGATTCCAGTTAGTTAGTTCTCATCTTGGGCACAGGAAGCCCATGAGAAAGAAAGGTTGTGGGTTGTACTTATCTGTATTACAGATGAAGAATCAAGGCAAACTCAAACTTTCTGAAACTCAACTCTAAAGCAATTTGAAAGGAGAGTTTGTGAACAATATTTTAGTGAAGTTGTGTTTGAATTTCAATTATTTCATGACTCATCATAGGAATTTGCATAATATATAAATAATTTGCATAATATGCACTCTAATAAAATGTGTGGGGCTTGATGAATGCAAAGCTGGGGTGAAAATTGCTGGAAGAAACATTAACAACCTCAGATATGCAGATGACACCACTCTGATGGCCGAAAGCGAGGAGGAGCTGAGGAGCCTTCTAATCAAGGTGAAAGAAGAAAGCGCAAAAGCCAGGTTACAGCTAAACATGAAAAAAACCAAGATTATGGCAACAAGAATGATTGACAACTGGGAAATAGAGGGAGAAAATGTGGAGGCTGTGACAGACTTTGTATTTCTAGGTGCAAAGATTACTGCAGATGCAGACTGTGGCCAGGAAATCAGAAGACGCTTACTTCTTGGGAGGAGAGCAATGTCCAATCTCGATAAAATAAAAGAGTAGAGACATCACACTGGCAACAAAGATCCGCATAGTCAAAGCCATGGTCTTCCCTGTAGTAACCTACGGATGTGAGAGCTGGACCTTAGGGAAGGCTGAGCGAAGGAAGAGAGATGCTTTTGAACTGTGGTGTTGGAGGAAAGTTCTGAGAGTGCCTTGGACTGCGAGAAGATCCAACCAGTCCATCCTCCAGGAAATAAAGCCCGACTGCTCAGTGGAGGGAAGGATACTAGAGACAAAGTTGAAGTACTTTGGCCACATCATGAGGAGACAGCAAAGCCTAGAGAAGACAATTATGCTGGGGAAAGTGGAAGGCAAAAGGAAGAGGGGCCGACCAAGGGCAAGATGGATGGATGGCATCCTTGAAGTGACTTGACTGACCTTGAAGGAGCTGGGTGTCGTGACGGCCGACAGGGAGCTCTGGCGTGGGCTAGTCCATGAGGTCACGAAGAGTCGGAGACGACTGAACGAATGAACAACAAAATAAAATGGGCAAGTTTAGTGCCAGAACTTGAACCAGAACTGGGCAACTACTGACGTCAAGGGAAAGAAGGCAAGAAAACAAAAGGAGTTGGTAAGGCATAAGTGAAAGCCTTGAATTAAAGTGTTTTGCTAATGTAGATTGCATCTGCTGTTGACTTCCACGTTGAATGTGTTAGCCCTGATCACAGTTGTTGGAAGACAGGATTGGGTGATACATGTGTGCATTTATTTATCACTGACGTCTTTCCAGGGTGAAGGAAATCAAAGGGTAATGAATGTGATTGAAAAAGTGCATGGACAACTCAGCACAGAGACAACATAAGATACTGCAATATTCCTATATTCTACAGCAGGGGTCCTCAAACTAAGGCCTGGGGGCCGGATACAGCCCTCCAAGGTCATTTGCCCAGCCCTCACTCAGGCTCAACCTAAGTCTTAAATGACTTGAAAGCACACAACAACAACAATTCTATCTCATCAGCCAAAAGCAGGCCCACACTTCCCATTGAAATACTAATATTTGTTAAAATTATTCTTCATTTTAATTATTCTATTGTTTTAAAGGGTTTTTTTTTTGCACTACAAATAAGGTATGTGCAGTGTGCATAGGAATTCAAATTATGTTTTTGTCAGGTTTTACAATGTATTGCAATGTAATATAGCTGAGTCATGCACTGCTAATGGGCTTCTATTGGAAATGCTGAGTCATGCATTAACTGTATATAGGGAATCATTTGGGGAATGTGTTCTGGCCTAGTCCAGGTGATTGTGAATGATGTAATCCTGGGTTTGAGTTAAGTCAATGAGTTGGGAACCAATCAGTGATTGCTATGTGTAAATGAATTGTATATAAGGAAGTCATGTACAGTGTATTTTCTCTCCTTGTGCTGTGATGCTGTTTGCTGAAGGCTCTGTGTAATGTATTAAAGGAACCTGTCTGCTAAGACAAGATATAACTGTATGCTGTGGTAAGTTTGTAATATCATCTAGACTGGGGGAAAGACAATGGTAAAACTGACAATGGCCGGGCATGTGCTCAAGTGTCTGTAAAAGGTTTCAGAGTGACTGCAGGCTGTGGGAGCAGTTGACTGAAAATACTGTGCAGGAAGAAGCTACTGGAAAGTGCTGAAGTTGTGCAACTGATCTGCTGCTGAATTTAATCTCAACAGTTTTTTCCAAATTATAATCCGGCTCTCCAACAGTTTGAGGGACTGTGACCTAGCCCTCTGTCTAAAAAGTTTGAGGACCCCTGTTCTACAGCTTGGCAAGGTCACCCCTTTGGATGACAAATCCTAGAATTCAGGGAGCTCTAGGAAATTCAGGGAGTTTTCGTCCAGACAAGTAAATTTTCCAAGCTTTGATAAGGAGTTTAAAAACCTATACCCACCCTAGATGATGCACAATTGTAATGCTCATCTATTCAACTGCAAAAGTTCAAGTAATCCACAGATCAAGAATTGGACTGCCCTGAATATTAGGCAGAGTAAGACAGGTGCAGTGGGTAGCAAATACTAGGAGGCAACAGTAAGGTATTAGAGGACAAAACTGTGACCTATGCACCATGCCTAGCTTCTCCTCAGTTAGGCTGCTACCTTTAGGTCTCATGGAGGAGCCTACAGTTGATGTTGAAGAGTGGTTGATCTCCATTTCCAGTTCAGTCAGGTTTTGTACATAGAATGGCAATCTTGTTACTTGCCTCAGGCAGTGCAATGTCTTGGGTCGGAGCTGTGCATATAGGCATAGGAGAGGTAGGCTCACTCATAAACTAGAAATGTTCCTCTAGGAGTGGAATGCCAGCTTGGTGGCATATCTCTACTCTCTCCTGTTAGAAAATGCTACCGTTATACATTATGCATGATGTATCATCTCTATGCAGGAGCACAACTTTAATGAAACTGCTTGGCACAATGTTTCCTTTTTGGCAGCTTTTATTTTTATTTTTAAATGTTTATGTTTAATTAAAACCAATGAGGGCTTTTCAAATCACATGGAAAAAAATATCAAGGCAGCAAAAAACATGACATTTCTTTGGATTTTGTAATAGACTGTTCTAAAATCCAAAGGGATCCATTAGAGCTACAATTCATCCCGAGGAAAGCTACTGGCAGATAGATGGGAAAACAAGGTAGCTGGCCAAGGACTCTGTATATCCTTTTAGAAAAACAAAATAACAGATTTGTTCTGAGATTGCTCAGAGCTTTAAGACTTGCTCATATATTTGAGCCAAGTTGGAGCATATTGTTTCTTTTCCAAAGGAGAATCACTGTTCATAAACAAACATTTTAAATAGTAGTGATTACACATTTATAGGAGCAGTTTCTGGTTGGATCTTTGCTCTTCTCTCTGGCAGAAGCATTATAGCAAGCAGAGGTTTAACAGGTTTAGCTTTTCCTTGAACAAAGATGTAGTGTTTGACAATCTGCTACATTTTTGATGGTGATTCAGTTGTTAGTCAAGTCTTCTTTTATAATAAACTAGCTTCAGAACCCAGAGATGCCTGGGTTATTTGAGAAAGGCGTTTGTTTTCTGTTTGGTAATATCAGTTTGGTAATGTCTAATGCTATTTATCAGAATACATATCCATTTGTTTTTTATTAATGCTCCCAATAGAAAATGCATAAAGATGTGGGTGAACTACAATTTTCAGAATTGTGAGTCAATCCTTCCCAAACCCTGACATTATTTAAAGTTGGTCATTTTGGGTCTGTGTGCCAAGTGTGGCAGAGATCTGATATCAGCTGGGTAAGGGTGAACTCCAACTCCAAGATTCCCAGGGCAATCATCCAGAAACCCAACCAGTAATCACAGTTGTCCATGTTAGTTTTGTGTGCAAAGATTTGTCCAGATCCGTCGTTGGCCGGGTTCAGTGCTCTCTGGATAAGAGTGAACTACAACTCCCAGATTCCCAGGGCAATCATGCCCAAATCCTGCCAGTATGCACAGATGGCCATGTTGGGTTTGTGTGCCAAGTTTGGTCCAGATCCGTCATTGGCTAAGTTCACAGTGCTCTCTGGATGTAGGTAAACTTCAACTCCTATAAATCAAACCTGATCATGGGGTTCTGCATGCCAAATGTGGTCCAGGTCCATTATCAAAGTGGGTCACACTTTCAGAGTGAACTACAACTTCCTGTTGAGTCAGTCCCGCAGATCCTTCCAGTCTGTTCAGTTGCTGATTAATTCCTCTGTGTTTCCCGTGTGCCATAGGAAAGGCTAGGAAAGGATTAAGGGAGAGGCAGTGGGTAGGGTCATGCAAATTCCACATTTGACATGTTGCCTGTGGTGGAGGCAAAATGTCAAATCTAGGATGAAATTGTCCCCGAATGAAAGCATTCCTTGGGTGGTTAGTGTTTGGGGAGGACATTGGCAGTGTTTGGGCTACATGTTCATGGTGCTCACTATAACCTGCAATGTCAGTTGAGGGAGTGCTTTTGGAGGCTTCTCAGCCCTTGGAACTATAACCTGTTTGTGGAGGCAGCAGGCTGTCTGTGTGAGTGGACTCCTCCACCACGTACACACATACAGATATTTCACTTTTATTATGTGTATAGATAATTTACCAAGATACTGCACTTTCCAGAGCAGAATTCCACCATCTTTAATACAGGGACAAGCAACTTTCATGGGTGTAGGGACCAGTTTAATCTCCCAAGAACCCAACTGCAGGCCAGATCACTGACAAAAATACTAAAAAAAAAATGTCAAAATTTAATGTGACTAAAAACATGTTCAGGGTTTCTTTTGGCAGGGGTGGTGGCAGCACAAAGAGATGCTCCAGACATTTCAACAATATATCTTATCCTAATACAAAGACAACATTGCTGGACATAAACTTATTAGGGGGTGAATGGGATTCTCTTAAAAATATTTTGTCTGTTCTTGCTTTTTGTTGTTCTTGCTTTTTGTTGTAGTCAACCTTCAAGTTGACTTTGACTTATGATGGCCCTATGAATCTCTAGGTCACTTTGTCATCAACAGCCCAGCTCTGATCTTGCCGACTCAGGGATGTGACTTCCCCCATTGAGTATAGTACCCTTCTAGAATGTGGACTTCCACTTTATCTCCAGACTTTGACTGTAACAAGCCTTTTTGTTTTGTTTTTTCTAATGAGTCATGTCATCTCATGAGATGGCCAAAGTACAACAGTCTCAGTTTAATCATCTTGGCTTCTAGGGAGAGTTCAGGATTCATTTGGATATGGTTTGGGTTCAGGTTACCTGCAGGATTGCCTTCTCCTGCACAATTCACCCATTAGGACACTGAGGTCCTCTGGGGGTTGCTACCACAACCAGACAGAAACTGACTGGCAACTGTCACCCAGAGGACCTTTACATCGGTTTCCTCAAGACTGTGGAATGACGACAGCTAAATGAGGAGTCAAAATTTTAAAAGAAATTGAAGACCCATCTCTTTTGGCAGGCCTAGCCAGTCAACGTTCAATCATGAGTTTTGATTGGCATTATAATCAAATAAGTCAATTCTGTAGCTGTGTTTGGTGTAAGTTTTCATCTCTCTGTGTGTTTATCTATGAAATTTAATAATTTATTGTATTTTTATGTTCATTTGTTTTTTAATTTGTTGTACACTGCTTTAAGACACCAAGAGAAGTGGATAATAAATAAAATGTCATATTATTGTTATTATTGATTTTCTTCTGCATTTTTTAAAAATCTTTTAAGCAGTCCACACTCTCTGTAGAAATCTTCTCCAGTACCACATCAAATGGGTTGCTTTTCAACCTATTAGTTTTCTTCATTGTCCAGCTTTCAAACCCATACATAGAAACTGGAACTACAGTGGCATGGACAATCCTAAATTTAGTATTGAGTGTTATATCTTTATACTTCAAGATTTTGTTTAGAGGTTGTTTTCACAGATATAATTTTATTACAAGCAGATTTTCTTAACCTTGCATCCTTATTCCAGAACATGCTGTGTGAATTGAATGTATACCTGTTGTCACTAAGCTCATGTGAATGGTTTGGTTGGAGATCTCATGAAGGTTGATCCTGCTGTGGAACTCATCCTGCCTCTCCATTTTCATGGGCTAGCAACAGATGATACAGACACCAAGTGAGATCTGTCAGTAAATGTGTGTGAACAGACAACCACCTCTATTTGAATACCCCACTGTAATGGCTCTACTATATGGGATCCTGGGGACAGATGTTTTGCACGGAATATTTGCATGGAAAATAATATTTCTTGGGCACCTTCCACACAGCTGAATAAAATCCTACATTTTCTGCTTTGAAGTGGAATATATGGCAGCTATGGACCAAGATAACCCAGATATTGTGGGATTTTCTGTCTTGATATTCTGGGTTATATGGTTGTGTGGAAGGGCCCTTAGAAGCAGGAGTCTACCGTATACCATGCAGCTGTGGACAAGTCTACATAGGGACCACCAGACACGAATCAAGGAACATGAAAGGCACTGCAGACTACTTCAACCAGAGAAGTCAGCCATACCAGAGCACCTGATGAACCAACCTGGACACAGCATATTATTTGAGAACACAGAAATGCTGGACCACATCCAGGCATGTAGCCGGGGGGGGGGGGGGGGCTTGGGGGGCTTCAGCCCCCCCCCCCCGAAATTCTCATGGTGGTTCACGAAAAGGCCTTACTGGTGCATTATTTAAACTGTTATGTTTATTCATATCATGATCTGATCACCATACTCAATATATCCCATATGCATGGGGGTATTGGGGTAATGATACAAAAGGTTTGCTAGGCTAGACCCTCTTTCACTCAGACTCAGCCCCCCCAACCCCCCCTGAAAAAATTCAGCCCCCCCCCCTAACATTCACACCTGGATGCTTGCCATAGATGCAGGCGAAACGTCAGGAGAAATGCCTCTAGAACATGGCCCTATAGCCCGAAAAAAACCCACAAGAACCTAGTGATTCCAGCCATGAAA
Organism: Anolis sagrei ordinatus; assembly: GCF_025583915.1. NCBI lineage: Eukaryota > Metazoa > Chordata > Lepidosauria > Squamata > Anolidae > Anolis > Anolis sagrei. The sequence continues at coordinate 194,337,615 of NW_026844366.1, forward strand.
GCCTTCGACAATACATTGCCCTTCAGGTATTTCTGTTGGAAGCTACACATGCTCTTTTAAAAGGAACACAGTACTTATTGTTAATTGATCACACTTAATGTAATTATTCTTATCATTTCCATCATGGTATGGTCTACTCATCTGACACTGCCATGAGTGCCAAGACTTGCAATACACTACACTTTCCATATTCATAGGGCTGACATATACAGTTTCGTATATTCATGGCCAATAAAACGTGTCCCCTCTAACCATTTTCTAAGTCCTTCAGCATGACTTTATGATATTCTCGGACCAGAAATCCTTTATTTCAATAGGGTTCACTATTATCCATATTTTTTGCAAATCATATAACTTGTGGGGAAATATCTTTGTGGGGTCATAAATGTAGTATGGAGCCCCCAGTGGCACAGTGGGTTAAACTGCTGAGCTGCTAAACTTGATAACCAAAAGGTCACAGGTTTGAATCCAGGAAGCAGAATGAGCTCCCGCTGTTAGCCCCAGCTTCTACCAACCTAGCAGTTCGAAAACATGCAAATGTGAGTAGATCAATTGGTACCACTCTGGCTGGAAGGTAACATGAACTTGAAGGTGTCTATGGACAATGCCAGCTCTTTGGATTAGAAATGGAAATGTGCACCAATCCCCAGAGTTGGACATGACTGGACTTAACATCAGGGGAAAACCTTTACCTTTACTTTAAGTGTAGTTTTGGAAAATCCATCTTCTTGGGGAAAAATATAACTTGTAATACTCACAATTTTTTTATTATAATGTTATTGGGGATGGCATTTAATTCCATTATACAATGTACAATGGCAATAAAGTTATTCTGTTCTGTTTTATGTTTAATTCTGATTATAACTGATTTGTTTCAAAATGTTCTATAAATACACACTCACACACACAAAACACAACACTGCCTTTCTGCAATTATCTACCATTTCCTGTTCCCCTCCTCATGGTGAATATCTGAGCCACTTGTAACTGATTTAAATGTTCACATGCAAGTTATCAGACAATGTCTCACATGGTTGGAAACGAATATATTCTGCACATTTGTTTATTTTTCTATTTTTCAGTTTCCTTTCAAGGCGATCATCTTCCCAAGGCAGCTTGCAACATAAAAACAATGCAAACATATGGATAAAATCATTTTAAATGTGAAACGTTTTAAATAAAACCAATGCAATTTCAAGAATGTCCATCAACAGCAAGAATCAGAGAGCAGTGTCAATAAAAAGCTAGGCAAAAGAAATGAATATTTCAACTAATCTTAAATGTATCTGCAGATGGGATTTGCAGTAACTCTGTGTGCCATAGGGCAAAGATTCCCACTGACTGGCCCCCTTCTTGACTGCAACTCTACCCATTGTTGAGAAAATCCCATGACACAATAAGTTGGAAACAATTTGAAAATACACAACTACAACATATACGGCTCTGGCCCAGCGTACCTGTCCGAACGTATCTCCTTCTATGTTCCACCTCGGAGTTTAAGATCTTCTGGGGAGGCCCTGCTCTTGGCCCAGCCTCTATCACAAGTGAGGCTGGTGGGGACGAGGGACAGGGCCTTCTCAGTGGTGGCCCATAACCTGTGGAATTCACTCCCCGGGGAAATTAGGTCATCAACATCCCTCCTCTCCTTCAGAAGGAAGCTGAAAACATGGATATGGGACCAGGCCTTTGGGTAATCTGGCAGACTGGCAAGGTAATGACAACCAGAATCTAGAAAGGACTATGGTAATGCTGAATGGACTTACGGATTTTAGAACTCAGTGAACATTGGCCACTAGACTGGCTTTTAGTTGTTATTGTATTAATTGAATGTTTTAACTATTGTGGTTATTGCTGTTATGTATTTTATCTGTTGAATTGTTGGCATCGAATTGTGCAGGTTGTAAGCCACCCTGAGTCCCCCCTTGGGGTTGAGAAGGGTGGGGTAGAAGTACCCGAAATAAATAATAAATAAACATTCTTACCATATTACAAATTCCAGGATCCTATAGGATGGAGTTATGGTCAAATCAGATTAAGCTGCTATGACTGTATGTTGTAGATGCAGTCATTGTTGCTAATCTTATATACATTAAGATGGTTTAGTGAACTTATGAAATTATTTCGGTTGCTTCTACCCCGCCCTTCTCACCCCGGAGGGGACTCAGGGCGGCTTACAAAAGCAAGGCACAATTCGATGCCCGCATCACATAACAGCAATAAGACAAATAACATCAGTTAACAGAAAACAGCAATTCTAGCAATAACATCAATTAACAGAAACAATAATTATTGTAAGGCAAAAACAACCATAAAACCAGTAAAAGCAATAAAACCAATACAAACCATTCTTCTCATTGACGGTCAGCGTTTCGCAATCTCATAGTTCAAATTCCAGTCCACAATTGTCAGTTCCTTTCAGTCCTATCCATCTGGTTGTCCATATCTAATTGTCAGATTGCCCAAAGGCCTGGTCCCACAACCATGTCTTTACCTTCCTCCTGAAGGAGAGGAGGAATGCCCTAATTTCCCCGGGAGTGAGTTCCACAGGTGAGGGGCCACCACTGAGAAGGCCCTGCTCCTCGTCCCCACCAGCCTCACTTGTGATAGCCGTGGGGTCGAGAGCAGGGCCTCCCCAGATGATCTCAGATTCCAGGGTGGGACATAGAGGGAGATACGTTCGGACAGATACACTGGACCGGAACCGTAAAGGGTTTTGTAGGTCAAAACCAGCACCTTGAATTGTGCTCGGAACTGAACCATCAGCCAGTGGAGCTGACACAACAGGGGGGTGGTATGCTCCCTGTATGTCGCTCCGGTGAGCAATCTGGCTGCCGCTCACTGGACCAGTTGAAGTTTCCGAACAGTCCTCAAGGGCAACCCCACGTAGAGTGCTTTGCAGTAGTCTATTCAGGATGTAACAAGAGTGTGGACCACTGTGGCCAGATCAGACTTCCCAAGGTATGGGTGCAACTGGTGCACAAGTTTTAATTGTGCAAAAGCTCTCCCGGCTACCGCTGAAACCTGGGGTTCCAGGCTCAGCGATGAGTCCAGGATCACCCCCAAGCTGCGAACCTGAGTCTTCAGGGGGAGCGTAACCCCATCCAGCTCAGGCTGTAACCCTATGCCCTGTTCGGCCTTGCGACTGACTAGTAGGACCTCTGTCTTGTCTGGATTCAGTTTCAATTTGTTAGCTCTCATCCAGTCCGACACAGCAGCTAGACACCGATTCAAGGTCTGGACAGCCTCCTTGGTGACAGGTGAGAAGGAGTGACAGATCTGGACATCATCTGCGTAGAGATAACACCAGAGAAGTTGATTGTGAATATTTCTATTGGTGGACTTTTATTTCTTCTTTTGCTGATTTAGGAGTAGCAAGAGCAGAAATACTTATGCAAACATGGGGAACTCTAAATCTCATAATTTAGACAGATTTTTAAAATCCTGTTTTATTGATAATTTGTGTCATTTTCTTCTCCTCTGCAGTCCTAATATGTACTGCTTTGGTAATGTTACATTGAGAAATGATAAAACTTGTAAAACGGTGCTTCTGTTTTGCCAAAATCTTAGCATAGCAGCAAAAGAAGGATATGCACAAAACTAAATAACATTCCTATGCTTTTTTCAGGGGAGGGGGGTAGTGTGTTCTTTCTCTTACTTCCTACTAAGTCGGTATTTGTAAAAGAAATCATAAAAGGGATTTCTCAGATAATTGAAGTACCGGTGGTGCATGCCTTGTGCAAGCAATGCCCCTCCCCAACACCCCCAGAATGGCTTCAAGACAGTTGCTAAGATTATAATTATCTCCCAATGAGCAGAGGATGGGAGGGACCAGCCTCCAGCACTTTTGCTCTTCTGCTTAAACAAAGAAAATCTTGACAAATATGTTTGCATCATCAAGCCTTCAGTCGGCACATTTCCCTTTCATTCGTACCATCATAAAATATTCAGGAGGCAGTATCTTTTTGATTACTAATTTATGCTGTTTACAGACCTGGTAAGGGAAAGGGGGGGAATGGGTGCCTTCCTAGCTATTAGGGAAAGCATTGACATTTGTTGAATGGGATGCCACTCATTTGAAAACATAGTTTGTGGTCTGGTAAGAGGCAGGACATGAAAATCACACAGTGAGACAAAAATTCAAGACAGAAGTTGTCTTTTTTTTTTTTTTGCCGAAGGAATTTTAGTGAGAGTTTTTTCTCATTGAGTGGCCAAAGCTGTAGCTCCATCATAGAGCACACACTTGGCTTACACAAAATGACCCAGTAAGGTTAGGAAAGAACTTTACTTAAGGCCACAAAGGACTGCTTATGGCAGTGTTTCTCAACCTGGGGGTCAGGACCCCTGAGGGGGTCGCGAAGGGGTATCAGAGGGGTCGCCAAAGACCATCAGAAAACACAGTATTTTCTGTTAGTCATGGGGGTTCTGTGTGGGAAGTTTGGCCCAATTCTATCATTGGTAGGGTTCAGAACGCTCCTTGATTGTAGGTGAACTATAAATCCCAGTATCTATAACTCCCAAATGTCAAAGTCTATTTTCCCCAAACCCCATCAGTGTTCACATTTGGGCATATTGAGTATCCGTGCCAAGTTTGGTCCAGATCCATCATTGTTTGAGCCCACAGTGCTCTCTGGATGTAGGCGAACTACAACTCCCAAACTCAAGGTCAATGCCCACCAAACCTTCCAGTATTTTCTGTTGATCATGGGAGTTCTCTGTGCCAACTTTGGTTCAATTCCATTGTTGGTGGGGTTCAGAATGCTCTTTGTTTACATGTTCACTATAAATCCCAGCAACTACAACTCCCAAATGACAAAATCAATCCCCCCCGCCAACCCCACCAGTATTCAAATTTGGGCATACCGGGTATTTGTGCCAAATTTGCTCCAGTGAATGAAAATACTTCCTGCAGATCATTATTTACATGGCAATTCATAATGTTAGGGTTATGGTTGAGGGTCACCACAACATGAGGAACTGTATTAAGGGGTCACGGCATTAGGAAGGTTGAGAACCACTGGCTTATGGGCTACAGCAGGGCTGGCTCAAGGTAAGAAAAAATGGCGTATATGTGCATTCCCACACAAACAATACGTTTACAGACTACACTGACAGATTGCTCTTAATTCAGCTCTGGTAATGAGATCATGTTCTCCCACCATAAGTGGGAGCTTTGTTTAGAGGCAGTTTATTCAGCATAAATAAATCCACATGAATGTCACGTGAATATGAAATATTTGAAAATATTTGAAAAAAAATTAAAATCTTTTTTTAATGTTCATCATCATCATCATATTTAATTACTTATTAATTGCCCTCCATCCGAGATGCTCTAGGCGATTTACAAGCTAAATTGTAAAAGATAAAAATACATACATATAGAAATACAGAAAAGCACCGGGATTGCGGCGCAGCAGGCTGAGTATCAGCTGCATTAAGATCACTCTGACCAAAGGTCATGAGTTCGAAGCCAGCCTAGGTTGGAATGGGTTTCCAACCAATTATGTGTAGCCTGTTGTCAACCTTTGCAACCCAAAAGACAGTTGCATCTGTCAAGTAGGAAAACAAGGTACCACCTTAAAAAAGCGTGGGGAGGCTAAATTAACTGATTTATGAGGCCATAAAGAAGACTCCAGCAAAGCATTCCAGCAGGGAAGCATGCGGGAATGCGGAAGTGCTTTATCAGTGTCACAGATGGACGATGAAAGCGACAGCTCCCCTGGCGGCCAGAAAAAGTTAAATAGCCTCTGTGTATGTCTGTATATGTTTGTATGTCAAAATTGGCATTGAATGTTTGCCATATATGTGTATACTGTAATCCGCCCTGAGTCCCCTGCGGGGTGAGAAGGGCGGAATATAAAAGCTGTAAACAAAATAATAAATTAATTAAATAAATAAATTAATGATTAGCATAGATCAAATGCTCTCATGAAAAACTAGGTCTTAAGTGCTAGAGTAAAAGGCCCTAAAATGTTGAGATATGCTGATGAGAAAAAATCCTGGACAAACAAGAATTTTCACAGCTCAAGATTTCATTAGTAAAAAATTCGTGCACAGTGGTTTTTCACAGAAAACAGATTTTTTTGTGTGCAAGAAACAGCATATTTGCACAGAAAATAATATTTCAATAGAAAAATATTAATTCTTGTGTATAAAATGTTGGGGTTTTTTGTCTGTAACAAAGTTGTGATTGTGGATTTTTTCTGCGTATGATTGATTTGCATAGAAAATCAAATTTTCTGCACAGCTAGGTGTGAATGTTTCAACTGCTCCAGCAGACAAGAGTCCTTTGTCTCACCCTGGTCATTCCACAGATATATAAACCTTTTCGCCTAGTTCCAACATACCTCACTACCTCTGAGGATGCTTGCCATAGATGCAGGCGAAACATCAGGAGAGAATTCCTCTAGACCATGGCCATATAACCCGAAAAAACCTACAACAACCCTGTGATTCCGGCCATGAAAACCTTCGACAATATAATGTGGTTGGTGTTGCCCGTTTTTGATCAAAAGATATTTAGCCACTTATGCTGCTTCTATTTTATCAGCTTTATAGTAAGTTAAGCAATGTCTTCGATATGAAATAAATAAATAAATACCCAAGAAGCTTACAACATATCTAAAGTACAACTAAAATCTTAGAATAAAACGATTTAAAAGACCAATTATATAAGTTATTTGATCAAAAATACCAAGGTAAAACAGTTTAAAATGAATTTGAAAGATAGATGCACAGCATATTACATTAAAAGACCCTTTAGTCACAAACACATAAACAGATATAACTGACTTTAAATAACGTTGACCACTTGCCTGATGCACCAGGACTAAAATGCCTTTGTCTCTTTTTTGCTGTCTTCTTTCTTTCTTTCTTTCTTGGATTTATATCTTACCACTACAACATAGTAGCTAACAACTGTAAAATCAAACAGAGTGAATACAGAATACATTAAAACGTATCAGGAGAAGAAGGAAGACCATCCACCTTGCTAAAAGGCTTTATCACATCATCTCAATTTAATTGCTAAAAGATCTTCAAACTAGAAAGGTCTTTGCCTACTGAAGAAAATCTAGTCTTCTACGCTATGAGGCAGGAAGTCCCCCTACCTCATTCTTAAAATGATTTACTTGTTTTGTGGAAAGCATGTTGGATGCAGAAGATCACAGAATAAAAATCTATTTATTTATTTATTTATTTCGGGCAGTTCTACCCCGCCCTTCTCAACCCCCGAGGGGGGACTCAGGGCGGCTTACAACTGGCACAATTCGATGGCAACAATTCAACAGATAAAATACGTAACAACAATAACCACAAGTTAAAACATTCAATTAATACAATAACAACTAAAAGCCAATCTAGTGGCCAACGTTCTCCGAGTTCTAAAATCTGTAAGTCCATTCAGCATTACCCATAGTCCTTTCCAAATTCTGGTCGTCATTGCCTTGTCAGTCTGCCAGATTACTCAAAGGCCTGGTCCCATATCCGTGTTTTCAGCTTCCTTCTGAAGGAGAGGAGGGATGTTGATGACCTAATTTCCCCGGGGAGTGAATTCCACAGGCGAGGGGCCACCACTGAGAAGGCCCTGTCCCTCGTCCCCACCAGCCTCATTTGTGATAGAGGCGGGGCTGAGAGCAGGGCCTCCCCAGAAGATCTTAAACTCCGAGGTGGGACATAGAAGGAGATACGTTTGTACAGGTATGCTGGGCCGGAGCCATATAAAGTATCAAACCAATGGCATAAAAGATAGTATATTGATTTTCCACATGGACATAGAGACTGATAACAGATACTTTTAAGGACCTCTCATGTTCTCTTTGCTATTTGTTTGCCTCATCTTATATTTGTTTGCCTCATCTTATATTTGTTTGCCTCATCTTACAGTGGTTTGTAAAGCATATTTATTTCCTGGCCATTTCCTTCCCTCCCTCCCACACTCCCCCCCCCCTCTCTCACACACACAGCATCCTCAGCAAGTTTGCTTAGGAATCTTTTTCAGATATGTTTCGAGTTTGGTTTACTACTGGTTATACAAAAATGGCTCTTAATTAACCTAAATTTGGCAAAGCTAAGAGATCAGAAAGCCATGGAAAAGAAGACTGCCCAGAAATGCCATCCCTCCTCCCTGCTTTAACCTCTCCAAAGGCAACATGAATTAGAGGCAGTGGAACAGGTTCGGCAGCACATGAAGAAATCATCAGGCAAATGCTCCTTGGTCAAATGAGTCAACAACAGAATGATGTAGAAGAAATACAGAGAGGGTCTAAGAAACTGAAGATATGAAAGGGAATGGAGTGCACCATTTCATACTGTCAGCAACAGTAGATAAAATGTTTAAATGCTTCTGGTGGGAAACAAAAATCTTATTGGAAATGAAAAACTAACACAGCAGGGAAGACTACTAAGCAAAGCCCTTCTTCTTGGTGCACTAGATTTCTATTTATTTATTTATCTATCATGTCAGAAGCAAATTGAGAATACAGTTATAATGTATAGAAAAATATGTATAGAATATAATGTATAGAATATAATGTATAGAATAAATATGTATAGAAAAACCACAAAGTTTAAAACTTGACATTATACTAATTTTCCTTTGACCAGAAATGGGGCCACTTCAAGTGCTTCTAGTGTCACTGTAAGAAGATCCTCCATTGTGCATGTGGCAGGGCTCAGACTGCCTTGTAGTAACTCATTGCCTCCATACATTAGAGCAATGTCGGAGTTGCGACCTTTTGTAAAGGCACTCAAGACTTGGCTGTTTGGTTGTGCATTGAAGTCATCAGATCTAATTTGCCAAATAGTCACTGTTGAATGTTTTTATGTTGAATGTTTTTATATTGTGTAAATGCTATTTTAGATTGTAAGTCGCTCAGAGCACCTTGATGGAGGGCAACTAATTAAGAAATAAAGTGAAGTGAAGTGGTCTGTGGTTTACTCTTCTCCACACTCGCATGTCATTGTAGCCCCATTTCTTAAGTTTAGCTCTGCATCTTGTGGTGCCAGAGTGCAGTCTGTTCAGTGCCTTCCAAGTTGCCCAGCCTTCGGTGTGCCCAGGTGGGAGTTTCTCATCCGCTGTCAGCCACCAATTGAGGTTCTGGGTTTTAACCTGCTACTTTTGGACTTTTGCTTGCTGAGGTGTTCCTGTGAGTATCTCTATAGATCAGGGGTCCTCAAACTTTTTAAACAGAGGGCCAGGTCACAGTCCCTCAAACTGTTGGAGGGCCGAATTATAATTTGAAAAAAGCATGAATGAATTCCTTTGCACACTGCACATACCTTATTAGTAGTGCAAAATAAAAAAAACACTTTAAAACAATACAATAATTAAAATGAAGAACAAATTTAACAAATATTAGTATTTCAATGGGAAGTGTGGGCCTGCTTTTGGCTGATGAGACAGAATTGTTGTTGTTGTGTGCTTTCAAGTTGTTTCAGACTTAGGTTGACCCAGAGCAAGGGCCGGGTAAATGACCTTGGAGGGCCGTATCCGGGCCCCGGGCCTTAGTTTGAGGACCCCTGCTATAGAGCATAGGAAGCTATTTCATAGATTTCAATAACTCTAGTGGAGGGAGTTGTTTGGTTAGTTTTGTTTTGTTTTTATTCAAAATGAATGTTTCCTAATTCCAATGTAAATAGAAACATTCTGCTGGACTCAGACACCTTATTCTGTTGCATGTGAAAAACTGCTTTATACCCAACAATTTGTCTTTTATTTAAAATAAAAAACTAGACCTAAAAGCCCATCCACTTGTTTCTTGACTAACTTAAATCAAGCCATTCCTTGTAATAATTTTATATCCCATCCTTAAAAAAGCTTTTTCCAAGATCGTTCTGCAACATATTAAAACAAAATACAATCAATACAAGTAATCATATTATGATCTCACACACTTAAGTTGCAGAGAGTTCCCGACCCTGAACAGGCTTCTTTGTGTAAAGGGTGAATACACATAATAAGCCTTATTCTCCTTACTTAGGCGATCCCTTGTTTTCCGGGGAGGATTGTCTTCCAGTATTCTTGTGGGTCCATATGTGGCTGTGGAGCCCTATTCTTGCTCTGCATCTTCTTCCGCTAATGAGTTACTTACTTACTTACTTAGGCGATCCCTCATTGGACGAGTAAGATGGTCTTCCTTGATGACTATTTTTGTGGGTTTGTAGGTAGCTGTGGAGCCCTATTCTTGACCTGCATCTTCTTCCGCAGTGAGGGCATTGGTTTACACGTGGAAGGCGGTCTCGGTCGGGGTTGGCTTGACGCGCCTTCCTCTTGGAACGCTTCTCCCTTTTGCCCTCCATTTGTGCCTCTTCAAATTCTGCAGCACTGCTGGTCACAGCTGACCTCCAGCTGGAGCGGTCAAGGGCCAGGGCTTCCCAGTTCTCAGTGTCTATGCCAGAGTTTTTAAGGTTGGCTTTGAGCCCATCTTTAAATCTCTTTTCCTGACCACCAACATTTCGTTTTCTGTCCTTGAGTTCAGAGTAGAGCAATTGCTTTGGGAGATGGTGGTCCGGCATCCGGACAACATGACCGGTCCAGCGGAGTTGATGGCGGAGGACCATCGCTTCAATGCTGGTGGTCTTTGCTTCTTCCAGTACGCTGATGTTTGTCCTCCTGTCTTCCCAAGAGATTTGCAGAATTAATAAGTAAGTAAGTAAGTAAGTAAGTAAAGTAAGGCTTTTCTGTGTAAAGGGTGAATACACATAATAAGTAGGCTTGGGTAACCACGGAAAAAATTGGTTCTAAACTCGTTTCGTTTTTAGGGGGCCTTTGCGTTTCTTTTTTTAATAATTCTGAAATTTTCCTTGTAAAAATTTCGAAATTTACGAAATTTTGTAAAATTATGAATCGATTTGTTAATGGCGGACGAGATTGCGCAATATGCTAAAAAAAACCTCCAAATGGGACAGGAGGAACTTCTGAAGCTTCCCTCTCCCTCTGTTGTTGACTGTTGGTGTGATAAAACAAACAACAACTATAAAACTTGCACCAGACATGCGAAAATAATTACGAAATAATTACGAAATAATTTCGAAATAATTACAAAATAATTACAAAATAAATTGAAAAAATTGTTTCAAATCTTAATTATTCCTCACACTATTCCTGCATGGCTCAATACTGGATCGTAAGCTAATTTAAATACGAATTAATAACGAATTATGAAATTAACGAATGAAACCGCCCAAGCCTAATAATAAGCCTTATTCTCCTTATGCTGTAAATATAGGAAGGCTGGCTGAAGGTACAGTACAGACTTCCATCAGGCCACAGAAGGGAAAGTTGACTGCGTCAATGAAACATTTCCTTATGTGTTGAGAAGTATGCCATGTTCAAAGAGTTGTTTCTGTTTATATACATTTCTGCTCAGCTGAAGCAAAAGAAAGAGAGAGAGAGAGGGATGAGTACAACTGGAAAGAAAAAAATACATGCTATTGGTTACACTGCAATTCATGAATAATTTCTCTGCTTTCAGAAAACATACACAGACAATAGCCAAAGCATTTACATGTGCGATTTAGGGTTTGCTTGCAGCATCTCTCTTTCTTACTATCAGAATGCTAATGACATTTCAAAGTAAGAAGAATCTGTAGGTATACCTGACAAAAGCTACAAATTACGGCGTCTAGGAACAATGAATGAAATGTGTAACAGAAGCACAATTTCCAGTTTTAACACTAAATTTGTTTCTTTGTTGTTGTTGTTTTGTAAAAAGCTTTAGAAAATTCAAATACATCTTACAGTTCAGCCCATCACTTAATTATATTAGTTAAAATTAATTTTCTCCTACAGGCTAGAATTAGTATGAAGATTAGTGTATGTAATTGCCAAAAAATACACTTAAGTATTGTCCAAAAGATTATCGGAAGCAAAAGTGGGAAAGAAAGGGAAGAAATGAAAAAGACACACTAGAGGTCAGTGTTGCTACTTGAGCCAAAAGCTCGGCTGCTTCTTTGGAACTTGTTTAAGACATTAATGACAGATAGGGAAGATCAAACATTTCAGCACAAAAAGTATTTCTGGGTGTATATTTCAAAGTGTGGAGGAAGAAGGGCATCTGAAAGAATAAAAGAAGCTACTGATATGAATTGGAAGATTGTGTTAATGACTGTGAAGGGATCATAACCTGGCAGGATCAAGAATTGTAGTTCAATACTGTTTTCTTTTGTACAACATCTTCTATGCATATGTCATTTCAAACATGCTATTCTGTTAAATAATACTGTTCAGAAATAAATAATCCTCATAAAGACTGAGACTGGGGATAGAAGATGGAGAAATAAAAGGCAAGAAACAATCCATTTGAAACCCATAAAATAGAATAAGCTAATCAAAAGTTCATGGAGGAGTCAGTTACATCTTGCAATGGAACCGGAAATTATGTTGTTCTTCTCAAAGAAAGGAAGCAATTGTTTTATTTCAAGGAGACATTCAGTTCTGGTTAGTTATATGATTATTACATTAATTAAATAAATACTGACCGTTTCTTACAATGTGAAATTTAATACATATAACAATTCATTTTGTAAAAAATGGCCTGTACTCTACTATTTCAGTATAGCCTAATGCAAGATAATTCCAAATACTTTTTGCAGAAACAAACATTTATTCACAATCATCGCTGAGAAGCAATTTACCAGCTGTTAGGATTTCTGGGAGTTGAAGGTCAAAACATCTGAGGACCCACAGGTTGAGAACCACTGGTCTAATTCCAATGCTATGCTATTTCCAGTTTTGCCACAGTTGAACAAAATGTTGGCAGTTCCTTATTCATTACGTCTTAAAATTAAAATGATGTGCCACTCAATTGAATATTTTTTCCTCTTTCTTCTCAGAATCCTTGTTCCAAAAATTGATCTTTTTAATAATGGACCTCCTACTGCATATGCAACTACTTTCCAGTCCTCCCCATAATTTGTTAACCCTCTCATTGACTTGGTCTTGCCTGGAAATTTAACTAATACAGGGTGAGGCAGCATAACTTCCTTTTTTCAAAACTTAATAAAACCCATTGTATGAATCAGATGTTTTAATTTTTTTTTAAATAATGTAGGCACATACCTAAAGTTTTGTTTTACGTAATTTTGAAGATCAAATTAGGTAGGTGATGTCCCCCATTCTCCATACACTGAGTAAACCAATTTCTGGCATTTGTCATGACTCTTGTCAGCATAGCAGACGTTATGTTGGCAATTTCTTCCTGGATGTTGGTCTTCAAATCCTGTAGGGTCCTTGGACAGTTCACATAAACACGGGATTTCAAAAAACCCCATAGAAAAAATCACAAGGGCCCAAATCTGGAGAGCGGTCCGGCCACTCCAAATCCGCTCAAAAAGTAGGCCTCAATAGCAAAAGCACGCTCCTCACTGTTCCAATGCATGATGGCGACTGAACTGTGCAAGGACAAAACTTTATACTCCCGCCTCTCAAACGAGACCACTAGTGCTCCGCTACATCTTCAACCGACAGAATGGCGCACATTTTCCAAAAGGAAGTTATGCTGCCTCACCCTGTATTTCTACTGAATAATGGACCATCTCTTTGTTTAACAATATTTCCCCTATGTTAGAAAACACTGTATTAATCAATTGATTATACAAATTAATACTCCATTGTGATGCCCTAGAGGACATTTAGGGACACTTTGTAGCATGACCCTTTTTAAAACTGTTGTGGGTCAGGAGTAATAAAAATGGCCCTGGATGTCACATGTGCATTTTGGCTACCCCTGTCTATTGCTAGTTATTTCAGTGGTGGAAACATAACTATTTGTAGGTGTACTGAGTACACGAATATAGTATTACTAGGTTAAAAAAAATCAGGACAAGGTTTCTTGTAGTTAAAAATTGTGATGTTTACATAATTTCAACTTGACAGATTAGAGAGATGGGCCAAAACTAACAAAAGGAAGTTCAACAGTGACAAATGCAAGATACTCCACTTTGGCAGAAAAAATGAAATGCAAAGATACAGAATGGGGGACAATGCCTGGCTCGAGAGCAGTACGTGTGAAAAAGATCTTGGAGTCCTCGTGGACAACAAGTTAAACATGAGCCAACAATGTGGTGGTGGCAAAAAAGCCAATGGGATTTTGGCCTGCATCAAGAGGAGCATAGTGTCTAGATTTAGGGAAGTTGTGCTACCCCTCTATTCCGCCTAGGTTAGACCACACCTAGAATATTGTGTCCAGTTCTGGGCACCACAATTCAAGAGAGATATTGACAAGCTGGAATGTGTCCAGAGGAGGGCGACTACAATGATCAAGGGTCTGGAGAACAAGCCCTATGAGGAGCGGCTTAAGGAGCTGGGCATGTTTAGCCTGAAGAAGAGAAGGCTGAGAGGAGATATGATAGCCATGTATAAATATGTGAGAGGAAGCCACAGGGAGGAGGGAGCAAGCTTATTTTCTGCTTCCCTGGAGACTAGGACGCGGAACAATGGCTTCAAACTACAAGAGAGGAGATTCCATCTGAACATGAGGAAGAACTTCCTGACTGTGAGAGCCATTCAGCAGTGGAACTCTCTGCCCCGGAGTGTGGTGGAGGCTCCTTCTTTGGAAGCTTTTAAACAGAGGCTGGATGGCCATCTGTCAGGGATGATTTGAATGCAATATTCCTGCTTCTTGGCAGGGGGTTGGACTGGATGGCCCATGAGGTCTCTTCCAACTCTTTGATTCTATGATTCTATGAGTCTATGATTCAGCAGGTGGAACTTGGATAACATATGCCTGCTGAAATTGTTCCGCCCAGACATACAATAAAACTAGATGAGCCCTGTCCTGATTTTTCACCTGTTTGCATACAACAGTCATTATTTTTGTTGTGTTTATATTCATTTATAGATTTTCATTTTTCCATGGGATAATGGAGGCTGTAAATCTGCTAATCCTGGCCTGCTGCTCACCAGATGGAAAATTCCTGGACGACCTGATTTGAAAGATCTGCTTCAAAGATTCACTTCCATGCTGCAAAACTTACAAGACTTACAGGAAGCAATTTCTTTCAGAGTCTATCAACATTAACAGTGATAGATCTACAATATCTACAGGCTCTACATTGGGTGCTGTCTTAAAAGTTACAGAGTTACATATGGGTTAATCTAGATCTTGAGATATGGTTGAAATGCATAATATGGATGGTTGAGAAGATTTATAAAGGCCAATGTGTTCTTCTGCCAGCACACATACACTGAGCTACAAACTTAGCTTACCAGAAACGTAGAAAATAAAAGCTTACACCTAGAGCCCTGAAGCACCTGCTAATTAGAAAAGGAGACAAGATAGGCCAGAATGAAGTGCTGGAAACCTCTGCCCTGACAAGGACCTTCATGATCCATGGCCTACAATAATAAAGTTTGTCATTGATAGTGAAGGGGAGGCTTACTTCCTGCCCCCAAAGAGGATGAAACCATGAAAATCTGACTACAGTTTGGACTAAAAACTAATAAAAGCATGCTGTTACCTTGTTCTTATAATTTTCATTTTTAGTATAAAATATGTGGGGGGAAAAAGACTCAAATTACTTAAATAATTAAATCTGGTGTCTAGACTTCTTTGTTATTGATAACTGTCGCCAAGTCAACATTGACCCATGGTGATCTCAAGATCTCCAAGAGACCCTGTCTTCAACACTCATGCCCAAGTCTTTCAGATACTAAATGTACGTTTCTGTGATTCTTGACTGCACACAAGATATTATACAAGTTGCCCCCTGATATCTGGAGGGGTGGGGATGGGCTCAATGAACTTCTTATGCTGACTCTGCCAACATTGTTGCTGTGGTCACAGGCAGAGGAACAAATGTGCCCCTCACCTATCCAGGTATAACCATTCCTATGCCATCTGAATTCTTCCCAGCTGGGAATTCTTCCCAGCTGCGCCCCCGGTGGTGCAGTGGGACTGAAGACCGACAGGTCACAGGTTCGAATCTGGGGAGAGGTGGATGAGCTCCTCTATCAGTTCCAGCTCCTGATGCGGGGATACGAGAGAAGCCTCCCACAAGGAAGATAAAAAAACATCAAATCATCCCCTGGGAAACATCCTTGCAGACGGCCAATTCTCTCACACCAGAAGCAACTTGCTCCTGACACGACAAAAAAAAAGCTGTGCTGATCAGCTCATGTAATCTTCAGGCATGATCACTTCCATTGGCATTACCATAATTTCACCACAGGGATATACCAATCACTGCCAAACAGTAATACATAACCCATTATCTTTCTCTCCACAGTTGTGGAGAGCATTAGCATATGCGCTATGGAGGCTACCAGAAGAACCAGTCAAGTCAAAGGTTTTTATATTACAGAAGACTAGTGACAGCAAGAAAGGCAATGTGATAGAGCAGAATCTAGGGTAAGTAGAAGTCATTTTCTTGTCTGGAAGCAGAGCAGCTGAAGACAATCCCATCCAACCATGTCAAGTTATCCCAAACCAAAGATATTTTGGTGTACATAAGTCAGGATATTCCACAAACAGTACATTAAATAATATGCTGGACTTTCAATGAAATCCAGAACCTTATTTTCCTAGTGTTAAGCAATTGAGTAATTCTGCTTACAAATGAGAAAGCATATACTTGGTTGTTGTAGGTTTTTTTGGGCTATATGGCCATGGTTTAGAGGCATTCTCTCCTGACGTTTCGCCTGCATCTATGGCAAGCATCTTCAGAGGTAGTGAGGTCTGTTGGAACTAGGAAAAAGGGTTTATATATCTGTGGAATGACCAGGGTGAGACAAAGGACTCTTGTCTGCTGGAGCTAGGTGTGAATGTTTCAACTGACCACCTTGATTAGCATATAATGGCTGGCAGTGCCTGGAGCAAACTTTTGTTGAGAGGTGATTAGATGTCCTTGTTTGTTTCCTCTCTGTTGTTGTGCTGTTGTAATTTAAGAGTTTTTTTTAATACTGGTAGCCAGATTTTGTTCATTTTCATGGTTTCCTCCTTTCTGTTGAAATTGTCCACATGCTTGTGGATTTCAATGGCTTCTCTGTTAGTCTGACATGGTGGTTGTTAGAGTGGTCCAGCATTTCTGTGTTCTCAAATAATATGCTGTGTCCACGTTGGTTCATCAGTGCTCTGCTATGGCTGACTTCTCTGGTTGAAGTAGTCTGCAGTGCCTTTCATGTGCCTTGATTCGTGTTTGGGCAATGCTGCGTTTGGTGGTCCCTATGTAGACTTGTCCACAGCTGCATGGTACATGGTAGACTCCTGCAGAAGCGAGAGGATCCCTCTTGTCCTTTGCTGAACATAGCATTTGTTGGATTTTCTTGGTGGGTCTGTAGATAGTTTGTATGTTGTGTTTCCTCATCAGCTTCCCTATGAGGTCAGTGGTTCTCTTGATGTATGAAGAACACTTTTCCTCTGGGTGGATCTTTGTCTTGACTCTCGTGGCTTGTTTTTGGTCTTGCAGCTCTTCTGATGTCCGAGGTGGAGTATCTATTGGCCTGTATAGCCCAGTTTAGGTAGTTCAGTTCATCTCGGAGGAGGTGGGGTTCGCAGATTCGTTTTGCACAGTCTGCCAAGGCTTTAATGGTGCTTCTTTTTTTACTTGGGTGGTGGTTGGAGTTTTTATGTACATATCTATCTTTGTGTGTGTGTGGGGGTTTTCTGTAAACGGTGTGACCCAATTGTTGATCTGGTTTGCAGATGACTAGGACATCTAGAGAAAGCATATAAGTTTAAGGAAGACTAGGGATTTCTTCACACTGCCTATTTTTCTGTGGAAGCAACAGAAGTTCAGTAATTCAGCCACGGAGCCCAATGGCTCCCATCACACCCTGATAAGTACTTCTGTGGCAGCTTCATAGCTGAACTGTTGCAAAAATCCTGCAGCACCAAAAACATGCTGGTGGCAGACAACCAGAAGCTCCCCATCTTTCCATTAGGAAAGATGGGTCCAGCTGGCTCAAATAGGATTCCCCCTGTGTGATGAGGTGGAGGGAAGTTGAGACAAAGTGGGACAAAGTGTGACAGGCTCCCACACTGCCAGGATCCATGGTTATTTATTTGTCATGTCAGAGCAACCAGTCAATTATATTACATTTCTAACAGAACAAAGCAAACAAACAGACAAAATACAAAATTTGTGAGTTTGGTAGTTGGTTAAATGTCCTTTGACCAGTATCTGGCCACTTGGAGTGCCTCTGGTGTTGCTGCAAGAAGGTCCTCCATTGTGCATGTGGCAGGGCTCAGGTTGCATTGCAGCAGGTGGTCAGTGGTTTGCTCTTCTCCACACTCGCATGTCATGGGATTCCACTTTGTAGCCCCATTTCTGAAGGTTGGCTCTGCATCTCGTGGTGCCAGAGCGCAGTCTGTTCAGCGCCTTCCAAGTCGCCCAGTTTTCTGTGTGCCCAGGGGGGAGTCTCTCATTTGGTATCAGCCATTGGTTGAGGTTCTGGGTTTGGGCCTGCCACTTTTGGACTCTCGTTTGCTGAGGTGTTCCAGCGAGTGTCTCTGTAGATCTTAGAAAACTATTTCTAGATTTAAGTCGTTGACGTGCTGGCTGATACCCAAACAGGGGATGAGCTGGAGATGTCTCTGCCTTGGTCCTTTCACTATTGGCTGCTACTTCCCGGTGGATGTCAGGTGGTGCAATACCGGCTAAGCAGTAATTTCTCCAGTGGTGTGGGGCGCAGACACCCTGTGATAATGCGGCATGTCTCATTAAGAGCCACATCCACTGTTTTAGTGTGGTGAGATGTGTTCCACACTGGGCATGCGTACTCAGCAGCAGAGTAGCACAGCGCAAGGGCAGATGTCTTCACTGTGTCTGGCTGTGATCGCAGGATCCATGGTGATACTCAATGATTTTGGTGGTCCATGTGACTAGGATAGTGGCTGGTTTTATAAGTCAAAAAGTTCTAAGAGGATAAACCAAGCCATTTTATTTCACCCTGGAAAAAAATCATACAGTTACTACCAAAAAAATGTACAGTACAGCACTCTTGTAAATGCAGATGATTCACACTTTTGCGAATTTGAAATACAATACAGAACACAAAGTTTATCAAGAGGAAGAGGAACTACTTTGTCTGTCTTTCTGTTGTTGTTGTTACTGTAGTTGTTGCTGCTGCTGCTGTTGAGTACTAGATTATTAAAATACCACCCAAATCGAGGCCTTCCTCTTTGCTAGTACTGTATATGATTAAGTTCCATGCAAAAGATTCTTTAAAACTCCTTTCAGTTCTTTGACACAATTCTTTCTCTGCTTGACAGGAAAGAAGTGGCCAACTAAACTGGGAGGGAAATTTGCAATATTCATAACCTTTATATGAAAAACAATGGCAGGTTTCAGAGCATGTGGAAGAGAGAATGTGGCTCTCCCTAGGAGTGCATATGTCTGCCTGAGTAGAAAATGTGCATGAAGTGGCGTGGGATACTAAAATCTGTTTTCACGTTGCTCTAAGCTAGACTTGTCACAAAGAGATAAAAACAAAAGCTCAACAATATGGTATATGGAACACAATTTGGACACAATCCAAGGCAGAGTTAAGTGCACTTAAGCTGATTGAGATCACTGGGCTTAATTCTGAGTTGGATTCCAGCCTCTGGATATAGAGCAATACTCATACATATTCAGACAATAATTCATTATTTAGGTTAAGAAAACCACACAAAAGTAATGGGTTTTCTTCTCACTATACGTACTCAGTGACCAAATGTCATAAGCATCAAGGCAAAGCAAAGTTTGTTTGTACTTACTAAGACTTGATTGTCCTTATCAAGTCTTAGTGATATACAGTAGTTAACACAAAGTTGCTATTTGAACACGCATCTTGATGAGCAGTAAAGTAGAAGATAGTGTTTTTAACTATATTGCTTTTTTGAAAGTTGTCAGCCATGTTGTATCCCAACTGGGGGGAAAGTGAGATAATAATAATAATAATAATAATAATAATAATAATAATAATAATTCCCTAATGACTACTACAGCTGTGAAAAGGATCTAGGAATTTTAGTAGAAGATAAGCTAAACATAACTCAGTGTGATGTGGTAGTTACAAAAGCCAATGCGATTCTAGGTTGCATCAATAGGATCACGTATAGTATCAATATTAAGGGAAGTAATACTACCACTCTATTCTGTTTTGGTCAGGTCTGATCTTGAATACTATGTCCAGTTTTGGGAACCACAATTCAATAAGAATTGACATGCTGAGACATGTGCAGAGAAGGGTAGCAAAAATGGTCTGGAAGCTAAGCATAATGCAGAGTAGCTGAGGGTGCTGGGTGTGTTTAGTTTGGAAAAAAAGGAGGTTGTGAGGGGGACGTGATAGATATATTCAAATATTTGAAAGAAAGATGGAGCAGGCTTTTTTTCTTGAACTCCAGAACTAGGACCTGGATCAATGGATTCAAACTAAAGAGAAAAGAGATTCCACCTGAATATTAGGAAGAACTTCCTAATTGTAGCAGCTGTTCAATAGTGGAATGTTCTGTCTCGGAGCATGGAGGAATCTCCTTTGCTAAATGTTTTTATATAATATAATAAAAATCATAACACTTTATTTATATTCTGCCCTATGTCCCCAGGGGGGCTCAGGGTGGATTTCAACATACAAAAAAGCAAACATTCAATGCCTCAATAAAAAAGTGCCAACAAATAATCCAGAATAACCCCACATATGAAAACAACATTAGAACTCAACATCAATAAATTAAACAAAACATAATCAACAAAATTATCTAATGATATAAAACCTAAACAATAAAAACATCTACATTAATTTACAGGAGCCAATCAACATTCACAAAGTCACATGGGTTGAATTGTGAGGCCAGTGGCGACAACTGGGCCAACATGGACTAACAGAGCCTAGAAACTAGGCTTGGTTGATAAAAAAAATGGTTCAAAACTTGTTTCGGATGTAGGGGGCACTGGTTGTTTCGATTCTAATGCCATTTCCTTTTTTTAAAAAAAATCAAAACTTGCCAAAACTTCTGAAACTTCAGAATAGCTTCGTTAATGGCAGACATGCATATGCAGTAGGAAAATAACAGCACCGGCACTGGGGAAACTTCAGGGGCTCTTCCACTCATGCCACTCCTGATCAAGGGGCTCTTCCACTCTAGGCCTGCCTTGGCTGTCAATGTGAAGGAGGAGGAGGAGGCGATACACTCGCCGGACAGCCACGGCGCCTCCTCCTCCGCATTCACAGCCGAGGCAGGCCTGAAGTGGAAGAGCCCCTCGGTCAGGCTGAAGCTTGGCAGCGGGAGCCAAGCAGCTCCCGAGGGCAGCCCTCAGATGCCACTTAGTTCCCGTTGCCGAGCTTCAGCCGGGGGCTCTTCCACTCCAGGCCTCTCTCGGCTGTTAACACGGAGGAGGAGAAGGCGGAGGCGATGTGACCGTCTGGTGAGTGTATTGCCTCCTCCTCCTATGCATTAGACAAAGACTGCCTCTTGGCCATTTTGGCTAATGAGCAGCAAGGCAGTGTGGAAAATGTTGTTTAACAGCAGGGCCTTTTGCAATCTCTACCATTGGGGGCCTTCACAAACTACAACAATGGTTGTGCTCAGCCACATCCACCTTATCCCTCCCTTGCATCACCCGGGGAGGGGAAGCATGAGATTTTAAAACTGTTAGGCTTTACAAAAGTTGCTTAATGGTTGTGAAAGTTAAAATAACCTTGGGAGACATCCAAACATTATGGAATATTTACGAAAAAAGGTAAGTGTTTCAAATTCAGATTTGCCCCTCCCACTTTTCCTGCATGGTTCAAAACTGCTTCAGAAGCCCAAAGTCGGTAGGTTTTTTGCGACTTTTAGGTTTTTCCGAACCGAACCTATCCAACTCTACTAGATACAACCATTGTTCTTGACCAAAGGTCCAGTAGTGATCTTTCATTGTCTAATCCTCCATATGCTAATGAGCAAAAGTAAGTTTTCAGCTGTTTTTGAAGGAGTGTTGAGTGAATTTCTTTAGGAAGGGAGTTCCAGAGATGGGGGGCGATATCATGAAGAAGGCACTCTCTCTCGTTCCCACCAGCCTCACTTGAGATGAAACTGAGAGCAGGGCCTCCTCTGCTGACCACAGCACCTGAACTGGTTTATAAGAGGAGATGCGGTTGGTCAAATAGCCCGAACCCAGGCCATTTAGGGCTTTAAAGGTAATGACCAGCACTTTTTAAGCAGTGGTTGGATGATCATCTGTAGTCAGTGTTTTGATTATGTTTTCCTACATGGCAGTTGGTTGGATGACCTTTTTGGTTTCTTCCAACTCTAGGATTCTGTTTTTTTCATTCCCAACTATGGCTAGGAGGTTTCAGTTTTCAAAATGATCATTGCTTCTGAATATGCTTGGAGTTTCCTACTTGAGATGGACTTTGAAGATATTAAAATAGATGCATGCCTGTGTATATGACAATATGATAAATGTAACATTTGTCAGATTTAAATCTTTATTGAAAAGAAGCGTTCTGCAGTCATCACCAGACAAGCCATCCTAGTGATCTCATCCCATTATTTCTTCCTATTGTTGAAACAAGTAATAGATTAATGACTGTAGGAAACCCAACAGAGAGAATAACCTCCTTATAAGGTCTGTTTGGAAGACAGATCTTGGAAATCTGAACACTGAACTACTTTGTTGGCAAGGAAAGTTACATTTGTACCATTTACATTTCAAAATCCTGAAGCCGGGTCAGCATAGTTCAGCCAAATTAACTCCATCTGGATAAGTGAAACGAATGCATACCTGTCAGAAATGGATCCAGAATGTCACACTGTAATTTGGAGCCATATTTTAAAAACTCTTTTTAGGCTATTGTGGATTAGCGCACTCACTGAGAATGAATTGAAGAGGTATAACTCAGGTTAAGTTAACCTACAAGTGCAGCGACTATATGAAACAGCAGCAGAAGAATGCCAACTGGCTAGAACTTTTGTGTATTGTTTTCTTTTCTTTTTTCCACTTGCTGCATCAGTAGACCTCAAAGGAAGCACAGGCAGAATGACTTCCATGTGGATTGAGATCTTTCCTCCACAAACAACAATTTTTTAGTATAATATCCACATTTCTGTGTTGGTTATGGAAAGTGTCACTTATTTTTCCCAGCATGTTTTCTTTTTTAAAAGTGCAGATTATTTCAGAATATGGATAAAATTGTAAATTTTGGTTAAAAGTCCAAAAATGAAACTGAAACAAAAAATTCCCCTATTTCCACATCGATAACAATTATTCCCTGAACAGAGACAATCATGTTGAATCATTCTAATTAGAAATCTAGTTCAATTAAATTAGAGAACTTGAAGTAATTGGATTTACATCCAGTATTGGCTATTCAACTTTGAAATCGATTCAAAGAATCTGTCATCCCGATTCTGTTGGTCTCTATTGCTGCCCCTTTAAAAAACATATAAGGCATTTAAAACAAAAATAAAACAAAAAGGCAGTTCTGCAGAAGATAGTTCTGAAGATTCAGCACCAGGCTCAACTGTAAAGACTAGGCCTGGGTAACAACGGAAAAATTTGTTTCTAAAATCGATTCGTTTTTTGGGTTTTTTTGCATTTCGATATTTAAAAGAATTCCGAAATTTTTCTTTTAAAAAGTTCGATATTTACGAAATTTCGTAAATGTAAAAAAAATATGAAACATTAACGAAACAAATACGAAACAATAACGAATCGATTCGTTAATGGCGGACGCGACCGCGCAATACGCTAAAAAAACCTCCAAATGGGACAGGGGGAACTTCTGAAGCTTCCCTCTCCCTCTGTTGTTGACTGTTGGTGTGATATTATAATTTTTTTTCACTAATTAAACAAAAAACAACTATAAAACTTGCCCCAGACATGCGGAAATAATAACGAAATGACCTCAAACCGATAACGAAACGAATACATAACGAATCCGAAGCATTTACGAGACAAATTTAAAAATTCATTTCGTTTTTAAGTTGCTCCAGAATGGTTCGTTATCGCTTCGTTATAAAAAAAATAACGAATTTTTAACGAATTATGAATTAACGAAACGAAATCGCCCAGCCCTAGTAAAGACCCTTTCATCACATCTCAGTCATTAAAGAATATCTCAGTAAGAGCGTAGGTTGACCCATGATTCATGATTCTAGCCTAGTCTGGAGAAGCTTGGCATACATCTTTCCTATTATAGAGAGCAGACTAACAGGTCGATAGTTTGTTGGATCATTTTGGTCTCCTTTTTTTATTATTGGGACCATTATGGAGGAGGTCCATGCTTTTGGCATGTACCCAGTTTCGTTGATCCTTGTAAAAAGGTTTGCTAGCAGGTTTGCCCACCATAGTGGGTTTACCTTCAGTATTTCAGAGATAATGGCATCACTGTCTGGGGCCTTATTTGACTTTAGGTTGTGTATCAAGTCAATGATTTCCTGGCATGTAACCGACTCCCAGCTTGGTCCCACTAAAGCTCCACTGTCATCATTTTCTTGGGGAGGGTTTATTCCACCAAACACTTCTGAGAAGTGCTTGATCCATCTCTCTTGGGAGATATCTACCCTGGGTGGAGCGTAGGTTGGAGGGCTAACTTGAGTCATTTTCCGATTGCCAGTGAAGCAATGGGTGGAATTTACAAATGGTACATTCCACCCAAGTCAAGCTATATAGCTCCCAAAGCCCAACAAGATATTTTGACACTAGAGGCAGAATAAATCACAAGCTCCTATCTCTCCACTTTGGTAGGAATACTACAGTAGTAATCACAATAACTAACCATGTGCTGCATTTTCATGATTCCGAATATTAGCTGTCTGAGGCACAAAGTAGACATTGAGGTTCACTACGTTCACATGCAAATATCTATCACTTGTTGGTGGGATGGTTCAATTCTCCAAGAGAAGGTTTGAAATATTTCTACTGAAAAAGGACATAGAGCAAATGTGAGGAACGTACGAGGGTTGAATGAAAAGTAATGCCTCCACCTTTGTAACTCCTCAACAGATGGCAGTACTGGTATGCGGCAGGTACTGGCTTGTTCAGTAGACTCTCCTCTACAGTTCCATTTTAATGGGAAGTCTTAGCATTGAACAGTTGTGTTGTTAAAGTGTGAAGTATGGAACCCTGTGCAGACGGTTGGTTAATGTACCTTAAGCAACATGCAGTTGTTATAATAATAATATAACACTTTATTTGTACCCCGCTACCATCTCCCCAAGGGACTTGGTGTGGCTTACATGAGGCTGAATCCGAATACAACAATACAAACAAAACAACAACAGTACAAGCAATTAAAATAAAACATAGACAATAAAATATACATTATCAACAAGACAACACGCAATTAAAAACAGTGAGAAGGCCAAATGTAAAGTTAAAATGGAAATAATGCTGGGACATGGACGAAAGGTGATAGTGGCATTTGTAGAAGGGCATACAAGCAGATCTAAAAAATGTAAAGGCCTTTGGAGGACAAAGTGCTATGGGATCATTATTCCAGGAAGGCACACTGGAACAACCACGTCTTCAAGCTCCTCCTAAAGACTGCCAAGTTTGGGGCCTGCCTGATGTCTTTAGGGAGTGAGTTCCAGAGTCGAGGGGCCACCACCGAAAAGGCCCTCTCTCTCGTCCCCACCAACCGCGCCTGCGATGCTGGTGGGATCCAGAGTGGGGCCTCCCCGGAAGATCGAAGGGATCGTGTGGGTTCGTATACAGAGATGCGGTCACGCAGGTAGGCGGGTCCCAAACCATTCAGGGCTTTGTAGGTAAATTCTTGTTGAATTCTTAATAGCAGAAGATGTCACCCCAAAGGAGATTCATCAGAGAATGCAAGCTGTTTATGGTGATTGTGTTGATGTGAGTACTGTGCATCATTGGGCGAGTAAGTTTAAAGATGTTGAGGTGGGAACATCTGACTTGCGTGACAAACAAAGAGTTGGGCGTCCTGTGACAGCAACCACCGAGTTTCACAAGCAAAAGGTTGACAGATTGATTCAGGACAATTGTCATATCACTCAGAGAGAAATTTAAAGCATAATCGGCATTTCACAAGAACGTGCGTGTCACATTATTGCTTTGCTTGGCTATCGGAAGAACTGTGCATGATGGGTTGTGGAAACAGAGTGTCGACTTCTTCCGTGACAGCTTCAGAAAACTTGCTCATCATTGGCAGAAATGTATCCAATTGTCTGGTGATTATGTGGGAAAATGAATAGTGGTCGTTAAAGAGCACATTCTAAGGATTATTTCTGCAATTGATTTGCTAAAATATACCCATCCAAACCCAAGTAACAAAGGTGGGAGGCATTACTTTTCATTCAATCCTCGTACAAATCACATATAGCTCCCAAGTCTGCTTTTGATGCAGACTATGCCCCCTGAGGTCATGACGGGGCAATCTGGTCAGGTCCCTGCCAGCCATTTTACACTCAGTGGAGGCTTTAAGAAATAGGAAGTGAACTAAAAAGAAAATAAGACACAGAAGTATCCAAAACTAAAGTGGCATTACCCCCTAGTCTCTGTAGGCTATTTAGACATTTCAAAAATCAAGGTGGAGGCTCAATGGGACATGGGAGGAGATGCAGCACTCCAAGAGCTGTCCACAGTCCCACTCTGTCTCACATGCTGATTATCCATTCCAAGAGACTTCCCCCATCTCTGTGCTTTCTGTTCTGTGTTGCCTTTCACATACTTTTTCTCCTTTGTGTAAAATGCCTTCCTTCCTCCGCCCTCCTCCTGCTCATCTTCCTTCTTAGTTATTTGGTGTAAATTAACTGTCCAGGTGGAGGACAGTCAATTTTTATCATACATCCTCTCTTGCAATCATTGAAATAATATAGAAGGGTGAGTAACCTCTGAACACCACATTGACACTCCATAAAGCTAATGGGAGGGCTGTATCTCATCGTCTCTTCCTATCAAATACGTTTTTGTGCAGCAGTATCGAACATCTCCATATTCACGGATCTTTTAAACAATATGCTTGTTTCCTGTCTACCTTGCTCATCATTAGAGACATGCTCCCAGGACTCCTTAAATGACTCTGCACATTTGGAAGTTTCACTTGTGCTGATTTGATTTTTCATAGATGTATTAATATGTTCTCTCTAGAATCTGACTCCCCCCAGTGCAAATCTATGGTCAGATTTTTTTGCCCTGCAACTCCCAGACATCCTAACAGCTGGTAAACTGGCTGGGATTTCTGGGAGTTGTATTTATTTTATTTATTTATTTATTTATTTTGCGTATTTCTACCCCGTCCTTCTCAACCCCCGAGGGGGGGACTCAGGGCGGCTTACAAAAGGCACAATTCGATGCCAACATAACAATCATAGAATCATAGAATCATAGAATCAAAGAGTTGGAAGAGACCTCATGGGCCATCCAGTCCAACCCCCTGCCAAGAAGCAGGAATATTGCATTCAAATCACCCCTGACAGATGGCCATCCAGCCTCTGTTTAAAAGCTTCCAAAGAAGGAGCCTCCACCACACTCCGGGGAAGGAGTTCCACTGCTGAACGGCTCTCACAGTCAGGAAGTTCTTCCTCATGTTCAGATGGAACCTCCTTTCTTGTAGTTTGAAGCCATTGTTCCGTCCTAGTCTCCAAGGCAGCAGAAAACAAGCTTGCTCCCTCCTCCCTGTGACTTCCTCTCACATATTTATACATGGCTATCATATCTCCTCTCAGCCTTCTCTTCTTCAGGATAAACATGCCTGAAGAAATAGAACATATATAGACAACAATAATAAACAATTAAAACAATCAATTATATATCATAATCAATAAAACCAGTCTAATGCTCAACGTTTGCCAGCTCAGATTCCATAAATTCATTCCACATTGTCAAATCCTATCAATTGTAGTCGTCATTGTCCTTTGTCTATCTGCCACATTACCCAAAAGCCTGGTCCCATATCCATGTTTTTAGTTTCCTTCTGAAATAGAGGAGGGATGTCGATGACCTAATTTCCCCAGGGAGTGAATTCCACAGGTGAGGGGCCACCACCGAGAAGGCCCTGCTCCTCGTCCCCACCAATCTCACTTGTGATAGAGGTGGGGCCGAGAGCAGGGCCTCCCCAGAAGATCTTAAATTCTGAGGCGGGACGTAGAGGGAGATGCGTTCAGACAGATACGCTGGGCTGGAGCTGTATAGAGTTTTGTAGGTCAAAACCAGCACTTTGAATTGTGCTCGGAACTGGATCGGCAGCCAGTGGAGCTGACACAGCAGGGGGGTGGTATGCTCCCTGTATGACGCTCCGGTGAGTAATCTGGCTGCTGCCCGCTGGACTAATTGAAGTTTCCGAACAGTCTTCAAAGGCAACCCCACGTAGAGTGCGTTGCAGTAATCTATTCGGGATGTAACAAGAGCATGGACCACTGTGGTCAGATCTAACTTCCCAAGGTACGGGTGCAACTGGCTCACAAGATTTAATTGTAGACCCAAAATATCTGGGGACCCCAGGTTGAGAACCACTGCAGAAGGATTCTTAGAGGTGTTTTCTCAGGTTAAAAAATAGCATTTTAATTTACACGTTTTGACTTTCACAGGGAACCTGTATCTCTAACACAAGCCAAAGTGATGAGTGTACAAGCAGTTTCCAAGTTGCAAACATCCAACTTACAAATTATTCACAGTTAAGAACAGGTGTGAGGCAACAGGAAGTGAGAGAAATCTATCATAAGGAAGGGAAATTCGCTTTTTAAAAAGTTATCATGGGGAAAGATGTCTCTACCAAAGCTTTATCACCAATCCTTGTTTCCACCACAAGCCAACATTTTCAAAATCCAATTGTCATAGGGACAGAAAGTGAGGAGAAATCTTCGGAACAAGGGCACAGGCAGCAAAAGGGGTGCTAACTCTTCCCTTTGAGACCTAAAGCTACTATATATATATATATATCTGTCTATATATCTGTCTACTATCTGAAGTTACACTTTTAAAGTGTACCTGTTCTGACTTACATATAAATTCAACTTAAGAACGAACCTACAGAGCCTATCTTATTTGTAACTTGGGAATTGCCTGTACTTGCAAAAAAAAGAGAGCATAGATTAGAATTTGGGAACAGGAACCCAAAGTGATTAGCAAGGAACTTGGTGGGCCTAAATGGGTGAGATGTGTTGCCTAACCCTTGTTACAACAAAGAATAAAATGTGTTGAATTTATTTTGAGAAGACTGACAACAGAACACCTGTTTTATAGATACATGTCTCTATTGAGCCACTCTCATAAGGAATTTTGTTGTTGTTCATTTGTTCAGTCGTCTCTGACTCTTCGTGACCTCATGGACCAGCCCACGCCAGAGCTCCCTGTCGGCCGTCACCACCCCCAGCTCCTTCAAAGTCAGTCCAGTCACTTCAAGGATGCCATCCATCCATCTTGCCCTTGGTCGGCCCCTCTTCCTTTTACTTCCACTTTCCCCAGCATAATTGTCTTCTCTAGGCTTTGCTGTCTCCTCATGATGTGGCCAAAGTACTCCAACTTTGTCTCTAGTATCCTTCCCTCCAGTGAGCAGTCGGGCTTTATTTCCTGGAGGATGGACTGGTTGGATCTTCTCGCAGTCCAAGGCACTCTCAGAACTTTCCTCCAACACCACAGCTCAAAAGCATCGATCTTCCTTCGCTCAGCCTTCCCTAAGGTCCAGCTCTCACATCCGTAGGTTACTACAGGGAATACCATGGCTTTGACTATGCGGATCTTTGTTGCCAGTCTGATGTCTCTACTCTTTACTATTTTATCGAGACTGGACATTGCTCTCCTCCCAAGAAGTAAGCGTCTTCTGATTTCCTGGCCACAGTCTGCCTCTGCAGTAATCTTTGCACCTAGAAATCTCATAAGGATACCTGTTCCATAACTTGGAAGGAGCTCTGGAAAAGGGGAAGTTATAATGATCTATGAAAGGGTATGAATCCCTCTGTCTGAAATATTCACCTTGAATCCATCAGTATTGAATAGTGCTCAAAATCAAGACTTCTGGACTCAAATTGAATTGTAAACATCCCACAGAAGAGTGGTGTGATTTATTAGCCAGGGCTGAAATAAATGGATCCCCAAAATATCTCATCCAAAGTGAATTTGGAATTGAACTTTATCCAGACGGTCTCAGAAGAGTCATATATGTTGTCAAATGTTACTGTCAAACCCGTGAAATTCACTTTCCAATTTGAATATCAGACAATTGCTATCTTGCAGTACCTGAGAGCTGGCAATCGTGATTGCACAGTACTCTGTGCATGTGCAGGAAACATAGAAAGGTAATGAGATACTAGGTAGAAGAAGATCAAATTAAATACATTTCAATAGGCACCACTGGGTTTCACCCTGGGTTTCGATTCATCCAATATGGGGCACAAGATTGTTGGATTCAACCTTTCCAGCCATCTGCACTCTGATCTTTGTATCTCTTTTCCACAGAAGTGAGGTGATAGTCCAACAAGCATACTAGTCTAAATTCATCTAGTGCACCTAATGTTCCTTTTCCTTGGTGCCATTCCCATATCAATGAAACCTGGGATGAGGTTGCAAATAGACTTGGTGAAGGGTAGACGTCAGCCATTGCGTGATGGGTGATAATCAATCATCAACTGTCAGTTATTTCTGTCTCACTGAGTTAGGCTTTATTTAAAGCATAGAATAAGAATGTTGCCAGACCACAGGAACAAGCCCTGAGCTGTTTGCAGGTGCTGCTATTCACAGCTGCCAATTATACCTCTGACATTTCCATAATGGCCAAGAGGCAAAGCATATGCACTTGATATAAATATTTGCAGGGGGGAAGGGGACAGAAATAGCCTTAGTCTAGGCTTATCAATGTTTCACCCTTCTTCTCCCAAAACACACACAAACAGCCCACTTAGCCTATTGTTCGTAAGGTTGTGAGAAGAGGAAATACAAGAGGAAAATATGCCAAATAACTCATTTGTTACCCCAGGACATGTAGTGGATCCTGGTGACATATTTCAGGTCTCAGCTTACTGAGAAGAATGGCAAGTTTGTAAGAAATATCATTGTCATAAGAAAATAATATGTGGCTTAGTCTCCCCTCTCTTTTTCACAGATCCTTTGACATCAATAGCTGAAAAGCAATATGGGCTTAATTCCAAGAGTTGATGTTACTGCCAAGTCTTTCTCTCTCTCTCTTTCATTTCATCTATCCAGTCATCCATCCGTCCAAAAAGACTCTTGGTGGCTACATGAAATTGGCAATCGTAATGCTACAGCCACAGATTCATGGTTATATCCCATGCAAACTTCACTGTATATAACTTGTACTCTGCTGTTCAATGTGAAACAATGAAAACAATAAAAAGGGAGTTATTTGGTTATGTCAGTAGAAAAAAAGGAAGAACGAGGAAACAGTTGGACCTTGGCATGGAGAAGATGGTGGAATGCTGACAACATATAGGGAAACGGCATGACTACTCAACAACCTTCTTTGCCTCAGTGTTCTCACAAAAAGAAATCCGTTTTCAATCTGAGCGACATTGAGTGGACATTCCACCATCTTCTCCTTGGCATGGAGAAGATGGTGGAATGCTGACAGGATATAGGGAAACAGCATAACTACTTGACAACCTTCTTTGCCTCAGTCTTCTCACAAAAAGAAATCCATTTTCAATCTGAGCGATATTGATGCCACCATCTTCTCCTTGGCATGGAGAAGATGGTGGAATGCTGACAGGATATAGGGAAACAGCATGACTACTCAACAACCTTCTTTGCTTCAGTCTTCTCACAAAAAGAAATCCGTTTTCAACCTGAGCAATATTGAGTGGACAAAATAATAGGGGAAGTGCAACCCAAAATAGATAAAGAAATCCAGGAATACCTGGCCACTCTAAATGAATTCAAGACTCCAGGGTTAGATAAACTACATCCAATAGTATGAAGGAACTAGCAGAAGAACTAATCTCTGAGAATTCTTGGAGAACAGGAGAAGTCCCAGCAGACTGGAGGAGGGCAGATGTTGTCCCTGTCTTCAAAAAGGGGGGGAAAAGAGGACGAAAACAATAACTGTCCAGTCAACCTGACATCAATAACAGAGAAGATTTTGGAAAAGACCATTAAGGAAGCCATCTGCAATCACTTAGAAAAGCTATGTTGCCATAGAACCCCAAACAAAAGTGGTGGTGTTTTGTTGTAGAGCATTTTGGGGTTATTATTTTTTTTAGAAAACAGGAAGTACACTTTCAGTCACTTCCAATTTTTTGAAGATGGCTTGTGCACTTTGTGGACCCTAAGAATTTTCTCCTGCCTGCTACACCTGAAAATCATCTATGCCCATTCAAATCACCACTATGCAAATCCTTTATGAGTCTTTTACCAATTTCCCCTGGTGACTTTTCATTCTTTTCCTTTTTAAAATAAGATTTAACCATTTACATCATCTTAGTATCTCTTGTTTCTCTCTGTGAGATTCTTAGCACATCCAATAATTTTACACATTTGGTTCATATGCTAAACATCTGGAGTCAAACTGAACAGAAAAATGGTTGTCTTTTTTGATCTTGGAAGTTATTTTTTGTCTGACAATAATTCCTAAGAGATTTGCAAATTGGTTTTGTATGGTGGAAGAAAAATATAGGTTGTCCTATTGCTTTCAATTCTTGCAATTCTTCATCATGGCACTTCTTTGTAGAAAAAAACCATAGAAGGGGTAAAAAGCTAATGGGCTAAACTACAGAAAATATTATCTACATACCACTGATTCTTTGCAAGGCAACAAAGAAATACTTTCTTTTACATTTATTGATATATCTTCCCTTGCTCCAATCCATCTTTTGACTACAGTGTATGTGAGCTTGTCAGTTATGCCTGAGCCATGAGGTAGACTAATTAAAAATAATTCCCTTGGTTTACTACATATCGGAATCAGTGCAGCAATCCCCATTGCACCTGGCATTATCACTGGAACTGACAGTTGTGGAAGTTTGCTCTTTTAGAAGTATACTATTTCACAGCCCATTTCAGAAACATGAAGAAGCCTATTGGCCATTAAGACTCATAATCAAAAAACCATAGTGCCACACACAACAAATGTTGTGGTGAGTTCATCTTAAATAGCCACACATGGCCCTTAGGCAAACTGACTTCAATGTGAGCTTGCTTGTGAAAAACACCTCCCATTCACCGTATTGGCAGCCACATAGCTTTTTTGTTATGAGTTTTATTTTAATTGTTTATTGTTGTTGTTATTGCTTGTATTGATGTATTGTGGGCTCGGCCTCATGTAAGCCGCACCGAGTCCCTTGGGGAGATGGTAGCGGGGTACAAATAAAGTATTATTATTATTATTATTATTATTATTATTTATTCTTGAAGTGACACTCCACCCTTAGGCGACTCACAGCGGTTAACAACAACAGCAAAAATTCAATGCTACAATAACACGGTATAAAAAACAGTTAACATCATAACATTATACAATAATATACAATTAACAACAATAGCCATACACTAGCGTCTCGTCACTAAAAAACATGATCCAGATCCATCATCCATTGTTCCATTCCTATGTTCATTACACTCATTGCACTGACTATTCGAACGCCTGCTCAAACAACCAGGTTTTCACTTTTTTTGCGGAATACCATTAATGATGGAGCTAGTCTAATGTCCGTGGGAAGGGCATTCCACAGCCATGGGGCCACCACCGAGAAGGTCCTATCTCTCGTCCCCACCAGCCGTGCCTGGGAGGCAGGCGGGATCGAGAGCAGGGCCTATTAATAATAATAACAGCAGTGCCCACTTCATTTTCTCCTTTTCTGCCA
The DNA here is from genome assembly GCF_025583915.1 of Anolis sagrei ordinatus. Lineage (NCBI taxonomy): Eukaryota > Metazoa > Chordata > Lepidosauria > Squamata > Anolidae > Anolis > Anolis sagrei. The sequence goes on from NW_026844366.1 coordinate 194,371,292, forward strand.
TGAATGTAAAGATATGTATTTCCACCTAGGTTGTCTTGAACCACCTCATTATGCTTATCAAAACAATCACCCTAGGATGCTTTGAACCTTCTTCAGAAGTGGAGCCTCACACCAACCATGACATAACATCGTGTGACTTCTGGTGGAGGCCCTATCCCCAATCGGGATGGGTCCTTAGATGCTTTCACTCAAAAAAAGGAGCCTTCATGTGTTGTGCTGGATCCAGCTTTGTTTTGGCAACACTCCTCCTGTGTGGTGGTGGAAATGGCGCTGTGCCAGAGCAGTGAATGAGGTGACAGAGTCGCCCCTTGTGCCTGCTGTTTTGCCACACTTGCTGGTGAAATGGCACAGAGTGGAAGGTGGGCTCCCCCATGTGATAAGGTTGTTATCCAACCTATTATGCAAAGGTAATAATAATAATAATAATAATTATTATTATTATTATTATTATTATTTATTTATTTCTTCCCTGCCTCTCCTCATGACTCGAGGAGGGTTACAACATTGCTAAAATACATGATCATTTAAAGCATAATCATTTAAAAACACTCTGTAGAATGCACATATTAAAATATGTTTTCATAAAATACATTTTAAAATCCGCAAAACAAAAATTGGACATAGAATAGAAGTTTAAAATTAGTCATGTCTGGGTAGGCCTGTTGGAAGATCTAGGTCTTCAACTTGTGTCTTAAATTCTGACAGCTGATCTAGCTGTCGGAGATCTAGTGACAGGTCATTCCATAGTCGTGGGGTGATTGATGAAAAGGTCCTCTGGGTGACAGTTGCCAGTTGGGTTCTGACAGGCTTGAGCAGACCTCCCCTAGAGGACCTCGGTGTTTGGGGTTGTTTGGGAGAAGGCGATCCTGTAGGTAACTTGGAGATCTAGTGACAGGTCATTCCATAGTCGTGGGGTGATTGATGAAAAGGTCCTCTGGGTGACAGTTGCCAGTTGGGTTCTGACAGGCTTGAGCAGACCTCCCCTAGAGGACCTCGGTGTTTGGGGTTGTTTGGGAGAAGGCGATCCTGTAGGTAACTTGGAGATCTAGTGACAGGTCATTCCATAGTCGTGGGGTGGCTGATGAAAAGGTCCTCTGGGTGACAGTTGCCAGTTGGGTTCTGACAGGCTTGAGCAGACCTCCCCTAGAGGACCTCGGTGTTTGGGGTTGTTTGGGAGAAGGCGATCCTGTAGGTAACTTGGAGATCTAGTGACAGGTCATTCCATAGTCGTGGGGTGGCTGATGAAAAGGTCCTCTGGGTGACAGTTGCCAGTTGGGTTCTGATAGGCTTGAGCAGACATCCCCTAGAGGACCTCGGTGTTTGGGGTTGTTTTGGAGAAGGCGATCCTGTAGGTAACTTGGACCCAAACAATGTAGGGCTTTGAGGATCAATACCAATACCTTATACTTTGCCCAAAAACTAAATGGCAACCAGTGGAGTGACTTTAGGATAGGTGTAATATGCCTACTCCTAGATGTTTCGGTAAGCTAGTATACATGCATAGAACTGCAAATGGGATCATTATTTTTCATTGATGCTTCTGTAGTGTTTTTATAATCTGTCACTTGCTCCATATTTTTTTAAAAAACTTAATATTTACAAAGCAGTTTAAATTGTTCAGGTACTTTCATATAGGAATCCAGTTCCCCTTTTCTATCATGAAGCCCAGTGGTTATTCTTAGTCAGTCGTCTCAAAACCCAATCTAATGTACATAATTGTTGTGAAGATGGGAAGGAGGGAGGAAGACTAATTTATATTTAAGGCAGGCAGGACTCCTGATTCAACTTAGTTTTACTTTTTCTAGCATTACTAGAAAATAAATAATGTTCATATTACGGAGATTTGGAATGCTGCTAGTGAAAATAAGCAGACACTGGCTCCGCTTTTTTGTCTGCATAAATAAATTCACCAGCAAGAAAAAGTATATGTTATGTTGTTTTAATGAAGAGAACATATACATAATTGTTTCCAAATCCCTTTACATAAACATTCTTAGATTTAAAGAAATGGTGGGAATTTTTTAATCCTCACATTGAGTGAATTGAAAGAAATTCCAATACATAGTTAGATGTTGTCCCAACAATGTTTTCATATTTCGGTGTACTGAATTCCTTCTGAGCCATGTGGTGAATGCACGTTGAATCCTTCTTTCCAGGACTAGTATGTTTTATATAATTTTAATTTTACTGATAGGTTAATATTATTTTAATCTTATTTTCTTTTATATGTTTGTCTATATGTGTCTTTATTTGTATCTTCTTTTATTCTGTAAACCAATTTGAGTCCTAGGCTGATAATATACATGGGGCAGGGCAACAATAATTGGTTAAGGATTGGTTAAGTATGTGCAGATGTGATATTAATCTACACTTAGTCAAGAGTTTTGCCATTCATTCCCATTCTTCAACTTGGAGTAGAAAGTGGCTTTTCCAATTATTCCAAACTCAGCTTTAGCTCAGTGTTTGAACTGTTACTGAAAAAAAAATACATATTACAAACCCACATCCATTCCTGGTAGCATGATCACTTTGAAATGTGCTATCCCCCAAGGTTTGGGGGTGCATCTGTTAGAGAGGGCATCCGGGATCTCCTTTGACTGAATCCCACTGATGACTCCAGAAGGCAATTCTGTTCTTCATGGCAATAACTCTCTTTCTTCAATCCGTCTCCAGAGAAAAGAAAATGTCAGCACGCTGGAGTCCCAGAAAGTGAGTTTTCAATCATCGGGAAAGACAATACCATCCATAAAATTACCCTCTTGAGTAGGTCTGGCATACGGGCCTGATTGTGAGATACAAAATCCAAAATTCTAGGAAACACTGGGAGGTGTATTGTAAAAAAGGGCTTAAAGGTTGCATGCAACCCATGGCTTGCCTTTTGTATTCCTGAGATAGGTAGTAAAAATGGAGTGGGAAATTTGTTTGGATTCTCCCCTCCCCTTTTTATATCACTTATTCCATTAAAGCATTCTAGAGCATTTAAACCCTTACATACTAGCACAGGGTAGGTGTGGTTACAGCACAAAGCTTCCGACTTCCTGCTTGAATTTAATTGTTCCTGTAATAGCACATGTGATATAACTGCAARYCACTCTATGTGAGGTTGCCTTTGAAGACTGTTCAGAAACTCTAACTKYTCCAARGGGCAGCAACTAGATTACTCACTGGAGTGACATACTGTTGTGGCTGAGCTATTTTCTGACGATGAGGATGATGGGATTCAGATTCCTGCTGGGATTCAGCTTCCTGGCTCTTTGTCTGTGCCTCAAATCTCTGGGCCTGCTTCTGAGGCTCCCACAGGCAGTGTCGACACAGCTGTTCCCACCACCAGAAAGGAATTTTAACYAAGGAGATAGCGAGCAGGTTCCTTCCCATGCTGATACCGAAAGTGTAGCTAGTGACTTGACCCGGCAAGCTCGTCTTGATCTCCGGTTCAGGCGGAGTTCTCGTCTGGCCAGCAGACAAGAAGCCAGCTCGGTGAAAGYTCGTCGCAATGCTTTTATGATGATGAGAGCCTAATGTTTTCGTGTTAGAAAGGTATTTAGGCCTCTTGCAAACTCTGAGAAAGTGTCAGTTCAACATAGCTTACTAGCCTGAAAACTTCATGGAACAACCTTAGCCTGGAAAGCAGTACGCTTGGGATTTCTTGCATTGTGATTCATGGGGCAATTGTTTCATTGCTTGCACCTGGGACTCTGGTTTGAACTTTGCCAATAGGATTATGTCTCCTGTTTTTACCTGAAGATCTTTGGAACTATATTCTGCTTTTAACCTTAATCTTTGGAATTTTGCAATGTTTATTCTTTATTTTGACTTGGATTTTCTCCTCAATAAACTATAAAACTACAGCTCTTGTGTGGTGGTGTTTGGAAGCAAGGTGAAGCTTACCCTGAGTTGCAACACATACAGGGAGCATACCACCTCTCTGTTATGTCAGCTCCACTGGCTGCTGGTCCACTTTCAAGCACAATTCAAAGTGCTAGTCTTGGCCTATAAAGCCCGGTATGGTTTCAGCCCAACTTACTTGTCTGAATGTATCTCCCTCTACAGGCTGCCTCGGAGTTTAAGATCACCCGGGGAGGCCCTGCTCATAGTCCCGCCTTCCTCGCAAACGAGTTTGGTTGGGACGAGAGACAGGGCCTTCTTGGTGGTACCCCCCCCGGCCGCTTGTAGAATGCGCTTTCCAGTAAAATTAGGTCAGTGCCATCCCTCCTCTCCTTCAAGAAGAAGCTCAAAACATGGTTTTGGGATCAAGCATTTGGACAGCAGGTTTGACAATAATTATAATGTTTTTAGATTAAACTATGGACAGACTGGATTGTGCCGATGGTCATTGAATCAAACTCAGAATTGGCTATATGGTTAGTAATAATGTTTTGAATTGTTTTTAACTTAATGTTTTATTTACTGTGTAATGTTTTATTGTAATGCTTTATAAGTTGCTGGCATCAAATTGCTGCCATAATAAACCACCCTGAGTCCTCCCTAGGGGTTAGAGAAGGGCAGGGTATAAATGTTTGAAATAAATAAATAAATAAATAAACCTGCTCTTGAATGCTGATTTTTCAAACTATATCAGTGTTTGTACATTTGGCTTCCCTTTCAAGACTTTGGTGCCTTGAGATATCTTCAAGGAAAACCAACTGAAACATGGTGATAACTGAGCTTAAGTCATATTTAGTATTTTTCCTAAAGCACAGTAATACATATTCTAGTTTTTAAAAGTGTAGTATCCTAACCTTTTATTAGGATCCTTTTCTGGTATAGCTCTACAGTGATCAACCAAAAATACAGTGTGATTTTAATGAAATGAAAGGGATTACTTAAACCTAAGCATCGAGGCATTCAGTGCCTCAGTGGATCAACAACCATCTTATTCCCTTTTGTGGAATTTTTCAGCAGAATTGAGAACTTTTGTTGGCAAATGAATTCTGGGACAAAAACGTATTTAGTAAAACGACAGCCAATATTGCCACCATCATGAAATATTGAATGGTTTAAGTTTCAGTCTTCCTTCCACTTCTTAACTTTTCAGGAAGTTAACTTAACTGTTATGATACAGTGTGTTTGGCTCTAAAAACAGAGCAATTACTTCCACACTGCCCACTCCCATCAGCAATTTCATGTCTCTTGTGGTTGTCTCTTTCATGACTAGCCACCTTTTTCATGACTAGCCAGTATTATTATTGGCAAGCATAAAATTCTGATGTTGTTTCAGACGTTCTTAAGATTTGAAGCACACAAGTCCGTTTTATTTCTCTTCTGCCTCCTAAGATTATTTCAACTCCACTTACGTAAAGTCTCACATTATGCAAGAAATTAATCATATCAAGGTAAAGTAGCTACTGGGTCTTTGCCAAGGTCATAAACAGTGGTTAAAATGTGGGCCAACCATTTACCTATGGATTAATAAAAGCTCTTGGTTCAGTGGAACAACTTCTATGTTTGCCAGGCATCTGTTACTTTGGTGTTGTAGTGATGATGATGGTGTGCCTTCAAGGCATTTCTAACCTATGAGAACTAGGCCTGGGTAACAACGCAAAAATTTGTTTCTAAAATCAATTTGTATTTGGGGGGTTTTTTTGTTTCGATATTTAAAATAATTACAAAATTTTCCTTTTAAAAAGTTCGATATTTACGAAATTTAGTAAATGGTAAAAAATTAACGAATCGATTTCCGAAACAATAACGAATCGATTCGTTAATGGCGGACGCGACCGCGAAATACGCTAAAAAACCTCCAAAAACTTCTGAAGCTTCCCTCTCCCTCTGTTCTTGACTGTTGGTGTGATATTATAATTTTTTTTCACTAATTAAACCATAAAACTGGCCCAGACATGCGGAAATAATAACAAAACGATCTCGGAACAATAACGAAACGAATACAATAACGAAATACGAAGCATTTACAAAATGTATTTAAAAATTCGGTTTTTTTTAATAATTGCTCCAGAATGGTTCGTTATCGTTTTGTAAATGGAAAAATTAATGAATTATTAACGAATTACGAATTAACGAAACGAAACCGCCCAGGCCTAATGAGAACCCTATCACAGTGTTTCTAAGACTGAGAATGGGGACTTGCCCAAGGTCATCCAGGCCTTTTTCATAGCCAACTGGAAATTCAAACCCTACTCTCCAGAGTGTAATCCAACACTCATGACACTACGATACATTGGCTCTGCTATAGAATTGTATTGCTCAAATATTTTGATTAACTTTTTTTAAATAATAATGTTCCAGAGTTAATCCATCATAATTCATTTTCACTATTGCTCTTGGATGTCTATGTAGGAGGGGTATTTTTAAAGTAAGGTCCGTTTTGTTCTAGACACTAGTAGTTCGCGCGCATACTGCAACGAGCGCATGCCTCGGGAACAACTGTGCTCAGTTTCTGCTCTGTAGCTAACCTGTACGGTTCTGTTCTGTGCTTTAAAAATATTTAAGACTATCAACTCACCTGCCGCATGTGAGGTTCGCTCAGTGATACCGTTTTTGTCAGCAAGGAACCTGCCTGCTGCAGAAATTCATCGGTGGGTGAGTTGATAGTCTTAAACATTTTTAAAGCACAGAACAGAACCGTACAGGTTAGCTACAGAGCAGAAACTGAGCACAGTTGTTCCCGAGGCATGCCAGTACACGATGCACGCGCTCGTTGCGGTATGCGCGTGAACTATTAGTGTTTAGAACAAAACGGACCTTACTTAAAAAATACCCCTCGTATGATACTCAGACCCGGCTCTGCCTTTGGGTGCAGTGAGGCAGCCACCCAAGACTAGAATGTCTTTAAAAGGCAGTTAAATTCTTAAATAATTTAATTACATTATTATTTTTTAAAGAAGTAGAGGTGATTGGCAATTTCCCTCATATGCCTAAAAAAATTGATTGGCTTGGAGTGTTCTACATTTTGATTTGGGGATATGAGGCTACCGTTTCAAAACTCTTCAGAAGCCCCAGGAATTTATCCTACTAAGCCAATACGACAGGACAGTTGCACAAGCATTGACAGCAGCAACATACCTTCGCTATACACCAATTTGCTAATAGTAGTATTTGCCATAGTAGTATTTTAATAGTTTTTAAAAGTAATTTCAAAATGCCAGTGATGTTTAATTTTTTTAAAAAACAAAACAAAATAAAGCTTTCAATTAAAAAATTATAGTTCTGGCAACAGAGAAGGGAAGAATGGGAGAGGCAAATCCCTGCTATCTGTAGCTATTGACAAGTTTTCCTGCCAATAGTGGAGAACAGATTTATTGTGCGAAAGAGGTAGACTGGCAACGACATGCACAACATTGATTCAATGTTGGTTGGCCTCCATCATGCAATAAAGTCTACAGTCTTGTGTCAGGTTTAGCTCATTCTTAACTAAGATATTGTTTTGACCAGTATCTTGTCATTTGACCATTGTGGTTTTAAATGGGATATGTGTTCCAAAATGAAATGCAGGGAGAACACGTTTCTCCAAATATTGCATCAGATTGAGTTGAATGGGGCTAGAGATAGCTGGAGTTGAAAATTAACTAGACAGCCATGGATTCCACATCTTTGAACTAACTGATAACACTCCATCAACAAAGAGGTCAGAAAAGTAGTGAGGAAAGCAGCAGGCTGTTTGGAACTGGGAAAAGTGTACAAATAGGCAATTTAAATGGGGAGGGAGAGGAGAATCCTGGTCATAGACTATATTAGCCCACTTCACCAAAAAATAATAATACGAGGTCACAAAGCTGAGAGTCATCACAAAACAGCTGCAGAAATGCCAAGATAATCAGGAGAGGAAGAAATTTAGCTGTGTATATTGGGCAAGTCCCAATGTTACCACTGGAAGGAAGGATGTTAATGTATAATATTATTGAAATGATAAAATTGAAATGATGGAATTTTATGGTTCAGAGAAACATGACATGAAATGCAGGAATGAATTTGAAGAAGAAAAAACCATTTTAATACTAAGAAAAATGTTTTTTGCTCTTTGGAGATAAAGAATCACAGCAAAGAATAGTTTTCTAGAGATTTGGTTGGATTTTTCTTTCTTTCTAAAATTATCAGATCCAAAAATAGGCACACTTGGAGTGTAGAATAAGTCAAAAAGTCAAAAGATTCTAATAAGTCCATGATTATTTGCATCAGTTTTTCTTTACATTCAAGTAACATGATTTCATAGTGGTTTTAAAAAAATGAACATTATTTCCATCTCTATTCAAAGAGAGAAACATGCCAGGAGGAAGGCGCGTCAAGCCAACCCCGACCGGGACCGCCTTCCACCTGGAAACCAATGCCCACATTGCGGAAGAAGATGCAGAGCAAGAATAGGACTCCACAGCCACGTGCGGACCCACAAGGAAACCCATAATGGAAGACCATCTTACTCGTCCAACGAGGGATCGCCTAAGTAAGTAAGTAAGTCACTACTGGAGTCCTGTACCAAATATATATCTATCCTTGCCACTCTAACATTGGAAAGACTGTATTTTAACTGGCTTTTCAAGCAAGATTTAACCTGCCTTTCAAGCCAATCTAGGTATCCAAAGCAGTTTACAAAGATTCGTTTTCTTTGCTAAAATAATTTTGATGGATGCAAACAAATCACCTTGTCATCTCAATGAAATAAGTTAGAACAAGAAGAAGTGCTGACATGTTACAATCTACTGGAACCAAAATCCATCAGACTCAGCTGACATGGCCAATGGCTGGGAATGAATGTGTTATTGTCTATCAACATTTGAACATGCATTACTTTCAACTCCTGGTTGACAATGAACCAGAGATCATCGCAATTGAAGACAGATCTGAATAATATTTTGCCCTTTGCACAATGGATGGAATGAACTCCCTTGGATGGTGGCAGACTCTTCTTCATCATAGTTGTTTAGAAAGAGGTTGAAATACTATTTCTCAGGAGAGTTTTAGTTGTGTATTTCTCCATGGCCCAAGGTTGGATTAGATCGCCCTTGAGATTCTCTCTGATTCTATTGCTGTAAACCTTAAACCCTTCCCACTATATATTGAGTTTCTAGTTTTCACTTCAGGTAGTGCATTTGGAAATGAAAAGTTACAGGTCAGAAAGGACCTGTAAAGCAGTGGTTCTCAACCTGGGGTCCCCAGATGTTTTTGGCCGACAACTCCCAGAAATCCCAGCCAGTTTACCAGCTGTTAGGATTTCTGGGAGTTGAAGGCCAAAAACATCCGGGGACCCCAGGTTGAGAACCACTGCTGTAAAGTATGTGTGTGTGTGCATGCACATGGAAGTGTGGTCATATGACCATGCTTAAGTAATCTGCATTGCGTTTTTGCTGCAATTGCGAGCCTTAGTTCATTTGAGGCTAGCCTAATTAGTTTGACAGTATGGGTAACTTGCTCTTCCTGTTCACACTTATTATTAATCTCTGCAATTTTTTCTGTAGGGCATACATAGCACAATAAAGCAGTATTTGCTCATTCATCTATACTAGGTATACCTTTTGTACATCTGTGCGAATATCTGCTTTTAAGAGAAGCCAAAAAAAGATGGTATCTTCCAGAACTGTGTCAATTTAAACTCATAAGAAAAACAGGAAGAGAGGTAATTATTTTATTTGTTGTTACAATTATCAAATTCTGCCAGAGGCTACTTTTTGAAATTTCAGTTGATTCACACTGAGTTTTTATGACTTCATAGAAACCTAAGCAAAAAGCGGAACATCCCAAGTGAGTCAATACAATCATGTCACATTAGTTCACAGACTCCAAAAACTACCCAAAAGAGAAAGCTATCAGGTTGTTTCTTTAAAAACTTCTTTTCTTAATTTTAAGACAAATTTGAATGAGAATTTAACTTGACCACACCAGACAGAAGTGTGACTCAATCAGAGAGATGAAAAAATCGCTGAGAGAAGTTGGTCAAAGAAAATCAAGCACCCATTTAAAATCTGTAATTAATGTAGTTTGACACTACTTTAACTGTTATGGAATCACGGGAGTTGTAGTTTGATGTAGTTTGGCAGTGAAGGCTAGAGAACATGCAAAACTACCGATCTCATGATTCCAGTGCAATGAGCCATGGCAGCCAAAGTGGTGACAAACTGCTTTCATTCTACACTGCCATATAAAATCCAGATTATCTGCTTTGAACTGGATTTATGATAGTGTAAACTCATATAATCCAGTTCAAAGCAGATAATGTGGATTATCTGTTTTGATAATCTGGATTATATGGCGGTTTAGAGGGGGCCGTGGATGTACCCCAAATTTATCATCCAGAGAAAAGATGGACCTCTGCATTGCACTGGTTTAATACCACTTTAATTATCATAGTGCCATTGCACTGCATTCTGGGAGTTGTACTCCTATGTAGTCCACCCACTTGAATTGTATCGGCATCTGCATCAGCACCATCCACTATATGTTTATCCCATCTTTCCCCAGTTCAAGACTCAAAGTGGCATATAGTTGTAGTTATTCTGTTTTGACTGAGACACAAAGTGTCTCACAGTGTTTACAAAATGCCATTTAAAATCAACCACATATAAAAACTAAAATAGGATTAAACTTACATGTTAGTTAAAACAAACATATGTTAAAAATCATAGCATACAGCTGTTAACATGTAAATAAAACTATTAAAAATTAAATTAAATAGAAAACAGCAAATAGGCAATACATCTCATTATGCAAAGCCTTATACAAGAAAAGCTCCAATCTAATCTATCTGGGAGGGGAGCTTTAAAGCCTATGGGCAGCCACTGAAAAGGTTCATTCCTGTGTTCCCACCAGATGTACTTGCAAGGCTGATAGGACAAACGAAAACACCTCCCCCTCAGATCATGGGCTAGGTGACATGGAAGAGTGCAAACTACAGCAATAGTGAATAAATGAAAAAAATATATATTCCAGTATCCCATAGGAGATGGGCCAAAACTAACAAAATGAAGTTCAACAGTGACAAATGCAAGATACTCCACTTTGGCAGAAAAAATGAAATGCAAAGATACAGAATGGGGGACAATGCCTGGCTCGAGAGCAGTACGTGTGAAAAAGATCTTGGAGTCCTCGTGGACAACAAGTTAAACATGAGCCAACAATGTGATGTGGCGGCAAAAAAAGCCAATGGGATTTTGGCCTGCATCAATAGGAGCATAGTGTCTAGATCTAGGGAAGTAATGCTACCCCTCTATTCTGCTTGGGTTAGACCACACCTGGAATATTGTGTCTAATTCTGGGCACCACAATTCAAGAGAGATATTGACAAACTGGAATGTGTCCAGAGGAGGGCGCTAAAATGATCAAGGGTCTGGAGAACAAGCCCTATGAGGAGCGGCTTAAGGAGCTGGGCATGTTTAGCCTGAAGAAGAGAAGGCTGAGAGGAGATATGATAGCCATGTATAAATACGTGAGAGGAAGCCACAGGGAGGAGGGAGCAAGCTTGTTTTCTGCTTCCCTGGAGACTAGGACGCGGAACAATGGCTTCAAACTACAAGAAAGGAGATTCCATCTGAACATGAGGAAGAACTTCCTGACTGTGAGAGCTGTTCAGCAGTGGAACTCTCTGCCACGGAGTGTGGTGGAGGCTCCTTTTTGGAAGCTTTTAAACAGAGGCTGGATGGCCATCTGTCAGGGGTGATTTGAATGCAATATTCCTGCTTCTTGGCAGGGGGTTGGACTGGATGGCCCATGAGGTCTCTTCCAACTCTTTGATTCTATGATTCCCAACATGTTCCCAAGGTTTGGATAGATCAAACTGTGAAAACGATATCAAACAACTCTAACTTTGTAGTATGGATGTGCTCTTTTTTTTTTAAAAAAAAATAGTTTTTATTTTACAAGTTTACATTAAAAACATGGGGTAAGTACAATAGGGTGTTGTGGGGGAAGGGTAAGTGAAGGGGGGATGGGGGGAAGTGGGGGAGGAGGAAAAGGAACAGGAAGGGGTATAGGGAAAGCGGGGAGGTGGTGCAGGTGTTGGGGTTGGGTAGGTCGGGCACTTCCAGGTTCGCCCAGGGTGATTCATACAATTAATGTTTACGTACATTTACAGGTATATATACCAAGTGTACTCTTGTATTTGTTTGTCCTTATATATACATTTGTTCTAGCATACATTTTTATCTCCTTGCTTGGTTTGCTTTACTGGTTTCCTGTTTGTTTAGTCCTTGGATTTTATTCATAGGTCCATTATAGACATCTCTTTATTTTCCCCCTTTATAAATTCTAACACTACTTTCCAGTCGGTTCTTTGGGGTTTTGTGTAGTTCTGAGAAATTCTCTGCGTCAGTATAATATCCATGTTTATTATGTCCATTATTTTGATAACCCAATGGTCCATGGTTGTAATGTCTTTGTTCTTCCACATTTTTGCTAGAGACATCCTCGCGGCTGCTATTAGGTAAAAAAATAGCCTATCTTCATTTTTTCTAATTTGAAGCCTAAAATAGTGTTTCTGGTTTCAACTCAAATTTTATATTTAATATTTTTCTATCATCTTGTGTATTTGAGACCAGATTTTTTTTTTACTTTTCTACAGTTCCACCACATATGAATGAATACACCCTTTTCCTTTCCACATTTCCAACATCAATCTTTTGTTTTATCCTTAGTGATTTTTGCAAGTATCTCTGGTGTTAGGTACCATCTGTAGAAGATCTTATACCAGTTCTCTTTAAGGTCTGTAGCATATGTGTATTTGATTTTTTTTTTGCCAAATTTCCTCCCAATTTGCTAGTGGTATGGAGCGGCCTAAAAAACCGCATTGAGTCACCTATTATAGGTTGAGAAACGCGGTATAGAAATAAAGCAAAAATATGTCTCTTGACCAGTTTATCATGTTGTTTTTTATTTGCTCAGTTTCTGTTGCCCATATTAGAAGTTGATTATATATTTTTCTTATAATTTTTGTGTCTGTAGATAGTATTCTGTCCCAGAAGGTTTTTTTTCCGTTTCGAAGCCTATTATCTTGTCTGCCTTAAAATTTTCCTTGATTTGATGATAGTGAAACCAAGATATGGTGGGATCCATCGAGGTCAATTCTGCCTGTGATTTAAGCATTATTTCTTGTCCTCTGAACTTGAATAGTTGGTTATAGGTCATCCAAATGTTTCGATGTATTTCTCTTTTATGATATGCTTCATTAGGTGAGAACCATAATGGTGGTTTTTTGGCATAGTTTGTCTTTGTATTTGCTCCAGGTGTAAATAAGAGCAGCTCTTATAGGGTGGTTCCTGAAAAAAAAATTCTCTTGGATGTGCTCTTAACAACTGCAAGATATTGGCTTTCTCTTTCTGGTAAAAAAAACCCACAACTTTTCTCTATCTGCAAGATACACTGGGACTGAAAAGATGAAAGGGCATGAAATCTGGCCTTTGTCAATGATCCAAGAACACTGGGACACTGGACTCTTTCTCTCCAATATTATGGCAAGGTAAAAACCAATCTAGTCATTTGTATCAGCCAAAGAAAGAACAACCAAAGCATATTTCCATCCCTTTCCTAGCCAGAATGAATACTCAGATCTGGAACATCAGCACTTTTACACAAGGACCGCTGATAAGTAGGGTAAGTTGGTTTGATAAGTGGATATTAGGCTTGGGTAACCACGGAAAAATTTGGTTCTAAACTCGTTTTGTTTTTAGGGGGCCCTTGCGTTTCATTTTTTTAATAATTCCGAAATTTTCCTTTTAAAAATTTCGAAATTTACGAAATTTCGTAAAATTACGAATCGATTCGTTAATGGCGGACGCGATTGCGCAATATGCTAAAAAAACCTCCAAATGGGACAGGGGGAACTTCTGAAGCTTCCCTCTCCCTCTGTTGTTGACTGTTGGTGTGATAAAACAAACAACAACTATAAAACTTGCACCAGACATGCAAATAATTACGAAATAATTACGAAATAATTACGAAATAATTACGAAATAATTACGAAATAAATTGAAAAAATTGTTTCGAATCTAATTTACTCCTCACACTATTCCTGCATGGCTCAATATTGGATCGTAAGCTAATTTAAATACGAATTAATAACGAATTACGAAATTAACGAACGAAACCGCCCAAGCCTAGTGGATATTAATTTCTCTTTACAACTCTTCCAGCATTGTCAACCCAATCTGCCATCTCCACCTCCTCCTAATTATTTTCCTTTTTGCATCTTGTGTTTCTAGTTGCAGGGTCTGTGCAACTTTTTTATTGCTATCCTGTGCTTTGAGAATTACATCGTTATGTGGTAATATTGATAGCCAGCTGTTACCAATGGAAAGGAAGAGATATTTTGCCACAATTTCTCTTACTCATTTTTCAATTACCATATATTTCTCCAGCATACAATAACCCCTTTCAGTTTTCATTATGTTATGAATGGTCTTGGATTAGGATTTTCCCCACTAATTCCATACATTTATGTTATTCAGCTGTATACCTCAGTCAGAAGCCAGCGGGAATTAATATGTTTTACTTAAGTGAGGAGAAGAGGGGCCAACTCTATTTGCTTTGGCCACAATAAGACTCTGTTACTCATCACAAACTGGACATAAGACCAAGTTCTGTTCTTGGGGAAAAAACATGTACGAGGGTTGAATGAAAAGTAGTGCCTCCACCTTCATTACTTGGGTTTCGATGGAAATATTTTAATAAATCCAACACAGAAATAATCCTTAGAATGTGCTCTTTAACTATCACTATTCACTTTTTCACCAGACAATTGGATACATTTCTGCCAACGCTGGTTGTGGAAACATAGTGTCGACTTCTTCCATGACGGCTTCAAAAAACTTGTTACATTTCTGCCAACAATGAACAAGTTTTCTGAAGCCGTCATGGAAGAAGTCGACACTCTGTTTCCACAACCAGCATCTCACAGTTCTCTCAACGTCTTCATCAGAAGCATTATGATGTCCCTGCAGATCTTCTTTCATTATTGGGAACAGATGGTAGTCAGTCGGTGCTAAATCTGGACTGTATGGAGGATATTGTACAGTGGTGAGATCCAGTCTCTGAAGTTTCAAATCTGTGCGCTTTCATTTCAGGCATCAGCATCCTGAGTACCCATCATGCACAGATCTTCCAATAGCCAAGCAAAGCAATAATGTGACCCACACATTCTTGTGAAATGCCGATTATGCTTGAAATTTCTCTCTGAGTGATACAATATCATCCTGAATCAATCTGTCAACCTTTTGCTTGTGAAACTCGGTGGTGCTGTCACAGGACATCCAACTCTTTGTTTGTCACGCAAGTCAGATGTTCCCACCACAACATCTTAAACTTACTCGCCCAATGACGCACAATACTCACATCAACACAATCACCATAAACAGCTTGCATTCTCTGATGAATCCCCTTTGGGGTGACACCTTCTGCTGTCAAGAATTCAATGAATACGTTGCTTAATTCACATTGACCGACCATCTGCGCAGGCTTCCATACTTTGCACTTTAAGAACACAACCATTCAATGCTAAGGCTTCCCACCAAAATGGAACTGCAGAGGAGAGTCTACTCAACAAGCCAGTACCTGTTGCATACCAGTACTGCCATCTGTTGAGGAGTTACGAGGGTGGAGGCATTACTTTTCATTCAACCTTTGTCAATCTTACCACAACATTACTGATGTGGAATGAAGGATTGTGGAAGGACAAATGAGAGTGCAACTTCAGTGGGATTATTGCCTTAGTAAAGACTAAACATTTGGCCCTTGGCCCGCTACATAGGCTAAAAGGACTTAGGGAAAGATCGGTTCATCCATCACATTGTGAGCAAAACATTTTTAATGTTCATTTTAGTCAAGGATCATTGGAACACAAGTCAATTTGCCATTTAATTAGAGTACAGAAAAGGCCTGAGGTCTATTCCTGGCAAAATAGGCAGAGAGCAGGGAAAGGGGGCACTTTCAGAGTGATTCTGGCAAAATTTCATAAAAGATGTTAATCCTCTAATTAATTTTACATATCAAGCAAGAATGAAAGGGGCCTGCAATTGAAATGGAAAGCGTCTTGCCAAGAAGTGCATTTTATCATAATTTTCCCTCCAGAAAAAGACCTCTTTGCAATCTTTTTGACAAGATATCTTGCCAGCTAATGAGTAGTAGCTTTGAAACAACATTTGCAGACCATTTGCTTTGATGGCATTTGGAGTCTTCATCCATCCCCTTCCATTCTAAGGGTTTTTTCCGTTTGTAGCATCTAGTCTGCAGGAATATCACAAAACTAATCAATACTGTATGATTTGTCAGCTTTTAGTGTAAAAAAAAATCACATCTTTTAACTCTTAGTGCACACATTTTTAAGTTAAACCTTATGAAGAAAACTGAATGAATGATGCTTGCCTATATTCGCATGAACAGAGGTGTGACCCAGCTTTCCTTCTGTGCATTAACTTCAAAAGATCTTGACAATCTGTATTGCTTAGCCTTCCATAAAACTAAAATCACACAGTCATCATACATAATCTACTGATTGATTGCATCTGTCAGAATGTCACAAATAATGGATGTGTACTATAGTTGCACTGTGAAACATACAGCATTTACTGTGCTAAAGATAACAATAACTACACATTCATTCAAACTTTAGTGGAATCTCAGAGGTATCTGTCAAACGCACATTTGCTCACATAATTTCTTCCCCAGGTGGGACTTTATCAGGGCATGAATGGGATCTTCCACCTTCCACCAACCTTGCTTTCAAAGTTGGGAGGAAGGGTGGCTTAGGGTCAGGGCCAGACACAGTGAAGACATCTGCCCTTGCGCTATGCTACTCTGCTGCTGAGTATGCATGCCTGGTGTGGAACACATCTTCACCACGCTAAAACAGTGGATGTGGCTCTTAATGAGACATGCTGCATTATCACGGGGTGTCTGCGCCCTACACAACTGCAGAAATTACACTGTCTAGCCGGTATTGCACCACCTGACATCCGCCGGGAAGTAATACAAATGTCTGGTTGCTGATGACATGATAAAAAAAGGGCCAACCTAACATGTGTTGCTGTCTGAGGAAGAAGAAGAAAAGGAAACCCTATCCCAAAGTCAAGACCAATTAAATTATTTGTTCATTTGTGGATAAAGTGTCAGGTTCTACTCCTTCCTGGTAGTAAAAATGCAATCACAAACAATTATATTTAATAACAATTTTGGGACCCATTTTATATCCCAAAACTGCTGTTTGTGATGTCTTGTACCTTGGTCCTAATGGCAGGGTTGGTCCCGACAAAGATCTTCCATTGAGAGGAACTGGTATAGGCAAAAAGAACAAGGGATAAATATGAGTGAACATATTCAAAAGATTTTTTGGAAGATTCATTTAAAAGATGAGGAAATCTCAGGTGTTTCAAGACAAGTTTCTAAATAAAAATGACATACTACTGAATGAATATGCAACAGGATTCTGCTGTTTCACAATAGAACAATATATATGCCTTATAGTCAAGATTGCATTTTCTAACCAGTTTACTAATATTCTAGAAAACCATAGGTTTTTTGTTTTGTTTTTTATCGTGTCAGGAGCAACTTGAGAAACTGCAAGTCACTTCTGGTATGAGAGAATTGGTGTTGCCCAGGGGACGCCGGATGATTTGATGTTTTATCATCCTTGTGGGAGGCTTCTCTCATGTCCCCGCATGGAGGAGCTGGAGCTGATAGAGGGAGCTAATCCGCCCCTCCCTGGATTCGAACCTGCGACCCGTTGGTCTTCAGTCCTGCCGGCACAGGGGTTTAACCCACTGCGCCACTGGGGGCTCTGAAAACCATAGTGAACCTAGGAAGCACTTATATATCGTTATAGAATATTAATATCTATTAACTTAGTAATCCTTACCACAACCTTATAAGGTAGCTTAATATTTTTACAGCCTTTAGGAGATGGAAGAGGAAGCTGACTGACTGTAACTTACCAAATACAAGTTAATTTATGGCAGAAGTGAGGTTTCCACTGGGGATCTTCTGTTTCACAGCTTAGGACTACTTTCTTGCTTACTCGTTCATTCATTCATTCATTTGTCCATTCATTCCACAATCTCCACAACAGAGATTTCTGAGTGGTGTACAGTAGCACAGAACAGTCAAATACAAACAAAAATAACAAATGCAAATGCCATAACACAATAGTAGGCCTGGGTAACAACGGAAAAATTTGTTTCTAAAATCGATTTGTATTTGGGGGGTTTTTTTGTTTCGATATTTAAAATAATTACAAAATTTTCCTTTTAAAAAATTCGATATTTATGAAATTTCGTAAATGGTAAAAAATTAACGAATCGATTTCCGAAACAATAACGAATCGATTCGTTAATGGCGGACGCGACCGCGAAATACGCTAAAAAACCTCCAAAACCTTCTGAAGCTTCCCTCTCCCTCTGTTGTTGACTGTTGGTGTGATATTATAATTTTTTTTCACTAATTAAACCATAAAACTGGCCCAGACATGTGGAAATAATAACAAAACGACCTCAAAACAATAACAAAACGAATACAATATCGAAATACGAAGCATTTACAAAACGTTTTTGAAAATTCGTTTTTTTTAATAATTGCTCCAGAATGGTTCATTATCGTTTTGTAATTGAAAAAATTAACGAATTATTAACGAATTACGAATTAACGAAACGAAACCGCCCAGCCCTACACAATAGTGGTTGAAATGTGCTGGCTAGAAAGGATATGCTTGTCTGGAAAGATAAGTCTCTAGCAAAGATGGAAAACAGAGGCAAACTTCAATTGGAGAAAAATGGCAAACTTCAATTGGAGAAGCATTCCACAGAAGGAAACTCAAAATGGCACATGTCTCATGATGAACTCCAAGTGGGGTTGAGACCGAGAACCAATACAAGAAATTTGGTAGCCCAAGGGTAGTCAAAGCAGGTCAAGTTATTTTAGCACGAGATAGAAAATCTCACAACCACCTATCTCGCCCTCTATCAGTAATATCTGACAAGAAACTATCTTATATTCTGATAATTAATAAACGACCATTTCTGCACTTTTATAGCATCCACAAATTTTGGATTACAGTGGTTACTTGACCTACTGATATCACTGGCTTTGCTTAGATACATCAGAATCACCAGGGATATCTTTAAAAAGCCTAGATATTCAGGTAGTTTGGGGAGGGGTGGGAAGCATATCCCCTAGGTAAACCAAACCTTACACAGATTTAGAAGGGGGGCATCCTTTTAGGTGTTCATATTGAATTGCAGATTATGTAAAACACATTTATATGTTGTTCATCCAGTTATATGTTTTCTGGGATCACAGGATGCTTTTGTAGGAAATCAAGGCATTATTTAGGATCATTTCAGTAACTGGTTCATTTTGATGTTCTCCCAGCCACATAGGAACTCTTTGTCAGTAGGAGGCTAGGATAGGATATGCAGATTTATTTATTTATACTTTATTTTAATCACACCTTTCTCCCAAAATAGGGACTCAGGTACAGCAGCAAATGACACCATACTACTCAGAAAAAATAATAAACAATTACTGAAGAAAGTCAATTAGAAAAGTGTTGACAGAACATGCAGAGTACACAGATTTTACAGAGTATGCAAACCTGCTAATTCATCTAAAATTTGTAGCAGGGCTGAGTCAAAAACCAAATGTATCACGAGAAAGTGAATAGCTTCATTCTTCATCAGTTAATCAAAACAATGTATTTATGACAACATACCATCAGCAGAAAAATAGCAAAGACTTAGAACAATTACTGAAGAAAATCAAGGATGAAAGCAAAAAGACATATTTACTGTTGAATATTAATAAAGCAAACATAATGACACATGATTTACATATTATTGAAATGGAGAATGAAGGCATTGAAATAGTTAAAGATTTTGCCTTCCTTGGCTTTGTTATTAAATCCTTGGGGCCTCATCAGACAGGGCAATTTTAGAATCCTAGGATGGTTTCTTGGGGATGGAGATCCATGCCAGCCATCATATCATATGACTTCTGGAGGAGACCCCCCCCCCCCAACTAACTGGGGTAGAAGTATCCTTAGATGCTTCCCCCACAACACAGAAGTCTGCTCATGTTGTACAGACTCCAATGGTACAGGTCCTTGCCAGGAGGGCAATACTGTGAGGGAGCAGCATGTGGGGTGACAGATTCAAACCGCTGCCCCTTCTGTCAGGTGGCAAAGTGGGACACTTCACCTGTCCTTTGTGAAGAGGTCATAGGACTTTGAAAGGTAGCTTTTAATGACATAGATAATGCCCTAAGATCTAAACATTATTATATAATAATGTCAATTTCTGTATTTGGGGGTAAAGCTGAAGAATACTGATAGAAAGAAAATACACTCCTTTGAAATGTAGTGTTGGAGAAAAGTTCTAAAGACTGCCACATAGATAGATAGATAGATAGATAGATAGATAGATAGATAGATAGATAGATAGATAGTAGGCCTGGGTAACAACGGAAAAATTTGTTTCTAAAATCGATTTGTATTTGGGGGTTTTTTTTGTTTCGATATTTAAAATAATTACAAAATTTTCCCTTAAAAAAGTTCGATATTTACGAAATTTCGTAAATGGTAAAAAATTAACGAATCGATTTCCGAAACAATAACGAATCGATTCGTTAATGGCGGACGCGACCGCGAAATACGCTAAAAAACCTCCAAAACCTTCTGAAGCTTCCCTCTCCCTCTGTTGTTGACTGTTGGTGTGATATTATAATTTTTTTTCACTAATTAAACCATAAAACTGGCCCAGACATGCAGAAATAATAACGAAACGACCTCAAAACAATAACGAAACGAATACAATATCGAAATACGAAGCATTTACAAAACGTTTTTGAAAATTCGTTTTTTTTAATAATTGCTCCAGAATGGTTCGTTATCGTTTTGTAATTGAAAAAATTAACGAATTATTAACGAATTACGAATTAACAAAAAGAAACCACCCAGCCCTAATAGATACTATAGATAGATAGAGATAGAGAGAGATAGAGATAGAGATAGATAGATAGATGATAGATAGTCTTTTATTTGTTACCCACCTCTTCCAATGGCTTGAGGTGGGGAACAGCAAAGTCAAAACATATCAAGCAAACCAACCCTGGACTCTCCCTGGAAGCCAAGATGAGTAAACTAAGACTGACATAATTTGGATATATATTAAGAAGAAGAGATCCAATAGAAAATACAAGAATGCTTGTTAAGACAGAGAAAGAGTCTATGAGTGGGTAGACTCAATCAGGGAACCCATGGCTATCAGCCCAAAAGACCAATCAGGACTGTGGACAATAGAGTGACTTGCAGATCTCCCCTTCATAGGGTTGCCAAAGGACAAAGCTAACTTCATGGCAGCTAACAACAAGAGGAACTGATGCCAATGCTTTAAAAATTGTTCAATTATCAAGGTTGATTTCATTTTCCAGCTCAACTAACCACCTCATCACATTTACCTTGAGAAGCATCTTATGACACTTCCACTCCAGCTGGAGGACTTATGGGTTCACTGGCCATCAGATGACGTAAGGGAGCTTCCTGTAGAAACCCCTTCTCCAACTGAAGGGAAAGTGTTGTATGACGCTTCCTTCTCAACATGGGAGGCTTTCCATGTTGTGCTGGCTCCAATGAAACCAGCATGGATCCTCTCCAGGAGGGCAATACTTTACCATGTGATTGGGGAAAGCATCGCTGAGAGGGAGCTGCACATGGGGTGATGGATTTGCTCCGCTGCTCCCTCTTTCCTTCTGGATGCCAGGAGAAGCTGAACAGTGGGTTGTTGTAGGTTTTTTCGAGCTATATGGCCATGGTCTAGAGGCATTCTCTCCTGACGTTTTGCCTGCATCTATGGCAAGCATCCTCAGACTACACAGAGAAGCCATTGAAATCCAGGCGAAACGTCAGGAGAGAATGCCTCTAGACCATGGCCATATAGCCCGAAAAAACCTACAACAAACCAGTGATTCCAGCCATGAAAGCCTTCGACAATACACAGAAGCTGAACACTTCACATGGCTAATATGACAAGGTCGTAAGATTACTATTGGTCCATTGAAATATTTTGTGGGTGAGTTGGGAAAGGATAAAGCTGTTGATTTTGAAGATACAATGGGAGAAGTTTCAGAAATAACTACTATGGAATGTACAGTATTATGCTTTGCAGATGCATGAATGAAAGTGCATCTTTCATTTTATATGCATGCCTTAAAGTAAATTTTATATTTTTAATTTTATTTATTTATCGTGTCATCCGCAACCAGAACATTGTATTACATTTCTAACAGAACAAAACAAACAAACAGATAAAAAAAAAAACACAGATTTTGCAAACTTGGTAGTTGATTAAATGTCCTTTGACCAGTATCTGGCCACTTGGAGTGCGTCTGGTGTTGCCACAAGAAGGTCCTTCATTGTGCATGTGGCAGGGCTCAGGTTGCATTGCAGCAGGTGGTCAGTGGTTTGCTCTTCTCCACACTCGCATGTCGTGGATTCCACTTTGTAGCCCCATTTCTTAGGATTGGCTCTGCATCTTGTGGTGCCAGAGCGCAGTCTGTTCAGCGCCTTCCAAGTCGCCCAGTCTTCTGTGTGCCCAGGGGGGAGTCTCTCATTTGGTATCAGCCATTGGATTGAGGTGCTGGGTTTGAGCCTGCCACTTTTGGACTCTCGCTTGCTGAGGTGTTCCAGCGAGTGTCTCTGTAGATCTTAGAAAACTATTTCTTGATTTAAGTCGTTGACGTGCTGGCTGATACCCAAACAGGGGATGAGCTGGAGATGTCTATGCCTTGGTCCTTTCACTATTGGCTGCTACTTCCCGGCGGATGTCAGGTGGTGCAATACCGGCTAAGCAGTGTAATTTCTCCAGTGGTGTGGGGCGCAAACACCCCGTGATAATGCGGCATGTCTCATTAAGAGCCACATCCACTGTTTTAGTGTGGTGAGATGTGTTCCACACTGGGCATGCGTACTCAGCAGCAGAGTAGCATAGCGCAAGGGCAGATGTCTTCACTGTGTATGGTTGTGATCCCCAGGTTGTGCCAGTCAGCTTTCGTATGATATTGTTTCTAGCGCCCACTTTTTGCTTGATGTTCAGGCAGTGCTTCTTGTAGGTCAGAGCACGGTCCAAAGTGACTCCCAGGTATTTGGGTGTGTTGCAATGCTCCAGTGGGATTCCTTCCCAGGTAAGTTTTGAGTATTCTGGAGGAATACTCTTTACCAAATTTTCTCCTGTATTTTGATTTGCTGAACCCAAAGTTTTCTCTTTCTAAATGATATCCTTTCATGCTGATGCTATAAATGAGGATAGAGTTTGATGCCAACTACTTGGGATACATGTTAGGCCTAGTAAAAGCTTGCCCGTAGCACTTTTTCAACATCAGTAAAACAGCATGGCCCTAAGGCCAAGTGGGTGCCAGGCCTGTTTGCAGTACCAACATTCTGAGCCTCCCACATTCATATGTAAAGCACAGGATTTGGGCAGGAGATCTAGCTTTCTTTTTTCACACAAGAAAGCATGCTCATGCATGACTGACAAAATCTCTGTTCTTTCCCTGATTTCCCCCCATTGCCTTCCATTGTTTCCAGTGAAGAAAATAAATCTTCCACGATTGTTGTAATGTTGCTTGTAGGTTGTATGTGTATGTGCCAAACATGTTTGTAAAGTGGTTTGATATGGCCGATGGGCTAATCAATAAAACGTACTACTGTATGTGATTGCAATAGGGTTTTTTTTCACTACAGTAGAAAATGAGTATTTCCCTGCAGTATTCTCCCAATATTTGAACATTCCAAAGTGTTGTGGAAGAATTATTTCACAGGAAAAAAATGAGCTTTTTCGTGCATTCCCATCTCCATTTTCCTTAGCACCTTTCAATCTATATAAATAAAAATGTAATGTTCGTTTGTGCTATTCACAGAACTCAAAAACCACTGGGGCAATTGACACCAAATTTGGACACTATGTCAGAAACAACCCAATGTATGTTCTCCACTCAAAAAAACAATGAAAACAAAAGGCAGAAAGGACCTCTAAACTGCATGTCCACAAAGGAGAAACTGCATGTCTACCGAGACCTATGGCAACGCCCCCTCCTCCTCCTTGCATTAAAGCCAGGCGCACGTGCACAGCCACACACACAAGTGAGTGGAGTGGAGGTGGAGGCTTGCCGCATGCAGCCCCTTCTCTTCCCCTCCTATGTCAGGAGAGCAGTCTCCTCCTCCTTTCCCTGTTGGAAAGTGCCAGCAGCAGCAACGGAGTGCTCCACGCAAGGAAGAAGGGGAGGAGGAGGAAGAGGAGGAGGCGAGGAAGGTCCACGGTGCTTGAATGAAGGACCTTCCTTCTCTCCCTTCCTTCCCTTCTTTCCTCCTTTCCTTTCTTTCCCTTTTCCTTCTTCTTCCTCCTTTCTTTCTTTCCCTCCTTCCCTTCCTTCTCTCCCTCCTTCCTTTTCCTTCCTTCTTCTCCTCCTTCCCTTTCTTCTCTTTCCCTTTCTTCTTTTCCTCCCTCTCTTTCCTTCTTCCTCCTTCTTTCCTCCTTCTTTCCCTCCTCCTTCCTTCTCTCCTCCCCCTCCCTTCTCCCTCCTTCTCCCTCTTTCTTTCCTTCTCTCCTCCTTCTTTCCGTCCCTCCTTCCTTCCTTCTTCCTTTCCTTCTTTCTATGTAAGATATAAATGCAATATTAAATGGAAGGGACAGTCTTAGATTGTCTATGTTTCCTCCCTGCTGTAAGGGAGAGTAAAGGCAAGGCTTTCTCCTTATAATTATTTCTTGTGTAAACCATACTAAAAAGGTTCAACTCATCAGACAATCCCGACTCTTCTCCACGGCGTGTTCCTTTCCTCATTTCTCTGAAGATGGTCAGTGTTCCCCTATGGCGTCTTTGGTGTTATTCTGGAAGGGACAGTCAAAAAGTAACGAGAGAAGGAGGGAAAGAGGGAAGGAAGGAAGGAAGGAGAGTAGGAGGGAGGGAAAGAAGGAGAGAAAGAAAGAAGCAAGGAAGGAGAGAATGAAATAAAAAAGTGAAAGGAGAAAGAGAGGGAAGGAAGGAGAGAAGGAACAAAAGATAGGGAAGGAAGGAAGTAACAAACGAGCAAAGAAAGGGAGGAAAGAAACAGGTAGAGATGGAAGAAAGATGAGAGATAGGGAAAGAAAAAGAGGAAAGGAAGGAAAGAGGGAAGGGAGGAGAGAAAGAGGGAGGGCAGGTTGGCCACAGCAACACGTGGCGGGTACAGCTAGTGAATAATAATTATAATTATGTTTATGTATTACTTGGCTTTCCTAAATAACACACACCTGTAGGCATCACAAGGTATCACATGTTGTTTGGTCCCAAATTTATGCCTATACAAAGGAGATCAGAATGTGTCTCTTCCAGCTTTATTTTTATTGTAACATTTCTCTTCTTTAATCAATGTTAAAATCTTTACGTTGGATTTCTCATTTTCAGTGGCTTTGTATAATGTGTCTCCACCATATTCCTCATCTAATTTAATAAGGTGCAAGCTAAGGAAGTACTTTAGTTACTTATCAAGGGTTTCGGATGACACATTATTATTGTACTCAAAAGTCAATATTTGCTAATCATGTTAGTACAGGAACTCTTCCAGGTCTACAATTCATGGATTGCAAAGACATTTAAGATTAATTAAACCTATTTCTTCTCTCATTCCCTGTGCGCACACAGCTCTCCCTCTTCCCCCTGCCTCTCTGTCGGAATGGACAAATCAATGTCACCATAAGAGAATCCTGAACAGTTGACAGCTTCATGCTGAAGAGCTATTGAAGTTCTTAACTCTTATTTTTATAGACACTGCTCTAGTTACTTAATGCTGGAATGTAGGAGGCACCAGACGTGCTGCCATTTCCATTAAAGTTAATGAAAAATCAGCATGTCTCAGTTTCCTTTCTATTGCATCCCATTCCAATATCGGACTGATAAGAAGCAATTTCTGGGTTTACAATTTAATCTTGACTGCTCACAGCTACTCCTCTGATTAAAAGTGTTTGGAAATGATCTTTTTAGTCAGGGAAGAGGAGGTTAAAGATTTCATGATTTATTTATTTTACTGAACAACACAGGGACATCTGAACCATATGATATACGTCCCTTTTTTAATGATTCCAAGCTGTTGATAAATTTGGGGCTCATAAAACAAAAGATTAATTGCATTTCCCAGAGCCAGACATAATTTGCACAGGTGAAACTCAAGCTTCCATATGCAGTCGTGCCAATAATTTGCAGCCAGGATTTTCAGCACTTTATGTTTCCAGCCATTTCTTGCCCAGGAGCAGTACCTATGAAAACAAAGATCCAAACAATGTGATGGACTTTGGAATGGTTGTCACACGAACATATAGTCTCCTGAATGTCTGTTTTATTAGAAGTCAAATAGATAGCTCCATAAATTAAGAGATGTGTCATGTCCTTTATGCAGTCTTTCTTACTTTAACCTCTCTCAATATGCCACATCTACAGAGATTTTAAAAAGCAATTGTTCATAGTTACACCCAGAGGCGGCCCTAAGTAATTTTCAATGGTAAGCAAACAGTATTTTGGGCCCCCCCCAAACCAATCACTGATAGAATCATAGAATCAAAGAATCAAAGAGTTGGAAGAGACCTCATGGGCCATCCAGTCCAACCTGCCAAGAAGCAGGAATATTGCATTCAAATCACCCCTGACAGATGGCCATCCAGCCTCTGTTTAAAAGCTTCCAAAGAAGGAGCCTCCACCACACCGGGGCAGAGAGTTCCACTGCTGAATGGCTCTCACAGTCAGAAAGTTCTTCCTCATGTTCAGATGGAATCTCCTCTCTTGTAGTTTGAAGCCATTGTTCCGCGTCTTAGTCTCCAGGGAAGCAGAAAACAAGCTTGCCCTCTCCTCCCTGTGGCTTCCTCTCACATATTTATACATGGCTATCATATCTCCTCTCAGCCTTCTCTTTTCAGGCTAAACATGCCCAGCTCCTTAAGCCGCTCCTCATAGGGCTTGTTCTCCAGACCCTTGATCATTTTAGTCGCCCTCCTCTGGACACATTCCAGCTTGTCAATATCTCTCTGGAATTGTGGTGCCCAGAATTGGACACAATATTCCAGGTGTGGTCTAACCAAAGCAGAATAGAGGGGTAGCATTACTTCCCTAGATCTAGACACTATGCTCCTATTGATGCAGGCCAAAATCCCATTGGCTTTTTTCGCCGCCACATCACATTGTTGGCTCATGTTTAACTTGTTGTCCACGAGGACTCCAAGATCTTTTTCACACGTACTGCTCTCGAGCCAGGCGTCCCCCATTTTGTATCTTTGCATTTCGTT
Source organism: Anolis sagrei ordinatus (assembly GCF_025583915.1). Taxonomy (NCBI): domain Eukaryota; kingdom Metazoa; phylum Chordata; class Lepidosauria; order Squamata; family Anolidae; genus Anolis; species Anolis sagrei. The sequence goes on from NW_026844366.1 coordinate 194,398,516, forward strand.
TTCTGTTACACCACCAAATCCCTCTCAAATAACCATTATAACTTCATATTTTAAAATAGTTCTTTCAGTTCTATTTTAGATTATACATTTTAGGATATTTTTTTAAAAAAAGTACTTAACATGACAAACAATTAGTTAATTGTACAAAACATACATTTTGGTTCCTTTCATACTCTTTGACCAGAATATGTGGTAGTAGCATAAAGCATCACATGCTAGACATTCCTGCTCCACTATTTAATATACCACTGTTAGAAGAGCTTTAGACATATCCATTGCACCAGAAAAAGAGTAATATTAGACCTCATGATAAGACAATGTAGTTACACATTTGTTACTGGACAAAAATGAACTGCACATAATTGCTCTCCATCTCTGCCCATTTGCACATATAGTAGAGCAGGGGTGTCAAGACCCAGAAGCCTTAATGACACCAAACATGATGTAAAAGGTCCAAACACAGGTTTATTTGTTACAAAAAAGGCTTGGAGACACTTACTTCAGTGTCTCAAGTAAGAACTAAGAGTTTGTAGCAAACGCAAAGCGAAAAAAGCAATTTAAATATAATCCGGATTATTCTGGCATATAATCCGGTATAACAGAAACATGTAGCAATCCGCTTGAAATTCACAGTGTCCAAAGAGCATACAAAAACAAGTTGGTAATGAGCTAAAACAGTGTCCAAAGGCAGTCCATTGTCCAAAAACGTTCCAATCAAGTTGAGATAGTCCAAAACACGAAGCTGTTGCCAAACACGATCCGGAGTCAAAAAACGGGAGAGTAGAAGTCGTCACTTACGGAGTTTCAAGAAGTAAACACAGGAACACGGAGATCTGTAGTCCAAGGACCCAAACTCAAGAATTGGCAGCAACAAAGAATCACACACAAAAAGACACTTTGCCTTCTGCAAAGACCCATTGCAAACAAAACCCACTTATATCCTAAAGTTCCTCATCAGAAGATGAGGTGCTCCCCACCCTTTCATCATCGCTCTCAGCTGCCCCATTCCCTGCAGCTGAACCCAGACCCCCATCCCTCCACCTCTGCCAGCATCTGTCAAGACTTAGATCTTGCCAAGTGCTCCCCGGTTGCCACTCATCTGTAAACCCCTCAAAGTCATCGCTGGAGGTAGGCTGGGTACAGATATCCCTAATTTCCTGTACACGGGTCCAATCAAGCTCATCCTCCTCCCCATGTCACTCCCAGTCCCATCACTCCCTTCAAAGCCCATGAAGTCTTCATCCTCTGTAGGAGCGCTAAGTATATCACGGATACGCTTCCTTTGAATCTCCTCGTCAGATTCTTGTTCGCGAGTAGCCCGCTTGACTCCCCTGCTTTCCTCCCCATCCCCCATTTCACAGTTGGAGAAACCCTCAAAGGTTTCAGAATCAGTCGGGGCCATGATTATCTCTCTAATCCGCTTTCACTGCTGATCCTCCTCTAACACCTGTGCAGCCCTCTTCTCCCACCTACCAGTAGTAGCAACGTTACCATCACGCTGTACTACAACAAGGGGTCCTCAAACTAAGGCCCGGGGGCCACATACGGCCCTCCAAGGTCATATACCTGGCCCTCGCTCAGGGTCTACCTAAGTTTGAAATGACTTGAAAGCACACAACAACAACAATCCTATCTTATCAGCCAAAAGCAAGCCCACACTCCCCATTAAATACTAATAAGTTTATATTTGTTAAAATTGTTCTTCATTTTAATTATTGTATTTAAGTGGGGTTTTTTTACACTACAAATAAGATATGTAGGTTGTGCATAGGAATCCATTCATGTTTTTTTTTTCAAATTATAGTCCGGTCCTCCAACAGTTTGAGGGACTGTGACCTGGCCCTCTGTTTAAAAAGTTTGAGGACCCCTGCAATAGAGTCTTGCTTATCCAACATAAACGGGCCAGCAGAACATTAGATAAGCAAAAAAGTTGGATAATAAGGAGGGATTAAGGAAAAGCCTATTAAACATTACGATTATGTTATGATTTTTAAAATTAAGCACCAAAACATCATGTTTTACAACAAATCGACAGAAAAAGCAGTTTAATACACGGTAACATTATGGAGTAATTATTACTATATTGACAAATTTAGCACCAAAACAGGCAAGGGTTCTTTCTTTTTCTCACCCTGGACTATGTTGGATAATACAGAATGTTGGATAAGCGAAGGTAGGATAAGCGAGACTCTAGTGTACCGACATGTAGTAATCATACTTATATTGCACACAGGGGCTGCTCATATGTACACATACACTCACATAGATTTTCAATTGTCATTCACAAATCATTAAGGAGGGAGAGCACATTAACATCCATTGCAAATGTCATCCTCATCTTCACAAAGAGAGTGAGTGGACTTTATTGCATTTATTTATTCATTCGTTTTTGTGTCAAAAGCATTGCATAAATATAACAACAACAACAACAACAACTTTTTATACCCCACCTCCATCTCCCCAAAGGAATCAGGGCGGCAGTTAAAACATAACATGTACCAAATGCATTAATCAATATAAAAATAACATAAGCAACATTATAACAATAATAAAACAAGCATCGGGAACAACCACAATTGAAGTTTCATTGTAGGAGGACAGTCTGGTGCAAAACAAGTTAAAGGTAGGTCTAATAAGTAAAGTGCATAGGTGATAAAGCAGCGAAAGAATAAGAGCAATAACAAGTAAATAATTAGGATTTTGGATAGAAAAGTGGGGTTGCCTCTGAAGACTGCCCGGAAGCTGCAGCTAGTCCAACGCTCGGCAGCCAGACTACTAACGGGTGCTGGGTACAGGGAGCACACCACTCCGCTGTTACACCAGCTCCACTGGCTGCCAATTAGCTTCCGAGCACAATTCAAAGTGCTGGTGTTAACCTTTAAAGCCCTAAACGACTCCGGCCCTGTTTACTTCTCCGAACGTATTCTCCCCTATGAACCATCAAGATTATTAAGATCGTCTGGAGAGGCCCTGCTCTCGGTCCCACCGGCCTCGCAAGCGCATCTGGTGGGGACGAGGGACAGGGCCTTCTCGGTGGTGGCCCCTCAACTCTGGAACTCTCTCCCACTGGAAATCAGAACTGCCCCGTCTATCCTGACATTTAGGAAACAGGTGAAGACTTGGTTATGGAGACAGGCATTCGACGAGTGAACCAACACCCTGAGATATCGATGGAGGATGATGAGCAATGATTTTAGTGTGATGACTGACCATTATTGTTATTGATTGTAATTGTGGTTTTAATGTTTTACTGTAATATGTATTATGATGTTTTATTGATTGTATGTGATATTATGGTTGGAAACCAGTCTGAGTCCCTCAAGAGAGGTGAGAAGGCCGCTATATAAAACTTTTAAATAAATAAATAAAATAAGGTGTAGGACAAGAAATAAAAAGATTTTGATCTAGTAAAGGAAGAGAGGAAGAGAAGGGAAAAGGAGGAAAAAGAGTTGGGAGGAGAAGAGGATGATATGAATTAGAGGTCGGAAGGGAGGAAGAGAAAAGAAGAAAGAAATTGGACCTCTGGAAGATACCAGGAAGCCAAAAGTCATGTCTTGTCACTAATTTCTTTATTTCTCGCTCTTTTTTTTCTTTGCTCTTGTTTTCACGTTTCTTGCTGTGCCTTTTTCTTCCATCCATTTCCTCTTTTATACTTTTTTCCTTTTCTTTGTGTTTTTTTAATTGAATCATTTTATCTTATTTTAATTGTAAGTAAAATACTCAATAAAGATTGTATGCAAAAAAAAAAAGACTTAGGTTATAGTTAAGGCCAGTTGTCCAGGGAATAAATAAGTATAAAACTAATAAAATAAAGGGAGCACAAGCAGCTAAATAATTTTAGACCACAAACGAGCAAGAGCAACCTCATTGTCTAGCTTTAAACAGTTCTTTCTCTGTGCATTTCCTAGCTGATATCTTCTCATTAAGAACTTTTGTATCTTGTCCACACTTTGATTTGCTTAGACAGAAAAGTCCCACACTTCATCAGTGGTAGAGGGTATGCATAATTATCTTCCATTTTTTTTATGTAGATCCCCCATCATCTTTGATTATTTTATTTATTTCGGTCATTTCCACCCCGCCTTTCTCACCACCTAGGGGGGACTCAAGGCGGCTTATATCTGGCACAATTTGATGCCCACAATTACAATAAAATGCAATAGCAATAACACAATAGATTAAAAACAGACAATTAATACAGTACAATATAAAAACAATACTCTATAGCCCACGTTCATCGTGTTCTAAAATCCGTCAATCCGTTTAGCATTGCCATAGTCCTTTCCAACTCTAGTCATCATTACCTTGTTACCCTGCCAGACTACCCAAATGCCTGGTCCCATATCCATGTCTTCAGCTTTCTCCTGAAGGAGAGGAGGGATGTTGACAACCTAATTTCCCTGGGGAGTGAATTCCACAGGCGAGGGGCCACCACTGAGAAGGCCCTGTCTCTCGTCCCCACCAGCCTCACTTGTGATAAAGGTGGGGCCGAGAGCAGGGCCTCCCTAGAAGATCTTAAACTCCCTGGTGGGACATAGAGGGAGATACGTTCGAACAAGTACACTGGGCCGGTGCCGTATAGGGTATAGGGCCCATTACAGAGAGAGGTCAACTCTTCCGTTTAAGGAGCTCCACTGGCTGCCGTTTATTTTCCGAGCCCAATTTAAGGTGCAGGTGCTTACCTAAAAAGCCCTGAACGGTTTGGGACCACCCTACCTGCGAGACCGCATCACAGTCTACGAACCCACACGCTCACTCTGGTCATCAGGAGAGGCCCTGCTCGTGATCCCGCCCGCGTCGCAGGCACGCTTGGTGGGGACACGGGACAGGGCCTTCTCTGTGGTGGCTCCCCGCCTCTGGAATGCCCTCCCGAAAGATCTCAGACAGGCCCCTACCTTGGCGGTTTTCAGAAAGAACCTGAAAACCTGGCTGTTCCAATGTGCCTTCTCAGATTAGGAACCCCACCACCAAAGCCCAGAAGCACTTTAGTAGAGTTAAGATCACCCTCACCGCACACTGCACTTATATTTTAACCCCATATCCCTCCGACACTTCAGCACTTTTAATCCTGTACCCTATTCCAGGCCGGCTCAGTTTTTAATGATGTCCTGTTGTATTGCTGCTGTTGTTATTTTCTGCTTTAACTGTTTTATTTGCTATGTATTGTACTGTTGTATTGTGTTGGGCTCCGGCCTGTTGTAAGCCGCATCGAATCCCTTGGGAGATGCTAGCGGGGTACAAATAAAGTTAATAATAATAATAATAATAATTAAAGGTCAAAACCAGCACTTTGAATTGTGCTCGGAACTGGATCGGCAGCCAGTGGAGCTGACGTAGCAGAGGAGTGGTGTGCTCCCTGTATGACGCTCCGGTGATTAATCTGGCTGCCGCCCGTTGGACTAGTTGAAGTTTCCGAACAGTCTTCAAAGGCAACCCCACGTAGAGTGCATTGCAGTAATCTATTCGGGATGTAACAAGGGCGTGGACCACTGTGGCCAGATCAGACTTCCCAAGGATTATAGACTCTATTATTTAGCCCAGCTAAAAGGATTGTTGGATGAGGAATAGGTGTGGAGCAGCCGAATGCTGGTGTGAAACACCAGCATCTTTTCTGCACAACCATTTGGTATGGCTTTTCATGGCTGAGGTTAGAGTGGTATGAAAATGGAGTTTTAGTATTTGATGGGTGATATTTATTTCATTTTAAATAGTTGTTTTCATCTAGCACACAGCCAGACATTTTGTGGTATTGGCAGGGAAGTGTATATTTGAAAGAGCGTCATAACCCAGTGTGAACAGAAAAAGCCTAAATGCCAGTGGGCGGTGTCACTGAAATTTATATTTCCTGGCTCCAAAATGTTAATTTTGGCAGCTCAGCTCAAATACAAGGCAAACACTACAGCCCCAGATTTTTTTTCCAGTTTTCATGGCCCTTCCTCATTCCCTTTAATCCCTACTTACCTTCTTTGGTCCTCCAGTTGCATGGGAACAGGACAATTCTTATCCAACCTGCTTCTTGACTTCCCCATCCATTTGTTAGAACTGTAAGGAAAACTATATTTCCAGGTTCGGCAGGCATGATGTCTAGGAACACACCAGGATTCCGAGAGAGGAAATGATGGTAAAACCTCCCAAATTTCTGCTATAAATCTTTTTTCCTCTTTCATTGGAAAGTACATCTAATGGAAATGACTTAAGCAATCTTTTTTGTCACTATTCATATAGCCTCTGACTTATTTGGCCAGAACACAAGTAGGTGGGAAAAGTATTATATTTATCTTTTCCTTAAACTCTTACACAAAGCTAGCTGTTAGCAAGGCTAGCAATTGCTTTGGGCAATGGATTCCAAACAGATTACTCTTCAAACCTTAGTCAGTGGTTCTCAACCTGGGGTCCTCAGATGGTTTTGGCCTACAACTCCCAGAAATCCCAGCCAGTTTACCAGCTGCTAGGATTTCTGGGAGTTGAAGGTCAAAAACATCTGGGGACCCCCGGTTGAGAACCACTGCCTTAGATGCTCATATCTGAGTGACCATAAGAAAAGAGGTGAACAAGAGATATAATTCTGACATTAGTACCCATGCGCAAAAATTAATGTGCATTGCCCCCTACATTCATATTGGCATCAAGATACAGCCTCAGATGATTTAAAATCCCTTATAACAACACTATACCAAACCACACAGTTGTTAGGACAAAGATTTCTGTGTCTGCAGACAGGTGCAAATAGCTCCCTATAAGTTGATAAATACTTTTTGTTCTGTCACGCACTGGGCCTGTAATAATTGTCTTTTGAAATAGAACGTGCACCTTATGCCCAGCTGGAAGCCAGGGCACCACGAAAGAGGCCCTCAAGGATTTTCCTGAAGGAATGGTCTTTAGATGACTTGAAAGGTTAAACAAAGTCCTTTATTATTGAACAAATTAAACAGATATTTCTCAAATCTTCAATGAGTCAAACATATGCTTCAAGGCTTTAAATCAACTGGTGGCTTCCTTAATCTTGTCCACAAGGGACAGGCAACAGTCTTCGTTAACTGTTCTTATTCTTTGAGAGGAAAACCCTTTTTTAACCTCTCCCAGGCTGTCTGTTACCTAAGCTTTGTTGGTGTGGGATCTACTACCAATTCCGAACTGCATCTTGGTACCGAGTAAACCTACCAGACAAAGCTTGTAGATTCTCCATCTGGAGTTCTTTGGGTCTGTAAAGCTGTTTTCCCTCTGGAATTTCTTTAAGACTTTAGGGCTGTTTCCCTCAGATGCTGTAAGGCTGAGAGGCTGTAAGCTCCCAGCCAGAGCTTTGGGAATTTCCCCCCGGAAAGTCTTGAGAAATGAAGCTTTTCTACAGGTGAATCTTGTCCACGTCCTCTAACTTAGTTTTCCTCACTAAGACTAACTAAAAATGGCCCCCTCTTCCTTTCCCATCTCCCTGGGAGAAGGGGCGGATCCAGACTTAACAATGATAGACAGGTGGCTTTCCCCTAAGACTGCAAACCAAAGGAAGCCACCTTTTTGCAGAATCCCTGAAACTTTGGAAAGCATGTAAACACTAAATAGAAAGAAAATAAAGTTGGAGCTCCTTGTACAGTCGTACCTGCACACCTTTTCATTAGTGATCTAAAATACTTATCTTTCCGAATGCATGTTAAGGTTCCCGTATCTGGAATGTCGAAATCCAAAATGCTCCAAAATCTGAAATTGCTGAGGTTTATTTAGTACATTGATGGAATAACTATTTTACCAAGTTCTTAATACATCTAAAAGTTACTAGTTGAATGTCATGTCATTTGGACAGTTACTGGAGGTGCTTACAGTGTGGAAGTAACATTACATTAGTTAGAATAATGGAGCCCCCAGTGGCGCAGTGGGTTAAACCCCTGTACCGGCAGAACTGAAGACCGACAGGTCGCAGGTTCGAATCTGGAAAGAGGTGGATGAGCTCCCTATATCAGCTCCAGCTCCTCATGCGGGGACATTAGAGAAGCCTCCCACAAGGATGATAAAAACCTCAATTCATCCGGGTGTCCCCTGGGCAAGGTCCTTGCAGACGGCCAATTCTCTTACACCAGAACCGACTTGCAGTTTCTCAAGTCGCTCATGACACAACCAAAAAAAAAGTTAGAATAATGGATAAATAACACTGATATTAAAAGAAAACAAACCATGAGAATTCACATGAGTATGAGCCACTCTAAGTTAAGATTAAATAATCACTTGAAAAGGACAAGTGTTGAAATAAATAAACATAACAACACCATCACATTATAAATTCATTCAGATTTTTTAAGGACTGGGGGTTTGTGTTGGAAGTCTACACAGAATTATTTCATCCCTGTGAGGCTTGATTCTATGTTTCCTGGGAACAGATTTTCTTTAATTATAGGTTGCCCGATCAGGAGTCTACATCATATGGGAACAGAAAGTGAGAACAGAGGCAGAAAAGAAGTGCAGACATTGGCCTTCCTAACTTGAGCAGGAAGAAAGGATGGGAATGGTTATATGAGATAGCACACCCATCATCACTGGTTACTCAGTCATGCTGACATTTGTATTCTAAAATTGTTCATAATTTATAAAAGTTACAGGGAATTCTAATGTGGATGCACTGCTCCAAACTGAATTTGTTTCCAACTGATACTGGCAGTCATTATTAGATATATCTATTTTCTCAGTTAAAAAGTTAGTTTCACTTCTGGATTTGCTTCTGAAATTCTATGCAGACTTGAAGTGTTTGAGGAGTGTTTGAGAACCAGGACATCCGTAGGGATACCAAGGTGCTTGTTTATAGAGCGATTGTCCTCCCAACCCTGCTATATGCCTGTGAGACATGGACAGGCTACAGATGTCATATGCAACTCCTGGAACGATTCCATCAGCGCTGCCTCCGGAAAATCCTGCAAATCTCTTGGGAAGACAGGCAGACAAATGTCAGCGTGCTGGAAGAAGCAAAGACCACCAGCATTGAAGCGATGGTCCTCCGCCATCAACTCCGCTGGACCGGCCACGTTGTCCGGATGCCCGACCACCGTCTCCCAAAGCAGTTGCTCTACTCCGAACTCAAGAATGGAAAACGGAATGTTGGTGGACAGGAAAAGAGATTTAAAGATGGGCTCAAAGCCAACCTTAAAAACTCTGGCATAGACACTGAGAACTGGGAAGCCCTGGCCCTTGACTGCTCCAGCTGGAGGTCAGCTGTGACCAGCAGTGCTGCAGAATTTGAAGAGGCACGAATGGAGGGCAAAAGGGAGAAGCGTGCCAAGAGGAAGGCGTGTCAAGCCAACCCTGACCGAGACCGCCTTCCACCTGGAAACCAATGCCCTCACTGCGGAAGAAGATGCAGAGCAAGAATAGGGCTCCACAGCCACATATAGACCCACAAGAATACTGGAAGACAACCCTCCTCAGAAAACGAGGGATCACCTAAGTAAGTAAAGTAAGTAAGCAGACTTGAAGAAAATGCAAATATGCTACATAATATTAAGAGGATGCAAGAAGATGAACCCACACACATTTGTGTGTCCACATTCATGTTGCCACCATTTAGTAATGGGGGTGTGACGATTTGTAGTCAGTGGAATTTCTGGAACTAGAAGGCCCATAGTATATAAATTACATTGTGCTACTTTTTATGTCTTCATGAATTGCACATTAAACACAGCAATAAGAGTAACATTTCCTACTAGCTGACTTTTAAAAACCCCACTTGCACTATGCTCCAAATGTAGTTTGACAAAGACAACACACCACCCAAAAATAATTAATTATCTTCAATAAAGAAAAGGGGGAAAAAACAAGACAAACTCTCATGTGAGTTATTATGTCAATATATGAGAATGCCATTCATATTAAAAAAGTAAGCTGCTCAACTATCATTCTGTTCATGTCAAAAATTACTACACTGCGAAGGAAATGGAGATGAGGGCTTAAGCAAACAGTCATAAATTAATTTATAATGAAACATGACACTCATAATTCAATGTGGAATGTATTTAAAATTGCGCTTACTAGTTATATAGATCTTTCCCTTTGCCCAAAGGAATATGTGACACAGTGCAATGTCAACTATGGAAATACCATACTTCTTGTGAGTACATGTGTAATAATTAATTAAAATGATGTAGTTTGTTTTTACTAGTCAACGACTGCTATAGCAAATATTAGAAAGCAAAAACACAAAATATAAATGTGGCCATTTATAAAGAATTTAGAATGTTCTCATCAGACAATAATACACTCCTTGAAAAAGGACCATATGCAATACTTAAGTGGCTCCTAAAGAAACTAAACTTCATCTAAATGCAGAAGTCATCATTATCCCTTTCCTGGGCATGATAAGTGAGGAATAGGTTGCTAACTTCAAATATGTTGGGATGGTGCTGATTGTCTAGAGTCATTGCAATTCCTAAAGTTTGTACTGAAACGCCAACAAACCTCTGTTACTTTAAGGATTAAATCTGTCTGGGGAAAAGATCATCTTGAACCCCTAAATATATTTTGAAACAATTAACAATCATATCATTCTGGATCAGTTACCTGACTTGGAATTAAAACTTGTGCACCAGCTGTGCCCGTACCTTGGGAAGTCGGATCTGGCCACGGTGATCCACGCTCTTGTTACATCCCGAATAGATTACTGCAATGCGCTCTACATGGGGTTGCCTTTGAAGACTGTTCAGAAACTTCAATTAGTCCAACGGGCGGCGGATAGATTACTCACCAGAGCGTCATACAGGGAGCATACCACCCCCCTGTTATGTCAGCTCCACTGGCTGCCGATCCAGTTCCGAGCACAATTCAAAGTGCTGGTTTTGACCTACAAAACCCTTTACGGCTCCGGCCCAGTGTACCTGTCCAAACATATCTCCTTCTACGTCCCACCTCGAAGTTTAAGATCTTCTGGGGAGGCCCTGCTCTCGGCCCCACCTTTATCACAAGTGAGACTGGTGGGGACGAGGGACAGGGCCTTCTCAGTGGTGGCCCCTCGCCTGTGGAATGCACTCCCGGGGGAGATTAGGACATCAACATCCCTCCTCTCTTTCAGAAGGAAGCTAAAAACCTGGATGTGGGACCAGGCCTTCGGGTAAGCTGGTAGATGGACAAAGAAAACCAATGACGACCAGAGTAGGAAAGGACAATGATGATGCTAGATGGTTTACGGATTATGAATGGATGAACATTGACTACAAGATGATTTTATTGCTGCTAGTATACTGTTTGATTGTTTTAATTAGTTATAACTGTTGACATTATATGGTAAATTTGTGTATTGTATATTGTATTGTATTTTGTGAATTGTTAGGCATCGAATTGTGCCTTTTGTAAGCCGCCCTGAGTCTCCCCTAGGGGGTTGAGAAGGGCAGGGTAGAAGCATCCCAAATAAATAAATAAATAAATAAATAAATAAATAAATGTGGGTAGAGATGTAATTCTTCACTCATTTTCTTCCTGAAGAAATGAATAATTTTAGTCATTCTGTTTGCTTATATACCATAGAGAAATGCTTTTCTCTTGTTTCCTGGCAGAAATGTTTGTTTCAGAACGGAAAATGTTCTTTTCTCTATAGAAAAAAAATCTTATGCAAAAACTTGATTTCTGTGCAGGAAGCTCTATATAGTTCAGGAAACAGCTGCCTTCATAAAAATTGCATGAATGTTACAAATGGAAGAAGTCACAAAAAACAAGCAAGAAATGCTGTTTTTCTGTGCAGGAAACTTAATTTTCTGCACAAAATCAGCCATATGAAAAGCCTGAATTGCACATTGTCTCTGAAAATGGCAGTTTTTGACAACTTTTTTGCATTATGAAGAAAAAACGTAAACATCTTTCGACTCACCTGCGGGAATAGAGTTCATAAACATTTTCATCAATAAATCATGAGTTGGAAAAGTTTATCTAGAATTTGAAACTTGGTCTATATCAGTGTTTCTCAACCTGGGGGTCGGGACCCCTGGAAGGGTCGCGAGGGGGTGTCAGAGCGGTCAGTCACCAAAGACCACAGAAAACACAGTATTTTCTGTTGGTCATGGAGGTTCTGTGTGGGAACTTTGGCCCAATTCAATCGTTGGAGGGTTCAGAATGCTCTTTGATTGTAGGTGAACTATAAATCCCAGCAACTACAACTCCCAAATGTCAAGGTCTATTTTCCCCAAACCCACTAGTGTTTACATTTGGGCATATTGAGAATTCATGCCAAGTTTGGTCCAGATCCATCATTGTTTGAGTCCACAGTGCTCTCTGGATGTAGGTGAACTACAACTCCCAAAACTCAAGGTCAATGCCCACCAAACCCTTCCAGTATTTTCTCTTCATGGGAGTTCTGTGTGCCAAGTTTGGTTCAATTCCATCATTGGTGGGGTTCAGAATGTTCTTTGATTGTAGGTTAACTATAAATCCCAGCAACTACAACTCCCAAATGACAAAAATCAATCCCTCCCCCAATCCCACCAGTATTCAAATTTGGATATATTGGGTATTTGTGCCAAATTTGGTCTAGTGAATGAAAATACATCCTGCATATCAGATATTTACATTACGATTCATAACAGCAGCAAAATGACAGTTATGAAGTAGCAATGAAACTAATTTTATGGTTGGGGGTCACCATAACATGAGGAAGCGTATTAAGGGGTCGTGGCATTAGGAAGGTTGAGAACCACTGGTCTATATGATCTATTCAATAAAGGTATATGCCAAAATGTTTTCATGCTTGCTTCAAAATTATGAGACTGCTTGTTTAAAGCTCATCAAAGCCCGGTTCTTCAAAAACTTACACATTTCTTATATTGAATAGGAATGTTTTCAATTATTCATTGCAACTAATTCTTAATAAAGGCAGATAAATAAAATATGTCCAGCATTCAAATGCATAATTTTTAAAAAGAAGGTCACATATAACATAATTCCATTAAGTTCAAGTTTGTATAGATTACTTGGCAAATATTTTACAATTTGGCCTGGAAGAATTGTTTTAAACAAACAACTTCCTTCTAAGATTCCTGCATTTCATCCAGACTTTACTATGCACATTTCACTTTAATTTTTTTCCAAGCGCTGTATCAAGAGCTACATTGCATTTTTGTTCAATGAAAATAATCTTGATGTAGGAAAAATGCCCACATTACCATGCATACACATATAAAACTAAGTCATCAACAAACATTGCAGCTTTCAAATGTAACAGAAATAAAATGGGGTCAGCTTTCCACATTTGCTTAAAGTGGGCCTAGCTAAATCCTGTCTGTTTATGTAAATATACATGTTTGAGTTCAATTGAATTTATTCCTAGACAAAGTATGCTTAACTTTACTCCATACCATTCCTTTTCCCAGTTATTTGCTGGAAACAGGAACATGAACTGAAAATTCAATAGTTCTCTGAAAGAATCTACAACAGAATTGGACAGTGTGCTCTCATTATTTCTGTTATTTCTTCACATTTATTTATTTATTATTTATTTACTTTATTTGTATACCGCTCTTCTCAGCCCTTAGGCGACTCAGAGCGGTTTACAACAATTTAGGTATACACAATACAAAATCATTAAGCATTTAAAAGCAATAGCATCACAAATCATTAAACATCAATATCAATACATCACTACATCAATATAACAAATCCATCAGGTCTCATCAATGAAATCAGAATCCAAACTCGTTATCCGATATTCCGTGTTCCGATAGTCAGTCAATCAATCACACTGCTTAGTCGAATGCCTGTTCAAACAGCCAGGTCTTTACTTTCCTCTGGAATGCCAGCAAGGAGGGGGTCGATCTAATATCTGCAGGAAGGGTGTTCCACAGCCGAGGGGCCACCACTGAGAAGGCCCTGTCTCTCGTCCCTGCCAGGCGTGCTTGTGAAGCCGGCGGGATCGAGAGTAGGGCCTCCCCAGACGATCTTAATGTCCTAACTGGTTCATAGTAGGAGACGTGTTCGGACAGGTAGGTCGGGCCAGAACCGTTTAGGGCTTTAAAGGCTAAAGCCAGCACTTTGAATTGTGCCCGGTAGCAAATTGGCAGCCAGTGGAGCTGGAGCAGCAGTGGAGTGGTGTGCTCCCTGAATGCCGCTCCTGTTAGCTTCCTGGCTGTCGATCGTTGGACCATTTGAAGCTTCCGAGCAGTCTTCAGAGGCAACTCCACGTAGAGAGCGTTGCAGTAGTCTAAACGGGATGTGACTAGAGCATGGACTATCGTGGCCAAGTCAGGCTTCCCAAGGTACGGGAAGCATGGTCTTAGACATGTCTAGCCTTTTTGGATATCTTTGGTTTTGATTGCTTTGGTTTTGACTGACAACACTTTGGTAATCACGACATATAGGAACTGTCTATACTTAACTCATCCTCTCTCCTCTTCATTCATACAAATGAACCAGCTGCAGATGAACTGACCTTCAGATGAACTGACCCTAATCCTTGGCATTTTTCTTGGTATTTGGACCACAAAAACCTGGCATTACCTGAAAATCCCAGGTATGAGATCTTAGATATTTCTTATCTTGGATGTTGCTAAGCTCAGATATTTCTTATCTGAAAAGTAAACATAAGATAAGTTTGCCAAAAGCAACTTTTAATGATTTCTTGGTAATATGCATATATCTTCCTAAACTATCTTCTCAGATCCTTCTCCAGATGCTGAATGATATGACGTAGGAATCTACCAAAGACACAGCTCCAGACAGAGATCTTTTTCTTCTTCCAGACATTTTCATCCTTCAGAGTTTCAAAGAACACTGTGTTAGTACGTTTAAGATCCTTGAACTACTATTGCTTTTCTACTGTCTCTTTTATTGTATCTCAATTTACTTTTATTTTATTATGTAATTTTACGTCATGTTTTACTGTTCTCTTTCTGCATTCTATAAACTCTTTTTTCTTAGCTGTCCAGGAACCCCTCACTATTGGAAAATATAGAAATGTACTTTCTGAGTATGTAAATTTTAAAGTAACAAGAAATATAAAGAACTGGGAATATATTTTTGCTGCATTTTTTTAAAAACATTATCCAAAAGATTGTGATTATAACTTTGCTACGATGAATGGCCTGGAAGAAATGTTTTAAACAAATGAGTGAACAAAAAAAGATAGCTGTTCTTTTAGATCAGTGTTTCTCAACCTGGGGGTCGGGACCCCTGGAGGGGTCGCGAGGGGGTATCAGAGGGCTCGCTGAAGACCATCAGAAAATGCAGTATTTTCTGTTGGTCATGGGGTTTCTGTGTGGGAAGTTTGGCCCAATTCTAATGTTGGTGGGGTTCAGAATGCTCTTTGATTATAAGTGAACTATAAATCTCAGAAACTACAACTCCCAAATGTCAAGATCTATTTTCCCCAAACTCCACCAGTATTCACATTTGGCCATATTGAGTAGTTGTGCCAACTTTGGTCCTGATCCATCATTGTTTGAGTCCACAGTGCTCTCTGGACGTAGGTGAACTACAACTCCCAAACTCACGGTCAATGCTCACCAAACCCTTACAGTTTTTTCTGTTGGTCATTGATGTTCTGAGTGCGAAGTTTGGTTCAGTTCCATTGTTGGTGGAGTTCAGAATGTTATTTGATTGTAGGTGAACTATAAATCCCAGCAACTACAACTCCCAAATGACAAAATCAATCCCCTCCAACTCCACCAGTGTACAAATTTGAGCGTATCGGGTATTTGTGCCAAATTTGGTTCAGTCAATGAAAATACACCAAATATTTACATTACAATTGATAACAGTAGCAAAATTCCAGTTATGAAGTAGCAACGAAAATAATTTTATGTTTGGGGGGTCACCACAACATGAGGAACTGTATTAAGGGGTCGTGGCATTAGGAAAGTTGAGAAACACTGTTTTAGATGATAGGTGATATGAATATATCACAGATGATGTAAGTAAGACATCAAAAACTACAATTTGAGCAAGTATTTTTGTTCTATAAATTTCTGATGATGAGGCTGCTCAGCTGGGTGAATAGTATCTTTTTTAAACATTGTTGATCCACAGTTAAATCTTTGCTGTGTTTTTGAACCGTTTGCATTTTACATTGTCTCCGTTCAAGTCCTTTTACTGCGCAAGATCTCCTTGAGAATGCTTTCGTTCTTGTTCTGCAAGAAAAGACATGTCATGAGTTGTGCAGTCTAAAGTTATTACTCTTCATGGTTTGAAGGTAGCCAGGTTTGTCTGGTTCCACTATATTGTACTGACAAGTGGACAAAGCTAGTTTATTAATAACCTGCTAGCAGCCCTCAAGGAAGGAAAGGGATAAATGCCTGACCTTTGGAGTGCTGTATGAATGATGTCTACCAAAGTACAGGGAAACAGACACTTGCTTCAAGGAAATTTTGCAAGGTTGCCCTTGGAATGAACCATTTGACATTAAGATCCAAGCCAGAGATTCCAATGAATGAAGGTATCAGGTATCGGGGTCAGGGAGAGGAAAACAGAGGGGAGGGGAGAGAAGAACCTTCCCAAGTAGCACAATTAGAAGGAGAAAATGACCCCGTGTTTTTATAAAACGTAGGGTCATCTACAGTACAGGTCTCAAACAAATAAAATCACAGGGGTTAAGGGAAGGTAAAAAAAAGAACAAAACAGAAAGCCTAAGAAATAGTTGCTTTGCAAATAATACATAATAGGACACATGGCATGCTTTATTATTTCTACAATAAAGTAATCTATCAAGATTAAAAATGTGATCACACATCCTAGTCCTGCAAAGTGTCTCACATGGCACACAAATCCCAGTGTAACCCCCCTCCCATAGCTTCCATTGACCCTTTTGTAGATCTTGTTACTGTCCAACAAGTTTGATTTGCTTTCTACTAAATACTAGGGCGGGTTTCGTTTCGTAATTTCGTAATTCGTTAAAAATTCATTTTTTTTATAACGAAGCGATAACGAACCATTCAGGAGCATCTAAAAAACGAAACGAATTTTTAAATTCGTTTTGTAATTGCTTCGGATTCGTTTTGTATTCGTTTCGTTATTGTTTTGAAATCGTTTCGTTATTATTTCCGCATGTCTGGGGCAAGTTTATAGTTGTTTTTTGTTTAATCAGTGAAAAAAAATTATAATATCACACCAACAGTCAACAACAGAGGGAGAGGGAAGCTTCAGAAGTTCCCCCTGTCCCATTTGGAGGTTTTTTAGCGTATTGCGCGGTCGCGTCCCCCATTAATGAATCAATTCGTAATTGTTTCATAATTGTTTCGTAATTATTTTACGAATTACGAAATTTCGTAAATATCGAACTTTTTTACAGAAAAATTTCGGAATTCTTTTAAAAATCGAAACACAAAAACCCCCAAAAAACGAATCGATTTTAGAAACAAATTTTTCCGTTGTTACCCAGGCCTACTAAATACATCCATAACACTATAGGTACAACAGTCAATCACATTCTTCCTACTTCAAGACACAAGAGCTACTGACCTTTGATTATAATCTGTTTTGCATTTTATAATACCCTTGTTTTCCTGACCCTGTGTCTAACTGTTAAGCATTCTTTGTTTCGCATATTTTATTACAATCCTATCTCCCATCCTATTTATTTATTTATTATTTATTTATTTCGGGCACTTCTACCCTGCCCTTCTCAGCCCCCAAGGGGAGACTCAGGGCGGCTTACATCCGGCACAATTTGATGCCAACAATGCAACAGATAAAATACATAACAGCAATAGCCACAATAGTTAAAAAAAATCAATTGATACAATAACAACTAAAAAGCCAATCTAGTGGCCAACGTTCACCGAGTTCTAAAATCCGTAAGTCCATTCAGCATTACCATAGTCCTTTCCAAATTCTGGTCATCATTACCTTATCAGTCTGCCAGATTACCCAAAGGCCTGGTCCCATATCCATGTTTTCAGCTTCCTTCTGAAGGAGAGGAGGGATGTTGATGACCTAATTTCCCCGGGGAGTGAATTCCACAGGCGAGGGGCCACCACTGAGAAGGCCCTGTCCCTCATCCCCACCAGCCTCTCTTGTGATAGAGGCAGGGCCGAGAGCATGCTTGTGTATTTCAATGGTTTCTCTGTGTAGTCTGACATGGTGGTTGTGAGAGTGGTCCAGCATTTCTGTGTTCTTAAATAAAATGCTGTTGAGGTGGCACAACTGGGCTCTCTAGGCCAATGGATACTCCACCTCAGACATCAGAAGAGCTGCAAGACTGAGAACAAGCCACGAGAATAAAGACTAAGATCCACCCAGAGAAAAGTGTTCTTGCCATACATCAAGGGAACCACTGACCGCATAGGGAAGCTGATGAGGAAACACAACATACAAACTATCTACAGACCCACCAAGAAAATCTAACAAATGCTACGTTCAGCAAAGGACAAGAGGGATCCTCTCACTTCTGCAGGAGTCTACCGTGTACCATGCAGCTGTGGACAAGTCTACATAGGGACCACCAAACGCAGCATTGCCCAAACACGAATCAAGGAACATGAAAGGCACTGCAGACTACTTCAACCAGAGAAGTCAGCCATAGCAGAGCACCTGATGAACCAACCTGGACACACATATTATTTGAGAACACACAAACGCTAGACCACTCTAACAACCACCATGTCAGACTACACAGAGAAGCCACTGAAATCCACAAGCATGTGGACAATTTCAACAGAAAGGAGGAAACCATGAAAATGAACAAAATCTGGCTACCAGTATTAAAAAACTCTAAAATTACAACAGCACAACAACAGAGAGGAAACAAACAAGGACATCTCATCACCTCTCAACAAAAGTTTGCTCCAGGCACTGTCAGGCCATTATATGCTAATCAAGGTGGTCAGTTGAAACATTCACACCTAGCTCCAGCAGACAAGAGTCCTTTGTCCCACCCTGGTCATTCCACAGATATATAAACCCATTTTCCTAGTTCCAACAGTCCTCACTACCTCTGAGGATGCTTGCCATAGATGCAGGCGAAACGTCAGGAGAGAATGCCTCTAGACCATGGCCATATAGCCCGAAAAAACCTACAACAACCCACTGATTCTGGCCATGAAAGCCTTCAACAATACATTGCTTAAATGTTACAATACAGGGAAGGTAGCTATGGTGTGGGAGATATGTCCTCTTCCATGTTGTTCTGCTCAGATTATTCTTTCTGCTGACATGCATAAGCATAGTCATCATCTACTTGACACAGCAAATCATCATTATCTATCTACATGTATGCCCCATAGATGATCAGATTCACAAAATGTGTGTAAAACATTATTTGAGAACTCAAGCCTATTCCAGATCCCAGGTGATGAAACAACCTCTTTGGTGTTTCTGCATGCTTTAGGTGACCACCAGTCCAGGCCTGACTGACTGTTTTCTTTATGCCATTAGGCCATGTATCAGCAGAACTGGTGAGTGATTGATGGCAAATACTACACACGTTAATTCTGTATTTTCCAGTCTATAGTTTAGTGAGATTAGAATGCACTAAATTAGAAGCTGCTTTTCCCCAGGAAAACTGGTGCTTATGACATATTTAAGCTGAGTAAAACATTCATATTCGCTTTCATTTTCAAGTTTCATTGATACAGAATTAGAACCTGAAATTCTCTTCTAGTTGCTTTTTGAAATGAAGTTTCTTATTGCTTTACCAATGCCCATCATTATGCAAAAATCTTTTGCCTTTTTTTGTCCTTCCATCACTTAAAAAATAAAGTCTGGAAGGATGATTGTGAAATGCAATTTTTAGAATAATAGAAAAATAGAATCATAAGGCTAAAAGAGATCCCAAGGGCCATCCAGTTCAACCCCATTCTGCTATATAGGAATACATAGCTAAAACATAACGAAGTCAGTATGATTTAGTTCATCTCTTTTAATCTTCTGGATATTTTGATTTGGTTATTTTTTGGGTTTGTTTTTATAATTAGAATCATAGAGTTGGAAGAGACCTCATGGACCATCAAGTCCAACCCCCCTGCCAAGAAGCAGGAATAATTGCATTCAAAGCACCCCTGACAGATGGCCATCCAGCCTCTGTTTAAAAGCCTCCAAAGGAGGAGCCTCCACCACACTCCAGGGCAGAGAGTTCCACTGCTGAACAGCTCTCACAGTCAGGAAGTTCTTCCTTGTTCCGATTGTTTGAAGCCATTGTTCCGCGTCCTAGTCTCCAAGGAAGCAGAAAACAAGCTTGCTCCCTCCTCCCTATGACTTCTCTCACATATTTATACATGGCTATCATATCTCCTCTCATCCTTCTCTTCTTCAGGCTAAACATGCCCAGCTCCTTAAGCCGCTCCTCATAGGGCTTGTTCTCCAGACCCTTGATCATTTTAGTCGCCCTCCTCTGGACACATTCCAGCTTGTCAATATCTCTCTTCAATTGTGGTGCCCAGAATTGGACACAATATTCCAGGTGTGGTCTAACCAAAGCGGAATAGAAGGGTAGCATTACTTCCCTAGATCTAGACACTATGCTCCTATTGATGCAGGCCAAAATCCCATTGGCTTTTTTTGCTGCCACATCACATTGTTGGCTCATGTTTAACTTGTTGTCCACGAGGACTCCAAGATCTTTTTCACAAGTACTGCTCTCGAGCCAGGCATCCCCCATTCTGTATCTTTGCATTTCATTTTTCTGCCTAAGTGGAGTATCTTGCATTTGTCACTGTTGAACTTCATTTGTTAGTTTTGGCCCATCTCTCTAATCTGTCAAGATCGTTTTGAATTCTGCTCCTGTCCTCTGGAGTATTGGCTATCCCTCCCAATTTGGTGTCATCTGCAAACTTGATGATCATGCCTTCTAACCCTTCATCTAAGTCATTAATAAAAATGTTGAACAGGACCGGGCCCAGGACAGGACCCCTGCTTTTGGCACTCCACTCGTCACTTCTTTCCAGGATGAAGAGGAAGCATTGGTGAGCACCCTCTGGGTTCGTCCATTTAACCAATTACAGATCCACCTTCTCACTTCTCAGTTAAGACCTTCTCACACAGTATTATAATTATATCCTTCTCTGACACCTTTTGCATTATTTATTTATTTACTATGTTTATATACCACCCCTCTCAGCCCAGAGGCAACTCGGAGCAGTTCATAATGTTCTTATGGGTCCTATCACATGATGCATGTTCTGTTTGGTATGTTGCCCTATGGGCAGCCATAGGCAAACAAGTACCAATTGTAAATATAGCAAACAGTAGCTCCACTCATCTTTAATTTCATCATTCTCTTTTGGGGCATGTTTTGAGGAAGGTCTTTTCTTACTGCTCAATTCTCCTTTGTCAAATTGACCAGCAATACACTTCTGGTGGCATTCAGAGAAAGAGCATAAGTAAAGTCATACATATTTTCTGCTTTCCCGTAATTCTCTCTCTCTCTCTCTCTTTTTAAAAAAATCAAAATCAATATTGTGCAACTCCATAGGAACAAAAATGTTTTAATGTTTCTCTGACAAGAAAAAATAATGGAGTTGTGTAAGATCTGCCAAAAAATGTTTTTAAAGGTATAACAGTGACATTAAATAGATTGGGAGGAGTCATCCGCAGTGTGATAAGTCAACCATGTATTATTATATTTGATACAGAAAGGAGAAAAGTGGGTGGGTATGTATCTAGTATGTATCCAGTCCTCATCTAGCTTTCTTTAACCTTGGGTTGCCTACTTAAGAGGCATTTTCTCCAGTGTGTGTGATAATGTCCTCAATTTTAAGCTGTCTTGAAGAACTAATGTTGTGTACAAAGGGGTAGGAAAATATGTTGTCTATAAATTATTTAAAGGAAACTTTGCAAAATTGCTTTCCTGACTTTAGATTGATCACTTGAACAACTAGAAAGGAAGGGGAAATTAGAGATACAAGCTATTATGTGTAATTTTTTTAGTTTCATAGAATCAGATGTGAACATTATTAAAAGTATGTACCTATACAAAAATGTATTAACACAATCTAAATGGGTTGTTGTAGGTTTTTTTGGGCTATATGGCCATGGTCTAGAGGCATTCTCTCCTGACGTTTTGCCTGCATCTATGGCAAGCATCCTCAGAGGTACTGTAAGGATGCTTGCCATAGATGCAGGTGAAACGTCAGGAGAGAATGCCTCTAGACCATGGCCATATAGCCCAAAAAACCTACAACAACCCAGTGATTCCGGCAATGAAAGCCTTTGACAATACCCAATCTAAATGTATTAACACAATCTATGAAGCAAGCACACATGACTACACTGAATGAACCATGATATTGTCCACTTTTCTGAATTTTTACTAGAGTAGATCAACTGAATCAATGAAATCTACCTTGCTTATCTAAGAGCTAACTTCCTTATTGCCTTTGATTCAATAGGTCTACTCTAGTTGGTATTAATAATTGGATTAAGTTCTGTATGTCCCAAAGTGAAAGATTTTGATTCATAAGAGGGATTGCAATTGGCTCAGATAGTAGTAGTAATAGTTGTAGTAGTAGCAATAATAATCCCAGGTGACAGCAGGATTGAAGAGAAACAACTGGAAAAGCTGACACAATATGAGGACTTGGCACACAGAACTCCCATCACCAACAGAAAATACTGGAAGGGTTTGGTGCACATCAGGGCCGTAGCCAGAAAAAAAAATTCGGGGAGGGTTGACAATTTTGGGGGGGGGGGGTTGAAAATTTCGGGGAGGGTTGAAAATTTCGGGGGGGGGGTTGAAACCTACCTCCTAGCTCACGCTGAAGCAAAGAGCACAGCAGGGGGCAGAGCCTTCAATAGCCTGCATCTCTGCCCCTGTCAACCACCTCCACCAAGTCTGGCCTCCTTAATGAGAGCATTCAACACACACACCCCCAACTTGGTTGCTTCACTACATTGGCTTCATGAGTAATTCATGAGTAAACCAGGTTTTTTTAAAAAAATCTGAAACATTTCGGGGGGGATTGAACCCCTAAAACCACCCCCTCACTACAGGCCTGGCACACTGGGTGCAGTGCCTAAAGACCTTGGCATGCACTTGGACACGATCGGCGCTGACAAAATTACCATCTGCCAGCTGCAAAAGGCCACCTTACTGGGATCTTGACACATTATTTGCCGATACATCAAACGGTCCTAGACACTTGGGAAGTGTCCTGTGATCCAATACAACAGCCATCAGAGTGATCTTGTCTGCTGTGGACTCATTTTGTTGTGTTTCAAATAATAATAATACAATATTGTAATCAAATGTGTTCTAAACCCGTGGATAATTTGTTTGAATGTATATAGTAGGGCTGGGCGGTTTCGTTTCGTTAATTCGTAATTCGTTAATAATTCGTTAATTTTTTCAATTACAAAACGATAACGAACCATTCTGGAGCAATTATTAAAAAAAACGAATTTTCAAAAAAGTTTTGTAAATGCTTCGTATTTCGATATTGTATTCGTTTCGTTATTGTTTTGAGGTCGTTTCGTTATTATTTCCGCATGTCTGGGCCAGTTTTATGGTTTAATTAGTGAAAAAAAATTATAATATCACACCAACAGTCAACAACAGAGGGAGAGGGAAGCTTCAGAAGGTTTTGGAGGTTTTTTAGCGTATTTCGCGGTCGCGTCCGCCATTAACGAATCAATTCGTTATTGTTTTGGAAATCGATTCGTTAATTTTTTACCATTTACGAAATTTCGTAAATATCGAACTTTTTAAAAGGAAAATTTTGTAATTATTTTAAATATCGAAACAAAAAAAAAACCCAAATACAAATCGATTTTAGAAACAAATTTTTCCGTTGTTACCCAGGCCTAGTATATAGTGCTAAACATAAAGAAAAATGAACTAAGTGCTTATCTTGATAGCCTCAACAATCCTTCTAAATTATTATAAATGAAATAAATTCTCCCTGTTTACACCAAAAGGTCTCTGTACAATTAAGGGGATGAGATAGGGGGTTGATTAGAAGGAACAAAAAAATTGAATGTTCCTGTACAGTTTTTTCTTAGAAATTAACATCTGATACAATTAAGTTTTGGAAATATACCATACGGCTAGCTATTAGTGGTCTCTTTCTTTTCCTGTTGCAATTTCTTTCTTTTTTAAAATCTCATTTAATAATATAGATCGAGAGACTTCATATTCTTTTTCAGAAGTAGACTTCAGGTTTTAATTCTCAGAAAGATCTGAGAGATGCTTATGAAATAGGCATTATTTGTGTCTTTCAATTTCCCAGGCTGTAGAGTCTTGTTTCAGGACTAAACAAAATATAAATAAATATGACTAGATGCTTTGAACATGTGCCAAGCAGATGACATTGTTCTACATTGAATCAAAACTGTGATTGCGAATTAGATACTGGGTACATCTACATTCTGGAATAAATGCAGTTTGACACATTTAGTTGCATTGACTGAATAGTATAGAATCTTGGAATTTGTGGTTTGAAATTAACAAGGGAAAACACCAAAGGAAGGAAATAGAGAAATAAAAATGGGAAGGGTAAGATTTGGCAAAGTAAGGCGTGAATCCTTTTGTTAGTACTAACATATTGGATCTGTGGAATTTATGTAAGGGTTGTCATTAGTTCAGTGGATGTCCTATATCTGATATCACAATGGGATTTAGGAGAGTTTTACATACTTAAGAAGCATGACTTGGACCAGCTCAGACTATTGCTTATCAAGAAAACTCTTTTGGGCCACAGCTCTCAGAATACTCTAAATATGTTTCCAGACTTTACATTCAATCTATTTTTTTCAAAACTTATTTACTTACTTAGGCGATCCCTCATTATCCGAGTAGGATAGTCTTCCAGGATCAGTATTCTGGTGAGTCTGTACGTGACTGTGGAGCCCTATTCTTGATCTGCATCTTCTCCCGCAGTGAGGGCATTGGTTTCCAGGTGGAAGGTGGTCTCGGTCGGGGTTGGCTTGATGCGCCTTCCTCTTGGCACGTTTCTCTCTTTCACCCTCCATTCGTGCCTCTTCAAATTCTGCAGCACTGCTGGTCACAGCTGACCTTTTCAAAACTGATGAATGGGTGTATCCATGGTCTCATGCTGTGTGTTTCCACATTACCACCTCCTTGCTTAATATGTATCCACTGGGGATACTGTGGGTGAACTCAGGACCTTTAGTAGGCAAAGCACATGGCAGTTATATGTCTATTCTTGCAGCTTTATTATAGTAAAAAATAAAAAAAATGAGGAGAGGTTGGCTGTATTATATGTGTTCTTTCAGGAAAACATTTAAGAATATTATTGTATACTAGCTGTGCCCTGCCACGCGTTGCTGTGGCCTATAGTAAAACTTATCAAAGTTGAGGTAGATATCTGGACTATTATGAAAGAGAGGTACCTACCTATTCCTTCCCCCTTTTCCTCCCCCTTTCTCTCCTTTCTTCCTTCTCTACCTCTTTCTTTCTTTCCTTCTTTCGCTCCTTGGTTTCATCCTTCTCTCTTTCCTTCATTCCCTCCCCCTTTCTTCCTTTGCCTTTCTTCCCTCCCTGTTTGCTTCCTTCTTTCTCTTTTTATTTCCTTTTATTTCACCACCATCATAACAATAACAATAATGCAATGCATTGCCTCTGGGACCTGACACCTCTCCCATTCCCCCTAAAAGGGTCTCATAGGAATAATAGCATCATAATAATAATAGAAATAACAACCTTTACCCGCCACGTGTTGCTGTGGCCAACCTTCCCTCTTTCTCTCCTTCTTTCCCTCCTTCCTTCCTTCCTTTCCCTCCCATCTTTCCTTCTCCTCTTCCTTCTCTATCTCTTTCCTTCCTTCCCCCTTTTTCTTTCTCTTCTGGTCTCTTTTCTTCCTTCTCTCTTTCCTTCTTTCCTTCCCTCCCTCTTTCTCTACATCTTCCCCCTTCCTTCACTCCCTCTTTCCTTCCTTCATTCCCTTTTTTCTTTCTTCTCTCCTTCCTTCCTTCCCCCTTTTTCTTTCCCTCCCTCTGTCTCTCATTTCTTCCTTCTCTACCTCTTTCCTTCCTTCCCCCTTTTTCTTTCTCTTCTGCTGTCTCTCTTTTCTTTCCTTCCATCTTTCCTTTTCTTTCCTTTTCTTTTTCCTTCTTTCTCTAACTTTCCTTCCTTCCCCCTTTTTCTTTACCTCCCTT
>NW_026844366.1:194428308-194504325 GCF_025583915.1 Anolis sagrei ordinatus
CAAATAAAATACTCACATTTGCATGTTTTCGAGCTGCTAGGTTGGCAGAAGCTGGAGCTGACAGCGGAAGCTCAAGCCACTCACCGGATTCGAACCTGCGACCTTTTGGTCAACAAGTTTAGCAGCTCAGTGGTTTAACCTACTGTGCCACTGGGTGCCACCAAGTGTAAATAAAACTTTTTCCTCTCCATGCAGCGTGGACAGAATAAGAATAGATTATCTTCCCAGTTAAACTATTTAACTACAATCCTGTCTTGTTTCAACTTCTCATAATCAAAGAAACAATGATTCATTGGCCAGGGAAGTGCACGAAATAATCAAAACTGGTTACCGCAAAACTGCAAATCACAATATGATTAGTCTGCAAACACTGAGAAGAAAATAGTGGGTAGAGAAAGAAAAAAATCTAACTAGAAGGAAGCAGCAAGTAGTTCCTTCTTAGGCCCCTTCTACACTGCCATATAAAATTCAGATAATTTGCTTTGAAATGGATTATATGGCAGTGTAGACTCATATAATCGGGTTTAACACAGATAATGTAGATTATCTGCTTTGATAATCTGGATTATATGATAGTGTAGAAGAGTCCTTAGTAGAAATGTGTTGTCAGATTGGTGCATTTGATTGGTCTGAAAGCTTAGTAGGGTTTAATGCAAAGGTTTTTGAATCTTTGGAGATTCGCTTTGCAATGATGGCATCTACCAAGGCTTGAATGGGAAGGTAATGGATGGATATTTGTGTCTGAAATGAATGAGATATGAAACATTTGAAATATATAAATAATGCAAATGGACCTAGTCTGAAGCTTATTGAAATAAATTACTTAACATTTTTGCATTATTTTCATAATTCTTTTTAAACAGTAGGAAATTAAATATATTAAAAATCAAATATACTTTCTTCCAAATACTTCCAAGTAATTTGTTCTGTAATGGAAATGTTATGTGTACAGTCAGCCCTCCATATTTCCAGGTTTCACTTTTGCAGATTTGATTATTTCTGAATTTGACCAATAAGTTCTCAGTACCCTCTAGTCCTCCAGCAGAACAATATGGTCAACTCATGGTGTCACTCAGGAGGTGCTAGATATCATTAGAACAATATATCTTCAACTAAAACAAATGGCATTTTTAAAAATTCATGGTTGTTCCACTTTTATGGGGTCCTGCATCCTTAGCCCCAGTGAATGTGGAGGGATGACTGCAATCTCTTTTCTGATGTTCTTGTACTGCAGTCTTTTAGAGTGGGGGAAGAGTCATTCTGTACAACGGGCTGCTGATAAGTCTTTGGCTTTGTGTTCTTTTTTTGTTTGTTTCTGTGGTACATCACTTAAAAACCTTATGTGTCTAATATATATTTTCAAAATTTTGTGTTTGTAGCTTATGGCAACAGTGATCTAGGCACATGGGAAAACAAAATGGTGGTATCTAAGGCGATATTCACTGCAAATGAGAACAGAGGAGTGATAAAATTATTTTTTCTCTAAGGAAAGTCTGCAAAGAATATTCATGGTGATATGTCACAGACACTTTGGGATCAATGCCCTTCATATTCTACAGTTAAGAACTGGGTTGCCAAATTTAAAATGGGCCACTTCAGCACCAGTAATGAGGAACATCCTGGGAGTGGTTGTCATTCAGGAGATCATTGATGCTGTGCACAACCTCATACTGGAGAATTGACGAATTTCAGCTAATGGTTTTCTAAGATCTTCAGAGACACTCGCTGGAACACCTCAGCAAGCGAGAGTCCAAAAGTGTCAGGCTCAAACCCAGAACCTCAACCAAGTTGTTGTTCATTCGTTCAGTCGTCTCCGACTCTTCGTGACCTCATGGACCAGCCCACGCCAGAGCTCCCTGTCGGCCGTCACCACCCCCAGCTCCTTCAAGGTCAGTCCAGTCACTTCAAGGATGCCATCCATCCATCTTGCCCTTCGTTGGCCCCTCTTCCTTTTACCTTCCACTTTCCCCAGCATAATTGTCTTCTCTAGGCTTTCCTTTCTTCTCATGATGTGGCCAAAGTACTTCAACTTTGTCTCTCACTATCCTTCCCTCCAATGAGCAGCGGGCTTTATTTCCCGGAGGATGGACTGGTGGGATCTTCTCCAGGTCCAAGGCACTCTCAGAACTTTCCTCCAACACCCACAGCTCAAAAGCATCGATCTTCCTTCGCTCAGCCTTCCCTAAGGTCCAGCTCACACATCCGTAGGTTACTACAGGGAATACCATGGCTTTGACTAGGCGGATCTTTGTTGCCAGTCTGTCTCTACTCTTCACTATTTTATCGAGACTGGACATTGCTCTCCTCCCAAGAAGTAAGCGTCTTCTGATTTCCTGGCCACAGTCTGCATCTGGAGTAATCTTTGCACCTAGAAATACAAAGTCTGTCAACCAATGGCTGATACCAAATGAGAGACTCTCCCCTGGGCACACAGAGGACTGGGCAACTTGGAAGGGGCTGAACAGACTGCGCTCTGGCACCACGAGATGCAGAGCCAACCTTAAGAAATGGGGCTACAAAGTGGAATCCTCGGCATGCGAGTGTGGAGAGGAGCAAACCACTGACCACTTGCTGCAATGCAACCTGAGCCCTGCCACATGCACCATGAAGGACCTTCTTGCAGCAACACCAGAAGCACTCCAAGTGGCCAGATACTGGTCAAAGGACATTTAATCAACTACCAAACTCACAAATTTTGTATTTTGCCTGTTTGTTTGCTTTGTTCTGTTAGAAATGTAATATAATTTGACTGGTTGTTTTAACAAGACAAATAAAAATAGCTAAAGGAATAGCAGATATGGAGATTTCTCATGGATGTGTTTGTTTCATTATCCATGAACATTTGAACATGAAGAAGGTATCTGCAAAGTGGGTTCCCAAATGTTTGACAACAGATCAGAAAAGCATGCAAGTGAAAATTTCCCAGTCCATTTGTCAGCATTTCTGAACTGATAAGAACTCCCTGGATCAACTGGTCACTATGGATTTATTTGTATTATCCTGAAACCAAGGAGCAGTCAGAAGAGTGGAGGCACAGTGGTTCTCCTCGTCCAAAGAAGTTCAGGGTGCAAAAATCAGCCACTAAGGTCATGGCATCTGTGTTCTGGGATAAGAAGAGCATACTGCTAGTGGACTACCTTCAAAATGGTTCCACCCTCAATGCAAGATATTACACTGAACTTTTGGACCAATTGAAGGCAGTTCTGAAGGCCAAAAGGCGCAGCAAGCTGTCCAAAGGAATCTTGATCCAGTGAGACAACACCTCCGCTCACACTGCACAAGCAACCATAGCAAAACTGGTGGAACTAGGCTTCCAGCTGGTTGGCCACCCACCTTATTCCCCAGATCTATCTCCCTCCGACTATCATCTATTTCCAAACCTGAAGAAACACCTCAAGGGTACCACATTTCACACCATTTCTGCTATGGATGACTGGTTTGAGGCACAACCAAAATCATTCTTTTTGCAAGGCTTACAGAACTTGGAATAGCAATGTGAGAAGTGTGTTGATATCAGTGGAGAGTATGTGGAATAAATGCAAAGTTTCATCTTCCTATCTCATTTCTTTCTGGGTAAAGAAATTGCGCACAGGCTCTTGATGGAAGTACGACTTCTAACTTAATGAAAGTGGTGTGTGTACGTGTATGTCCTATTGTACTCTAGGAAATAGGCTATGCATCTGATTATTCAGTTAAGAAATGTGTTGTGAGAATTGGTGATGTTCAAAGATCTCCCGGTGGTGTGATTGCCTCAAGGAGGAGGGAGCTTGAGTCCCCTTGTCATGATGCAAGCAGCTGGATCAATGGCTAATTGTGGTACAGCTCTCTTCTGGGGGATGGCAACAGATTCTGAGTGCTGATGGGAGTTCTCAGTCCTGGTTTTGAACCAGCTGGGAGGAGGAAGAAAGGAGGAAGCGGATAGATAACAAAGTCTGTGAAATTTTAATTGTGCATTTTGCAGTAACTCTTCATGAAACTACATTGGCAGAAAGAACAAAAAATATATTTGAGGCTTCTAGATAATACGTAACAATTCATTGCTTTCAAACCATCCTGAAAACTGATTGCAGTTCTTAATAAATTAAATTATATGAGTTCCATTTTTTTAGTATATATGTTATCTGGAAAAATGGTTAAAAAGTCTCAAATGATAAAAGTGTGTGTGACTTCTACATAGTTTATGGATTTCAAACACTTGCATTCAATCTCATCTCTGTCACAGTGTGAGTGTGTGCCTTGATGTTTCACACATTTCCACTCTCTCATTTACCAAAAGGAGCCCCTGGTGGCACAGTGGGTTAAACCCCTGTGCCGGCAGGACTGAAGACCGACAGGTTGCAGGTTCGAATCTGGGGAGAGGCGGATGTGCTCCCTCTATCAGCTCCAGCTCCTCATGCAGGGACATGAGACAAGCCTCCCACAAGGATGATAAAAACATCAAATCATCCAGGCGTCCCCTGGGCAACGTCCTTGCAGACGGCCAATTCTCTCACACCAGAAATCACTCCTGACATGACTTTTTTCTTTTTACCAAAAGCCAAAATATTGTTGTGCTGAGACTGTGGAGCCTTCAAGACAGGCCCTATATCCCAGGAACTGATCCCAGGTTTCTGCTTTAAACTAGATTATAGGAGTCCACGCTGCCAGATAATCTGGAATAAACAGAAAATCTGGGATCAGATCCTGGGATATAGAGTCTGTCTGGAAGGGCCCTGTGATGAACTAAAGCTCAGGTATTCATTAAAGTCAAATGAGAAAAGGTAAGTGAACACATAGGTCACTTTGCTCTGGCATATGACTAGTGGGGTGGAGAAAGCACATTATATAGCTTTGCTGTCAGAGCTTCCCACCTTGAGTTCATCTACACTGGCCAATTTAGTCAGGTATAAATATGCCCTGGAACAGCCCTAGATCTGCAGTTTTGTGCCAAATATAAGGATGTTGTTCAGATAGCTGGAGAGCACACCTCCTGTGCTGGTACAGCTGTAACAGGAGCTCCAAATTTATTTGCTTTGTAATAAATGTTTGTTTGTAGTCCTAGGTTTCAGGGGCTCTGCAGATAGGTGGCTTCCTTCGGTTGCAGTCATAGAGCAAGTCACCTATCGATCATCGTTAAGTTTTGGTCCCACCCCTTGCTCAGGGCAATTGGGAAGAGAAGGGAGCCATTTTTTAGTTAGTCTCAGCAAGGAAAGCTAATGTATAGGATGTGTGCAAGCTTCCCCTGTACAAAAAGCTTCAACCTTAAAGATTTTCCAGGGAAGCCTCCCCAAAGCCTTTAAGAATTCTGGGGGAGAACAGTTTCAAGAGTCTCCAAAGATTTCCAGGAAAACAGCCCAAAGAACTCCAGCTGGTAGCTCCACTCAGTGCTTCGAGACGCAGTTCGACCTGGTAGCGGAGCCCACATCAGTAAGGGTTAGATTACAGTCAGCCTGGGAGAAGTTAAAAAGGGGATTTTCATTTAAAGTAAAGAAGAAGTTATTGAAGACAGTTGCCTGTCCTTCGTGGGCAAGATTAGGAAGTCACCAGTTGCATAAAGCTTGGAAGCATTTGTTTAGCTTTATTGAAGACAAGAGAAGTTTCTGTTTGATTGTTCATTAATAAAAGACTTTGTTATACTTCACAAGCCATCTAAAGATCATTTGTGGTGGAAAACCTCTGAGAACTTCTCCTTGGGCCTCCTGGCTTCCTGCTGGGCAAAGGTTGCATGTCCTGTTCTAAAGGAAATTCTTTACAGGCCCAGCGTGCGACAGAATACCTCCCCTGTTCGGGTGGCCCATATCTTACCTCCTTCATGTCACTGCCATTACCACACTTAGCTGGCCATAGAACTTTATGTAAGTTCCTAGCTGACATCAGAAAAGGTCAGCCGTGTGATTGCATGAGCGAAGGGGCATCTCACCTCCTTTCTGGTGAATGGGTGCCTCCTTTAGGTGGAGGAATCCATGTGACTAGGAAGAAGGAGTAGACACAGATGTTAATGTTTTTGAATAGGGGATTATGGTCCACACATATGGTTTCTCAGCAGGTTAGCCAGAAATTAATGCTGTGCCTAGACTGAAAAAAATGATCCACACAGAAGAAGACTAGATTCCTTCCTCCCATTTGTATCCAATCACAGTTTTGAAAGGAGGGATTTAAAAGATGCAAACAGCACATGTGTGGGAGGTGTTGTTTAGTGCCTACTGCTTAAGCCCTGATGCAATTCACAAAGGGTGAACACAGCTTTTGGAGATATGATCATGGTTTCCCATGTAAGGCATGGGTCGGTATTTGTTTCCCAGCACACATGATCACGTCAGCGGGTGGACTCTTTTAAGCACCAGCTGACAGTGCAAGATTAGTGCCATGACAGTGATTTGGCCAAGGCCACCCAATAAGCATTACAAGCAAGCATCAACTGCAGTGCAAAGCTGTGAAACATTGATTTAATCAGTTAATTACTCTAATGAAAGCAAGAAAGTCAAACAACAA
Organism: Anolis sagrei ordinatus; assembly: GCF_025583915.1. NCBI lineage: Eukaryota > Metazoa > Chordata > Lepidosauria > Squamata > Anolidae > Anolis > Anolis sagrei. The sequence continues at coordinate 194,434,780 of NW_026844366.1, forward strand.
CAGAAAAAACCCTGGCAGCTCTGTCGTCATTGATGTTTTTATTTTGTATCCTTTACTCCTACTAATACATTATAATCCATGATTAAGACTATAGCCTTCATTAGATAAATGGCATCACAACTAAATGTATACAATTATCTCAATGCTATTGTGAATAAATATGAGCTTATGTTTTGTTGTTAAGAGCAAATGGCTGCCAGCAAATAGAGAGAGGGAGATGCTCTGGGTTTTATAACATTGCTGATGCCAATACCTTCACTTCTATTATTTCTCCCTGTTCCACAAGCGCTCTGTGGTTTCCTTCCATTATTTTTTTTTTGCATATTTGGTCATTTTCATAATTTTAGTTTAAAATTATCTTGATAAAAAAGGTAATAATGACTTGAATGAATGACAGACCTCACGTTCTGTGATTTTCTTCATTGCCCTTCAAGAAAAGATATCCCAAAGGTTTTGCTCTGTTGAAAACAGTGGGGTTTATGTATTGTTGAAGGCTTTCATGGCCGGAATCACTGGGTTGTTGTAGGTTTTTTCGGGCTATATGGCCATGTTCTAGAGGCATTTTCTCCTGACGTTTCGCCTGCATCTATGGCAAGCATCCTCAGAGGTAGTGAGGTCTGTTGGAACTAGGAAAAAGAGTTTATATATCTATGGATTAAGCGGTTTCGTTTCGTCAATTCGTAATTCGTTAATAATTCGTTAATTTTTTCAATTACAAAACGATAACGAACCATTCTGGAGCAATTATTTTAAAAAACGAAATTTCAAAAATGTTTTGTAAATGCTTTGTATTTAGATATTGTATTCGTTTCGTTATTGTTTTGAGGTCGTTTCGTTATTATTTCCGCATGTCTGGGCCAGTTTTATGGTTGAATTAGTGAAAAAAAATTATAATATTGGTTTAATTATTGAAAAAAATATATAATATCACACCAACAGTCAACAACAGAGGGAGAGGGAAGCTTCAGAAGGTTTTGGAGGTTTTTTAGCGTATTTCGCGGTCGCGTCCGCCATTAACGAATCGATTCGTTATTGTTTCGGAAATCGATTCGTTATTGTTTTGTAATTTTTTTCACATTTACGAAATTTCGTAAATATCGAGCTTTTTTAAAGGAAAATTTTGTAATTATTTTAAATAACGAAACACAAAAAACCCCCCAAAAAACGAATCGATTTTAGAAACAAATTTTTCCGTTGTTACCCAGGCCTAGTAATATCTGTGGAATGACCAGGGTGGGACAAAGGACTTTTGTCTGCTGGAGCTAGGTGTGAATGTTTCAACTGACCACCTTGATTAGCATTTAATGGCTTGGAAGTGCCTGGGGGAATCTTTTGTTGAGAGGTGATTAGATGTGCCTGATTGTTTACTCTCTGTTGTTTTGCTGTTGTAATTTTAGAGTTTTTTAATGTTGCTAGCCAGATTTTGTTCATTTTCATGCTGTGTCCACCTGATGAACCAACCTGGACACAGCATTTTATTTGAGAACACAGAAATGCTGGACCCCTCTCACAACCACCATGTCAGACTACACAGAGAAGCCATTGAAATCCACAAGCATGTGGACAATTTCAACAGAAAGGAGGAAACCATGAAAATGAACAAAATCTGGCTACCAGTATTAAAAAACTCTAAAATTACAACAGCAAAACAACAGAGAGTAAACAATCAGGCACATCAAATCACCTCTCAACAAAACATTCCCCCAGGCACTTCCAAGCCATTAAATGCTAATCAAGGTGGTCAGTTGAAACATTCACACCTAGCTCCAGCAGACAAAAGTCCTTTCTCCCACCCTGGTCATTCCACAGATATATAAACCCATTTTCCTACTTCCAACAGACCTTACTACCTCTGAGGATGCTTGCCACAGATGCAGGCGAAACGTCAGGAGAGAATGCCTCTAGAACATGGCCATATAGCCCGGAAAAATCTACAACAATCCAAAGGATAGTTTGTTTTTAAGAGACAAATTGTGCTTTGGGCTGGCTTCATACTTAAAAAGTGTGTCTTTATGGCCTTCATCCAAACTAGAGATGGCTGGCTGCTTTATTTGTTGTGGTTTTTCACCATTTTGGAGGAGTTGTTTTGATCTACTTCCAAATATTTTTATTTGTGTGTGTGATGTTTTTGAAAAAAACTATCTGTTGTACATTGCTTTGGGTGTGCTGGTGGATTGAGATAGTAGATAACAGTCTATTTTTAAAAAATAAAGAAAATGTGCTGCTATTGTATATATCATGGGGAGGACATTCCTTGCTCTGTCTTCTACTTGTAATTCCTTCATGTCATCATGTCATTAGTATTACGTGATTCCCCTCCAATTTTACATTCTCACTTTACTTCCTTCCTTTGTATTGCATTCCAAAGATTTTTTTTTTTTACTTGAGTGATGTGTCTTTGAGAGGCTCATTGTATGAGGCAGCTTGGCTCAACAACCTGATTTATTTGGTAAGGGAAAGTGAAGAAGAACAGTACCCTCCTATCTGGAATGGTCATCCTCTTTCAACTAGTGCATAGCTTTGGAAGGAATGCACATGGAGCAGGAAGGAAGGAAGGGGATATCAACCTAGCCAGGCAATCAGCTAAGGACTTGTCTACAGGAATTTAAAAAACTGTTTTGTTCCACATTTTCCGATTTTACAATGATCCACATTAATGCCATAACTGGCCACACATCCTCCCCTGGTAAACTCACCTTGGTGCAAGGAGACAGTCAACAATCTGCAAGATTTGGCTGCTGTGTCGTCCCTATCATGCATGCAAATATGCAAATGTCATATCTGGTGGGGTATGTCTCTGTGTTAATGCTGCCATACTGATAAGTAATTATCCACACACATGCCATGCCTAAACAATAATAACAATAAACAACAACAGCAATAATAATAATAATAATAATAATAATAATAATACTTTATTTATTTATACCCTGCCACCATCTCCCCAAGGGGAAGCCCAACAACACATCAATGAAACAATACAATTAATATAACTCACATATAAGCAATAACACAAAAAAAAATTAAAACCTTATGGTTGGGCCAGATGTAATAAATTAAAATTTTAAAATAAACACTGGGCGCGAACAGAGGTAGGATGTATTTAAGCGGGAGGGTTTTAAGGATAATGTAGGGAGATCAACCCAATGGGTAGTTAAGGTGCTTCTGAGGACATTTTGCAGGGAATTAGTCAGAGTAGGGCATTGTTTCCTTTATTCTGGGAACAGCCACATTTTCAGGCTCCTCCTAAAGACTGCTTGTCTGATATCCTTGGAGAGTGAGTTCCAGAGTCGAGGGGCCACCATAGAGAAGGCCCTCTCCCTCATCCCCACCAATCGTGCCTGTGAAGGGGCAGAAGCGAGAGAAGGGACTCTCCAGATGATCGAAGAAATTGTGGGTTTGTAAACAGAAATGCTCCCAAGCCCTTCAGGGTTTTGTAGGTAAGAACCTGCACCTTGAATTGGGACCAGAAAATGAACGGCAGCCAATGGAGCTCCTTAAACAGGGAGGTAGACAGCTCCCTGTAAGTTGCTCCAGTTAGTAACTTGCGAACAAAAATTTAAAATCCACACTAGGAAAGTACCACTCTTGTCAGAAATGATCAGGTTATTATCTGCCTTAGGTTTCAGCCATTCACTTCCACTAACAGCTTCTTCTAACTCCACAGTGATTTGATGCCATCTCAGTGATGTGATGCCAAAAATCCAATATACAAGAGATTTTTTAAAAAATCCCAAACATTAAAAAAAGATTATTCAAAAGCTTCATAAAATAGTTAATAAGTCAAAATAAAATAAACATATGTATTGACCGATTTGTTATCGCACATGTCCAGCCACATGTCCTTGGAGGTGTCTACGGACAATGCCGGCTCTTTGGCTTAGAAATGGAGATGAGCACCACACCCCAGAGTCGGGCATAACTGGACTTAATGTCAGGGAAAAACCTTTACCTACCTTTAGTAAACTAAAATGGACTTTTGCTAAGTGCTTGTGTTGCTTTGTCATAGTTGTGAGCCTATTATTCTTTGTCCAGGATATGATCTATAGTGCTATATGGAAGGGTGAGGAACACATTTTGACTAGAATTTCTTATCATTTAGGTTTTAAGATTTAATTAAAATTGGTTATAATCCCTACTTTATTGAACTGCTCAGCACCCACTGATCTTAACATACGCAGGATTTGCAGCCCCTGTGAACCTATATCTTTCAAGTTTTGCGCAGGCAAAGAGTTATTTGTCATTAATCTGCAAGGAATTTATAAGCACTTTCCTCCCTTCATAAATACTGTTTAGGTTCAAGAAGGTCAAATATCTTACTGGCAGAAAACCTGATTAAAATATATTCAGTTTATGAAATCCTCAGAAGTTTTGGCATTCCTTAAAATGAAATATACTCTCCTGTGGAACAGTTCTTTAGTAATAGGGAGTAGGATCATTTAATTTTCCTATTTGGCCTTTGGTTTGTATTCACTGCTCATTTCTATAAACTTTATCACAGAAGTCTGCTAAAGTGCAATTTCAGCTGATAATTGCACTATAGCAGCTTTGATGGGGATTATCATAAGGACAGCATGCTCCTCTCTTAGTTACATTGTGCTTGAATAATGATTGGATTGTCTGAGTCTCATTTCTTTGCAGGGAAAAAATCTTAATAATTCCAGTATCATTGTTGTTCCACCATTCATTCTTTTGTGATAATTTCCATTCACTCCAAATCCTGGTATTACATAATGGAAGATGGTTTTGCAAACTGTGCAGCTGTAGTAAAAAGTCAATAATGCCCAATAATAGAGCCCCCAGTGGCACAGTGGGTTAAACCCCTGTGCTGACAGGACTGAAGACTGACAGGTCACAGGTTCAAATCCGGGGGAGAGGCGAATGAGCTCCCTCTATCAGCTCCAGCTCCTCATGCGGGGACATGAGAGAAGCCTCCCACAAGGATGATAAAAACATCAAATCATCCGGGCGTCCCTGGGCAACGTCCTTGCAGACGGCCAATTCTCTCACACCAGAAGTGACTTGCAGTTTCTCAAGTCGCTCCTGACACGATCATAATAATGCCCAGAGTGTTACAAAATTCCCACTCTGTTTTAATACAAAATACAGTTAAATAAAAATATCAGGACATCAATTTAGATAACCAGCCACTGTCTGGCCATGTGTAACCCACAACAATTTGCAGCCAGGGGTGAAAGCCTCGTTTTTTTCTGATAGTATCACCTATATTTTCACATTGAACTTCACCCCCCACACACCCCATACGCCTATGTTCAACAACCTTCATAATTTGACATAATTTGATAAATATTGGATTTTTCCTATTCTTACGACCTCATCAGACTGTACTTTTTTTGGCATCATATGCCAGTTTAGCTATAGTTTAGCCACAGAGCCTGTTGGCTCCCATCCCATGATGTAGAGGAACTTCCGGCAGCGTTCCAGGGCTAAACTACAGTGGAACCAGAGTATACCGCCATGGAAGCAACATGGGAGGCTTCCCAAGTTGCATTAGCAACAATGGGGGGAAGCTGGGTGATTGATGCTTCCCCCCCCCCCGGCGAGATGGGCTTTCTGGTAAGCTGGATGATGTGGGGTGGGTGTTGACAGGTTCTGCACACCCCAAGGGGCACTGCCGGATTCCCCACAATCCGTGGTGACTCTGGCAACCAGTGTGATAAGGTTATTAGGGTCAAAGCAAAATAATGTACGAGGGGTATTTTTTAAGTAAGATCCGTTTTGTTGTAGACACTAGGAGTTCGCGTGCATACCGCAACGAGTGCGTGCGTCGTGTACCGGCATGCCTCGGGAACAACTGTGCTCAGTTTCCGCTCTGTAGCTAACCTGTACGGTTCTGTTCTGTGCTTTAAAAATGTTTAAGACTATCAACTCACCCGCCGCATGTGAGGTTCGCTCAGGATACGGTTTTTGTCAGCAAGGAACCTGCCTGCTGCAGAAATTCGACAGATTTGTGAAGTGTACGGTGATACTGTTATGAGTGAAAGCAAAGTGTGTAAGTGGGTACACAATTCAAAGATGGCCGTGACAACGTCCATGATGAGGACCGCTCCGGTCGCCCTTCTTTGATTACAGACGATTCGGGCTTCAGTTGAAGCGAGCGAACCTTACATGCGGAGGGTGAGTTGATAGTCTTAAACATTTTTAAAGCACAGAACAGAACCGTACAGGTTAGCTACAGAGCGGAAACTGAGCACAGTTGTTCCCGAGGCATGCCGGTACACGACACATGCGGTCGTTGTGGTATTCGCGCGAACTACTAGTGTCTACAACAAAATGGACTTTCTTAAAAAATACCCCTCGTAATTATCCTACTGCTACAGAGTTTGGAGAAATAAAAGATACCCAAAGCAATGATTTGACATTCTGCTTAGTGTTTTTTTTTTCTTGATGACTGTTCTCAGATCTGAATCTAGAAGGCCCAGTCTACACTGTCCCTGTATCCCAGGATCAGATCTCAGATTAGCTGCTTTAAACTATATTAGTCTCCATTGCAATATAATGTGGGATAAACAGGTAATCTGGAATCAGATCCTGGGAGATAGGGACAATGTGTAAGAGCCGAAGTCTCCCTGTTGTCTTTCCACTAGCAAACAAAGAGATTTGTACTTTGGAATTCCTTTGGCAAATAGCGAATTGGTGAAGTTTTTTTTAATCAGATGAGTACTGTATTTTCCATGTTGACACAGTTGAATTTGGATTGTATTCAATCAATCAATGATTTATTACGATCTATGACCAGCACACTGGTCCCTGGTGCCCAAGGAAAGAAAATCGCAGTTCCCAAGTAGGTCAGATAAAGAAGTAGATTAAAAACATGTTATATAAGAAACAGATTAAAAAACAAACTAAACTTACAGTTTTAAGGAGCAGGTTTGAGTCTAAAAGTGGGGGGGGGGGGGGTTAATAGGAGATATCAAATCACTGGGAGGCTTGAAAGGAGGAGGCAAGGGGAACATTTACAGCATTTCAGTTATTACATATTAATTGAGCAAAGTTACTGACCACAATATGTGGATTAACTATACAGACTGGGTTGACATGCTTTTATCTTGGCGAATGGCTGTTATGTAATTTATCCTATATGTATTGGTTAATTTTAATGTTGATGTATGATATTTTAGATTTTAGTGTTAGCATTGAATTTTTGCTGTCAGCTGGTCTGAGTCCCTCTACGGAGGTAGAGAAGATCAGGATATAAAAGTTTTAAATAAATAAAAAAATATTTTGGATTTTATTATCATTTCATTGTTTAAAGATAAAACTTTTTAAAAACACAGTCTTACTGTGAGCCATGTTAAGTCTCATTTTTGAGACAAAGTTGCAGTGTTTATAGGGTATAGGGTGGCAACCTGTGCTGGATGGGGTTACACTCCCCCTGAAGTCACAGGTCCGCAGTTTGGGTGTCCTCTTGGACTCATCACTTACACTTGAAGCTCAGGCGTCGGCGGTGGCACAATTGAGACTCGTGCACCAACTGCGACCGTACCTCGTGAAGGTGGATCTGGCCAGGGTGGTCCATGCCTTAGTCACCTCCAGATTGGACTACTGTAATGCGCTCTACGTGGGGCTGCCCTTCCAACGGCGGCGGCCAGGTTGTTAACTGGTGCTCCTTACAGAGAGAGGTCAACCCTCCTGTTTAAGGAGCTCCATTGGCTGCCGTTCATTTTCTGGTCCCAATTCAAGGTGCAGGTGCTTACCTACAAAGCCCTAAATGGTTTGGGACCCGCCTACCTGCGTGACCGCATCTCCGTATGAACCCACACGATCCCTCCGATCATCTGGAGAGGCCCTGCTCACGATCCCACCTGCGTCGCAAGCGCGATTGGTGGGGACGAGGGACAAGGCCTTCTCCGTGGTGACCCCCTGACTCTGGAACTCTCTCCCCAAGGATAGCAGACAAGCCCCAACATTGGCAGTCTTTAGGAAGAGCTTGAAGACATGGTTGTTCCAGTGTGCCTTCCCAGAATAGGAAACTCCTATCATCATGTCCCAATTGCACTTTACTAGAGATTAAGATTGTCTGCACACCGCACTTATCTCCAAAAACCTATCCATCTCACCTGTCATGTTCAGCATTTTAAAATTTTAATCATTACATTTGGCCCGGCCTTAGTTTTAAATGCGTCATGGTGTTATTGTCTAATGTTTATTGCTATTGTTTTAATGTTTATTGCTTGTTTTATGAGTTTATTTATTGTTGTATTTGTTATGCTGTTGTTTTATTGATGTGTTGGGCCTCGGCCTCTTGTAAGCTGCACCGAGTCCTTCGGGAGATGTTAGCGGGTATAAATAAAGGATTATTATTATTATTATTATTATTTGTATCCCGACTTTCTCAGCCAATCGGCGACTCAAGGCGGCTTCCAACAAAACAATACATATTGAATAAATAAATACATAATATGTTGACAGTATTATGAACTGTTGAGTCATTTGTTCAGTGGGAAAACTCACAAACTTTTGAATTTCCCTGATTGCTTCAGTAACTGTTTTGTCTCTGAGTCATGCTTTGGACCAGCACAGAAACTTACCTCAAAGAAATAAGGTTAAATGATCTGGTCAGGTGATAAGAAGAAGATCTCCTGAAGAATTTGATAAAGAATGTATAATTGGAAGGTGAAAGGAAGAGAGAAGCAAAGATAGTATTGGATTGATGTCACAGATAGGGATTGTGCTGTGAAAGGAATGAAACCAAGAGTCAGTAAGATTGGCTAGAGATAAGGAAGAATAGAAAGCATTCATTTGACCCTGGCATTATGGACACATAGTTAGGGCTGGAAAGATTGGTTATCACCACAGCTGAGCATAAACAGAGCTCAGCAGCATTCTTACCACCCATATTGTACAGGGAGGACACAGACCGGTGCTTCCTTGTACCAGCTGAATTACCCTCGGGTGATTTCTACCAGCAATCAGTGGGATAAATAGCACCACTGAAGATCAAAATCATTAGTACTGATGACCAGCAACCCTAAAGAATCTTAGACCAGAAATTAGGTGTGACCTGTTACCTTTCATTGAAACTCTCGCTGTGTTCCTTTGTTATTTCCCCAAAGCTGGCACATTATCTTGAGATTAAATTGGTTTGAGAAATGTCTGTGTTCACAGAGGTACTGTTACAAACAACCAACAGATGGATAATTGCTTCATATTAACTATTCATAGGTGCTTCTACACTAGAATATACTGGCCACAGATTTTGCATGGGTGAATTCAACCATACACAGCTTGAAAATATTCCAAAACAAACAACATCCCAAAGTGAAGCTTGATTTTGCTATTATATACAAGAGACCCCATTTTACTATTGTATATACCACTTTATATAATGGGACTTGAACATGCACAGTTTTTTGTATCCACAGCGGACAAGGATCATAGAATCCTAGAGTTGGAAGAGACCTCATTGGCCATCCAGTCCAGCCCCATTCTGCCAAGAAGCAGGAATATTGCATTCAAAGCACCCCTGACAGATGGCCAATCCACAAAGTTACTGATTCTCTGTTGATTTTGATGATTCCCCCCATTCACTAAATTCCCTAATCATTACTGAAGTTAAACATGTCTTTAAGACTATATTGCATTAAGCAGGCAATGCAGCATTGAAACCCATTGGTCCTATTGCATGATGCCACATGCAAGAACTCCTTTTGAATGAAAGTGGGAGCAAGGATGGCAACACAGAAGGTAAGGTAACCTATGCCAATGCCAATGCAGTGCCGCAGGAGTTTCACCAAGGTGCATGTGGCCACTTTTGGAGCCAGTCCAGATAATTTCTGCTCTGATAGTGGTTATCAGCCAATGCAGCTTCCTTTTCAGTCAGAATCTTGTGTTCATCCTTTACAACACATTTGGAAGACGAGGAGCAAGGTGAAATCAAACCAGTGTGAATACCAGTAATTGCTGCAACTAGTAATATTTATTTATTTATTTAAAGTATTTATATTCCACCCTTCTCACCCTGCACGGTACTCAGGGCAGATTAAAATGCACATATACATGGTAAACATTCAATGCCATAGACATACAACGTATATAGACAGACACAGAGGCATTTAACATTCCAGCTTTTCCAGCTTCATGAGGGTATGCTCGATTCTGGCCACAGGGGGAGCTGTTGCTTCTTTTTGACATACTTCTTACCACTTCTTAATATTTTTGACATACTTCTTAACATTAATTTTAAGGGTATATTTAGAAGAATCTTGATGGAAATGTTTCAGGTTTTATATAGTTGATTTCTCAGTCTTTGGCTGGAACTAGTTTGCCAGATAATCCAGTTCTAGAATGCAGTTTAACTGCATTGAACTGGATTTTGCCATCCAACTTCCAAAATAATGAGACCAAACAACAAATGTAGGTTGAACTATGGACAAGTTTTATTTTTATTTTTATTTTATTTTTGTCGTGTCAGGAGCGACTTGAGAAACTGCAAGTCCCTCCTGGTGTGAGAGAATTGGCCGTCTGCAAGGACGTTGCCCAGGGGACGCCCAGATAATTTGATGTTTTTATCATCCTTGTGGGAGGCTTCTCTCATGTCCCCGCATGAGGAGCTGGAGTTGATAGAGGGAGCTCATCCGCCTCTCCCCGGATTTGAACCTGTGACCTGTCGGTCTTCAGTCCTGCCAGCACAGGGGTTTAACCCACTGCACCACCGGGGGCTCCAGCAAGTTTGATTAATGTTACCAAATTAAACTTTATGACTGGTAGATAATTCTAAAGCAGTGATTCTCAACCTGGGGTCCCCCAATGTTTTTGGCCTACAACTCCCAGAAATCCCAGCCAGTTTACCAGCTGTTAGGATTTCTGGGAGTTGAAGGCCAAAAACATCTGGGGACCCCAGGTTGAGAACCACTGTTCTAAAGGGTAGTATGAACTTGGTGTGGATAAAGCCGAGGCAGTGGCCATCCTGGACCTAGTTCTCATCTAATTTGGATGATACACCTGGGTCTGAAATAATCCTGGGAGACTACTAATGGAAACATCCCCAAGGATTTATTGAGGCCAGACTCTCCTCATTCCTAGACCATTTCCATGCACCCTTACCTTAGTTTTTTGAACCACAGGTGAGGGTTTTTGTTCCTGGCCTACACCACAAGAGGCAGTGTCTTAGCTGCACACCAAAATGTAATCCCTTGTTGTTTTCTGTGTGATATCCTTTTCAAAACAACACCTTACCAATTTGCCCTTTTTAAACAGTATAGGATAGGCGAAAAAAACCCCAGCTAGAACATAGGGGGGAGGGGGTTACTAACCGGCCCCGAAGGTAACCTATTAATTATACTGTTAATGGGTGGGAAGATGGGTCAGTGTTGAAATCCGGAATGAGCTTCAGGGGTGGGCTGCATAGCAATGTAGTTCCACCCCCAGAAAATAGCTCTGGACTGAGCAATTTTCTTTTTGTCTCCGTTTGTCAGAGGTGGCAAACCGCCTCCTACCCCAGCTACATGGGGGAGGGAAGTTAAATTTGAGTCTACACTATTATATAATCCAGTTCAATGTATTCTGGAACTGGATTATATCACTGTATAGATCCAGCCCTTGTCTCCATCCCCCCAAAAGTAATAAAAAGCATTGAACAATGCCATTATTTATTTTTTCAAACATTGTAATTTGTAATAGAAAGCCAGCATGTGCAACATTGAAATGACAATTCTGGAGACCAGGATTTGAATAATCACTCATGCATTAGATGGGTGTGATATCGAGCCTGAATTTGGGAGAGTCTCCCCAGTAGAAGAGACTCCTAGGACCGCACCAAAGAGAGTCCCTTGTCCTTGGCGAGCCGTCAGAAGAAGCCTGATTCCAGCAATTTTATTGATATTAATAATTGAAATGAGACTCTTGCCAAGGCGAAGAAGTGGCAAGGTTTATTAGCGATTCAGCTGAAGCGGATGCAATTGCAGTGATCATTCACATGCAAGCATACCAATACATTGATCAGAGGCATATTTATAGCAAAATACAGGTTTGAAAGTTTCAAAACTCCCTCCCTCTTCGGCTCCTTAGCAAATCAGGGAGAGGGAGGCAGGACGGAAGAGGGGCATTGTGTCCAGAGAGGATGAAACCAGTTTTTTTGTTCTTGTGATGGATCAGTGATTAGGGATAATCATTTGATTCAGGTTTTCCCCTTCCAGGATCAGATAAGGTGTGTTGGTTTTGATGGGTTTTTGGATGAAACAAACAGAGCCGGGCAAGAAGACCCCTGGGGCCAGTCTCGCCCCTTTGTGATTAAATTAAAATGTGACCAGAGAAATTCCCTGTTTACCAGGCCAACTCAGAAAAATAAACAAAGAATTTCCAGTTGCTATTGTCCATGCAAATGTCTGTGATAAGGTTGGTTTCGAGGGAACAACAGCCCCCTCGGGCACTGAGTGGTTTTTCCTGGTCGCCTTTTTTTGGGGCAAAGGGCAAGGGTAAAGGGGGCAAAAGATATTTCATAGCAAGATACATACATTCAAATCATAAGCATTTCATAGCAACAAAACCCCATCTTTGTCCCACATCCCAAGTATATTTAATAAGAGGATTAATTTTCATGAAGAAGCCTGAAGTCCAATGTTTTAAAAGGTCTTTGAGGAAAGTTCATGAGGGAGATAGTATGTACTGAAGTCCAGGCAGAGAGTCCATGATCATTGGGAAGGCTGGCAGATGAAACCCCAGCTGTGCTGCAACTGATTCACACTTTGGTCCTTGGGAAACTACAACTCTCACGAAGGGCAGAAGTCCCAAGATCCAGCCGTTTCCCAAAAGCCTCGTGGTCCTTGTTGTTGTCAGTGCCTTGGCAATGTGACCAAGACTTAACCCCCTACTGTGCAGTCTGGTGCCCTTGCCCTTTGCAGGGCTACAAGTCACCATCCCCCATTCTGGGGGGGGGGGGGTTGCTCGGCTTCAGGTGATATTGGGCAAGTCACATTATCTCAGCCTCAAAGGGAGGCAAAGGCTCTACTTTGTATAAATGATCGGTTTTCCTTAGGGTGAGTACAAGTTGGAAAATAACTTGAAGGCAGACCAAAAACAAGAAACTCTATTTGCTCCTGTATTAATTTAATACCCCTGTGAGGCTAATCCATTGTTGATTTCCATTTAACAGTCTGTCTAGAATATTGTTGCCATCATTTTTTTTAAAAAAAGAAACAAATGGTAAATACAAATGAATTCCCACAGCCTTTGCGGAAACTTAGATTGTAGATATTTCATAGTTACACTAAGAAACTTTTTTTAGTACATATTTGTGGCATAGATCAGCAGTGACATCGTCCCCTTCCCAAATTATAGCAATAAGCGTTTCACTCAATTCTAGCACTATTCCGTAGTAACAGGGGAGTGAAGGAAATTAAATAAAAGAGTTATATGGATTTTGTTACATTCAGGGGGACATATGAAAAAACGGAGGCCATCTGGAATATCAACTTAACGGTCAATAACTTTTTCTGCTCCTAATAGAATGTAGGAATCATTCATATTTTTTCTCTTATTAATAGCATTTTGATAGTTCTGTTGTAAAGCCTGTCCTTGATGTGCCTTGAAATATCATAGCTGGCTCACTTATTACAGACTCTTACTTTAATTTCCAAGGTGAAACATTCCCATCCCAGGTATAGTTGGGAAATATGACCCAAACAATTACACTTTCCCTTACTTTTTAAATGCTTCATAGAAAAGATTGTTGTACTTTTTGCTGATGCTTGGGATGACCTAGACATTAAATGATACACAACCTTAAAATATCTGCGATAGCCTTGCTTTAGAAATTTTAGTAGAGTGTTATTAAATGTCACAGTAAATTACACAGGCATAGCCCAGTTTATGTCTTTGCATTATCGTCTCCTGGGTCTCTCAGAAGTTCAAATATTCCCATTGTAACATATCTTCTAACGTCTACATTTTTAAGGAGGTCTCTTATGTTCCTCTGAATTAACTAACTCTGGTTTGTTTGTTTTTATTCCTACATAATTAAATGGTAATTCCGTTCCATTTAGTAAATGCTAAGGATCCCTATTTATGCTAATCATTAAGGTGTGATACAAAGCCATCCCCTCCCCAATGCCAGAGATACAGCTTAATGGTGTAACATTAGAAAATGTTGACCATTTCCGCTACCTTGGCAGCCACCTCTCCACCAAAGTCAACATTGACACCGAAATACAACACCCCCTGAGCTCTGCGAGTGCAGCATTTTTCCGAATGAAGCAGAGAGTGTTTGAGGACCGGGACATCCGTAGGGATACCAAGGTGCTTGTCTATAAAGCTATTGTCCTCCCAACCCTGCTCTATGCCTGCAAAACATGGACTGTCTACAGACGTCACATGCAACTCCTGGAATGATTCCATCAGCCTGCCTCCGGAAAATCCTGCAAATCTCTTGGGAAGACAGGCAGACAAATGTCAGCATGCTAGAAGAAGCAAAGACCACCAGCATTGAAGCGATGGTCCTCTGCCATCAACTCTGCTGGGCCAGACACGTTGTCCTGACAACCGTCTCCCAAAACAGTTGCTCTACTCTAAACTTAAGAACGGAAAACGGAATGTTGGTGGACAGGAAAAGAGATTTAAAGATGGCCTCAAAGCCAACCTTAAAAACTCTGGCATAGACACTGAGAACTGGGAAGCCCTGGCCCTTGAGCGCTCCAGCTGGAGGTCAGCTGTGACCAGCAGTGCTGCAGAATTCGCGAAGGCTTGAGTGGAGGGTGAAAGAGAGAAATGTGCCAGATGGAAGGCGTGTCAAGCCAACCCCGACCGGGACCACCTTCCACCTGGAAACCAATGCCTTCACTGTAGGAGAAGATGAGGGTCAAGAATAGGGCTCCACAGCCACCTACGAATCTACAAGGAACCCCATCATGGAAGATCATTTTACTCGTCCAATGAGGGATCGCCTAAGTAAGTAAGTAAGTAAGTAAGTAAGTAAGATACAAAGGTGTGGCACAACGACCTTTCTTACTACTTCATCTCACGAAGCTTCACAAGCAATGTAGGATGCTTGCAGGAAACTTCATCTATGGAGCCCCACTGCCCATTACACAGATGCAGACTCACTTCTGGTGGACCTCCATAGATGAAATGAGGGACAAGCATCTTACAATGATTCGCCCAGAACATGGGAGGCTTCCTATGTTCTGTAGGGAACAATGAGTCTAACTCTTAGGAAAGCTGCATAGGAATGCTTTCCCACGTGTAATAGGGAAGCATCTCTGTAGGCAAAGTGGGGCACAGGGCTTTGGAATTGCCCTACTGCTCCATGGATTCATGACAGAGGCATCACTCTGTCATGAATCACCATCCCTCCGCTGCCATTCATCAATGTGATGAGGTCCTTTCTACCTACCGTATTTTCGGACATATAATACAACTGGGCATATAAGTTCCAGTTAAAATATAGAGTTTGGAATATACTCGCCGTATAAGACTACCCCTCTTCCAATGCATACCAAATAAAAATTTAAAAGCATCAGATTTGATTTCAATATGGTAATTTTCCTATTACTGTACCTCCTTCTCTGCCTCTCAGATCTCGCACATGCGCACCTGCACTGCTTCACTGCAGTCTTCAGGAGCGAGATCTGAGAGGCAGAGGAGGAGGTACGGTAATAGGATACAAGGGCGGGCCAGACAGGTAAAAGAGTTGTGTTTTTCTGGTCCAGAGCTTGCTCTGCCCTTCACTTACACCTTCCTGGTGATGCACCCCTTTACCTCACCATCTGGACAGCATTAAGTCCACAAATCCTGATGAATGGATTTTCTTCTACCGTACTTGTACAGCGTTGCCCTTAATGCTTTCATACAGTCACTGCATATGGCAGGGATGCGGCCATTGCCATTTTTGAGCTCCCCCCCACCATATGCGGCAACCACAGATTCTCCAATCCAATTGGAAGTTTCAGCACCCGCTCTATAAGACTACTCCGGCGTATAAGAGTAATGCATATAAGACAACTCCCATGTATGCGACTACTCCTGTGTATAAGACTACTCCCATGTATAAGACTACTTCCACATATAAGATGACTCCCACGTATAAGACAACCCCTGACTTTTGAGATGATTTTCTTGGGTTAAAAAGTAGTCTTATACGCCAGGAAATATGGTATATTTGTTAGAAGGATCTGTGATTGTTACCATGCTAATTTTCAAGGATAGGAGAAATTTGTATTCACTTCACCCCACCTCAGAAATGTAGCTTTGGAACAGGGGAAATTCTTAGTATATGCTCTAATACAAAGAAGAAATGTTAGACTATAAGTCGAAGGGTACATCCACACTGCATAATTAAACACCACTTTAACTGGCATGGTTCAATGATATGGAATCCTGGGAGTTGTAGTTTGGTGAGACACTCTTTGACAGGCAAATCTAGATAGACAAAAGACCTTATAAAACTACAACGGCCTTTTTTTTGGTCGTGTCAGGAGCAACTTGAGAAACTGCAAGTTGCTTCTGGCATGAGAGAATTGGCCATCTGCAAGGACATTGCCCAGGGGACTCCTGGATGATTTGATGTTTTTATCATCCTTGTGGGAGGCTTCTCTCATGTCCCCGCATGAGGAGCTGGAGCTGATAGAGGGAGCTCATCTGCCTCTCCCTGGGTTTGAACCTGCGACCTGTTGGTCTTCAGTCCTGCCGGCACAGGGGTTTAACCTCAATGATTCCATTGCATTGAGCCATGCCCATTAAATAGGTGTCCATGCACTATAATAACTCCAAGTGGGAATGGATGTCACATCCCAGAATTCCAGCCAGCAGCCAAGGTTGTGCTGTTTCCATCAAGGTGAAATTCTTGCAGGATAGTATACATAGCACAAATGCTCTGAAGTTGTTTTTGTAAAACATCCTGCACTTCTCTTATGTGAACCTCTCGTTAGGCTTACCATGGGTTATGTGCAGCAGTTTTTGTGGTTTTCTATATGGTCTGTTTAGGTTGGAGAGATTAGCCTATAGCTCCATATTCTCAATTTCTAATACAGGTTCATCATGCACAATTTAAACACCTCGTATGGTTGTTGGTCTCCCATCCAAGTCCTAATAACCAGAGCCTTTAGGGAATTAAAGCAGTATTATTGTTTTATTTATTTTTTATTTGTCGTGTCAGGACAGCCAGTCAATTATATTACATTTCTAACAGAACAAAGCAAACAAACAGACAAAATACAAAATTTATGAGTTTGGTAGTTGATTAAATGTCCTTTGACCAGTATCTGGCCACTTGGGAGTGCTTCTGGTGTTGCTGCAAGGAGGTCCTCCATTGTGCATGTGGCAGGGCTCAGGGTGCATTGTAGCAGGTGGTCAGTGGTTTGCTCCTCTCCGCACTCGCATGTCGAGGATTCCACTTTGTAGCCCCATTTCTGAAGGTTGGCTCTGCATCTTGTGGTGCCAGAGCGCAGTCTGTTCAGCACCTTCCAAGTCGCCCAGTCCTCTGTGTGCCCAGGGGAGAGTCTCTCATTTGGTATCAGCCATTGGTTGAGGTTCTGGGTTTAAGCCTGTCACTTTTGGACTCTCACTTGCTGAGGTGTTCCAGCTAGTGTCTCTGTAGATCTTAGAAAACTATTTCTAGATTTAAGTCATTGACGTGCTGGCTGATACCCAAACAAGGATGAGCTGGAGATGTCTCTGCCTTGGTCCTTTCACTATTGGCTGCTACTTCCGTGGATGTCAGGTGGTGCAATACCGGCTAAGCAGTGTAATTTCTCCAGTGGTGTAGTATCATTGTTAATTAAATTAAAAAGAATATAACCTGCATTGATCTCTAAAGGTATTAGTTAAAACTATTACAACTAGTTTTCTTTCGTTTCAAGACTATCTCAGAGACTGAAACATGTTGTTTTTGTTGTTTTGCAACTCTGTTTGTAAAGTTAGGTGTGTTTCTGTGTAGTACATAATCTGAATTTACTTATTAAAAGGAAAGGATATAAACTCATTGATAAAGGAAGAAAATTGACTGCTTATTTCTTTGGGAAGTCTGATACACATTAATCTCCTCTGTATCCTGTAGACAATTTCTTTCATCAGTGATAAAAGCTGGCCTGTAGTTGAGGGCCTAAAATTACTTACACTCTCGCCGAGTGTGGCATAAACCATTAGGTAGTAAGTGAGCTACAAAGCCGAAAGGGTTGGGGGCAGCAGCGAGGTTCAGAGAAAACAGATTTCTGATTAGGCATCAAAGAAAAGGGAAAATAATAATTGCTCATTTATTTAAATAAGCTTTGCTTTTGATTGAAATGTACACCTCTGGAGAACTTTTAGCCTGCAGTGTTGAATAGTTTGCTGAAGAGCTAATAATCAAAGAATCTACAAATGTATATACAGTACTTGAAAATGTTACTTTGTTTATCTCCAACAGGCTTCCTTCCCCTCCATTGCCATAAAATATTTCCATGACACATTTTCATAACTTGCAGTTGAGAAAACAGTTCTGTTAACAAAATGCATATTTTTCCCCTGGTTTTGTACATTCTATATATTATCTTTTAAGTCTGCCTTGCATTAAGTGTAAGCCACAGTTTACATGGAGATGCATAACAATGAAGTCTCTCAGCTCCAGCTGCGTGTGTAACTCCCATTAAGCAGTACACACACTGCCGGTTCAAATGTCGGTGGTGATTAGAAGTTATTACCATCCAACAGCTGTTCGGTAGTCTACGTGAAGTGAGCCAGTCTTCTCAGTTCAGTACCTGATGTCCATATTATAAAAATTACCACCACAGCTGGCATTAATTGCAAGGTACTTGGCAGCAACACTGGGGTGGCCAAAGTTTCAACCGATGCTGAGAGGGCTTCCTGAGAAGAGGTCGTTCCCTACTGTTCAAAACTAGGCCTTGACAAACTCTTTTAGGGAAGTTCGTACAGCATGAATTAAGCTTGTCCTTGTTGTCACCAGGCTTTTATGTTCAGCATGGCTGCCCGGCAGGTCTGACTCCTCAGTTATCCACCTTCGATGATGCCGCCCTATCTCCATCGACCACTGTTAAGAGCTTAGGTGTCGTCCTGGATTCGCAGCTGACAATGGAAGCTCAGGTCGCTGCTGCCAGCAAACAGACCTTTTTCCATCTACGACAAGCGAGGCAACTGGCACCCTACCTATCTGACGAGGCTCTGGTAACTGTCATCCATGTCACGGTCACGTCTAGGCTGGACTATTGCAATGCCCTGTATGTTGGCCTTCTGATGTCTACGACCCGAAAGCTCCGTATTGTTCAGAATGCGGCAGCCAGGTCACTCACAAGAACGCCCATGAAATGCCATATAACACCAGTGCTGCAACATTTACATTGGCTTCCAATTGAGTACCGTTGCCTGTATAAGATGTTAGTTCTGACCTTTAAAATTCTTTACGGCCAGGGTCCATCGTACCTTAGGAACCGCCTCTCCTTCTCCCATCATCGGAGGTCGCAACGACCAGCCCAACGTGACTTACTCCATATACCGGGTCCTAGAGAAGTGCACTTGGAAAGACCAGACGCAGGGCTTTTTCTATTTCTGCCCCTGCCTTGTGGAATTCCTTGCCGCCCTACATGAGAGCCATGCGTGACTTAGGGCCTTTTACTCCTCGCACTTAAGACCTGGCTTTTTACTAGAGCATTCGATCTCTGTTAATTTTTAATTTTTGTATGTATGTATTTTATCTTTTATAATTTAGCTGTAAATCGCCTAGAGCATTCTCGGATGGAAGGCGATTAATAAGTAATTAAATGATGATGATGATGATGATGATGATGATGATGATGATGATGTGTGTACGAGCAGAGGAATAACACCTAGAGTTCCTGATTCTATTTCTTGGTTCTCCCCCATGAACATATATGAAACACAGATAGTAGAAAACTCAACTTTCATGCATCAAGACATGATATAGAAAGCATCTTTCATCCCATAAGGTCGCAATACAAGCAGCGAAGAAAGCTTTCTTCTCTGCACCCATTGCGTCTGCAGATTGATGTCCAGCTGAACTGTTCAGAACATTGGGAGGCTTAACTCAGATATGCTCTCCTCTGATCCCATTATTAAAACCTTCAGTATGAACCCTCCAGGACTTTAAGATCGTCTGGGGAGGCCCTGCTCTCGGTCTGCAAGTGAAACAAACAGTAGAAGAAGAGAAACGTGCACTGGCAGATTATGTGAAAGGCAGTCAAGAACCAACATTGAGGGAAGTCAATAGTAGTAAACTGCTCCAAGTGCAAAAGACAAAGAGTAAATACCGTAAAAACACAATCCAGAGCAGAAGCGAAAACTGGCGAAAGAAGGACAGTTCCTGGGAAAAACTGAGAGCCAAATTGACAAAGAAAAAACATGGCTGTGGCTCACAAATAGAACTCTGAAAATGGAGACAGAGGGCCTGATTCTGGCAGGCCAAGGACAAGCCATTCGAACCAATGCCATCAAAGCCAGAATTGAAAAGTGGACGACAGATTCTAAGTGTAGACTCTGCAAGGAAGCAGATGAAACAATAGATCACATCCTCAGCTGCTGCAAGAAGATTGCGCAGACAGACTACAAGCAGAGGTATAATACCATTGCTCAGATGATTCATTGGAACTTGTGCCACAAATACCATCTGCCTGTGACAACTAACTGGTGGGATCACAAGCTGGAAAAGTTACAGAGAATGAGCATGCCAAACTCCTCTGGGACTTCCGGATTCAGACAGACAGAGTTTTGGAGCACAGTACTCCTGACCTCATGATCGTGTTAAAAAACAAAGTATGGATTGTTGATGTCGCAATCCCAGGTGACAGCAGGATTGAAGAGAAACAACTGGAAAAGCTGACACGATATGAGGACTTAAAGATCTAACTGCAAAGACTCTGGCATAAGCCAGTCAAGGTGGTCCCAGTAGTGATCAGCACACTGAGTGCAGTTCCTAAAGACTTTGGCCTGCACTGAAACACAATCGGCACTGACAAAAATACCATCTGCCAGCTGCAAAAGGCCACCTTACTGGGATCTGCATGCATTATTCGCCGATACATCACACAGTCCTAGACACTTGGGAAGTGTCCGATGTGTGATCCAATACAACAACCATCTTGTCTGCTGTGGACTCATCTTGTTGTGTTTCAAATAATAATAATAATAATAATAATAATAATAATAATAATAATAATAATAATAATATCATCCCACTGTTTTAACAGATTGAGTTCTAAGGACTTTATCAATAGCCAATATTCCATGTCACTTGCATTATCATTGATAGAAAATACATACCAATAAATACATACCATATAACAATTATTTTCCTTCATGCACTCAACTGTGCCAGGGGAAGTTACAGCAATTCAATTCTGCAACCATACTATTATAACCCAACTTGCCATTCCTCCATAACATTTTGTTTTTAGAGTAATTTTTCTATTTCAGCAATGACATCCTTCCCTGAAAGAGGCAAGCATACACATAAAATATAAAATAAATTAGAAACAGACATCTCAGGAATTCTGGTGTGGGGAGGAAAGAGTAAGAGAGGAGAAGAATTCCACCCCCTGACATGTTATTATTGGCATTCTGGCACAGGAACCGAAAGAACCCATTATACCCAGGGAGGTGATGGGAACATAGTGATATTGTGAGCTATTTATGAGTTTTGCCCATCAGTTCAAAGGGATGGATTATTTGTGGAGAGGAGCCAGATCGGCAGCAGGATGCACACAGCATCGTGCAATAAAGTCCTTGGTCATTATAGTTACGTAATGTAATTGGTACCTCAACTGATTCATAAGGAACTTTGTTAGCAATGACGTTAAAGGGGAGAAATATGAACAATGTTACTGGTTCTTGCATAAGCTAATTGTATAAATTGTATTGTCGAAGGCTTTCATGGCTGGAATCACTAGGTTCTTGTGGGTTTTTTCGGACTATAGGGCCATGTTCTAGAGGCATTTCTCCTGACGTTTCGCCTGCATCTATGGCAAGCATCCTCAGAGGTAGTGAGGTCTGTTGGAATTAGGACAATGGGTTTATATATCTGTGGAATGGCTGGGGTGGGGCAAGGAGCTCTTCCCTGCTGGAGCTAGGTGTGAATGTTTCAACTGATTACCTTCATTAGCATTTGAAGGCCTGGCTGAGCCTGGGAAAATCCCCTGTTGAATCAAGGAATCAAGGAACATGAAAGGCACTGCAGACTACTTCAACCAGAGAAGTCAGCCATAGCAGAGCACCTGATGAACCAGCCTGGACACAGCATATTATTTGAGAACACAGAAATGCAGGACCACATCAACAACCACCATGTCAGACTACACAGAGAAGCCACTGAAATCCACAAGCATGTGGACAATTTCAACAGAAAGGAAGAGACCATGAAAATGAATAAAATCTGGCTACCAGTATTAAAAAACTCTAAAATTACAACAGCAAAACAGCAGAAAGGAAACAACCAGGCACATCTTAACACCTCTCAACAGGGGATTTTCCCAGGCTCAGCTAGGCCTTCAAATGCTAATGAAGGTAATCAGTTGAAACATTCACACCTAGCTCCAGCAGGGAAGAGCTCCTTGCCCCACCCAGCCATTCCACAGATATATAAACCCATTGTCCTAATTCCAACAGACCTCACTACCTCTGAGGATGCTTGCCATAGATGCAGGCGAAATGTCAGGAGAAATGCCTCTAGAACATGGCCCTATAGCCCGAAAAAACCCACAAGAACCTTGTATAAATTGTGCTTTGCAAAATTGAAAGTTTGGAACAAAATTCTCTTTCTCCTGCCATCTCTTACGATTTTCCCAGTGGAAGCCTTTAAGCATTTTTTCAGATAGTCTCTTATCCTAAACACATTGTCAGAAATGTTTATTTGAAGCAAAAACCCTTCTTGCTGTGACCAAGCCAACTGCAAAAGCAACATGTGTATATTTGTGGTTGCTTTCTTTTATTTTAAAACTTATGCTACGATGAGTGCTCTAAATTATGACTAGCTCATATCACGTTGAACTCCCATGGCGAGAGTCCGTACAGCACAATCTGAAACAAATGTTAAAAGATAGAACCAGGCCTTCATTCCAGGGAAATGGAATATTGAATCCTTTCCTCCCTGTTGTGTCCAAGGCTTTACTTTTACTCCATAAGTAGATAGTGTCCTTTTATTCATGTAAATATAAAAAAAACCCACCTTCATTCATAGGTGTTGACAACCACTGACAGTGTGTGAGTTTTAGTAATTTTCAACAGGGACTCACAGCAAATTAATCATTTTACTTATATATTTATTTGATTTGGTTTCTGCCTGCCTTTACATCAAAGTTGATCAAAAGGTAGTTTAGAGATGGTTACAGGATAGTTTACATGAAATCATACTGGGGTTGCTTCTTTTCCTTCTGCCCTATAGCACTGGCCCCCCTTCCAAGTCAAGAAATTGGTTATTTTTACTGCCCGAAAGCATAGAGCAAAGAGCCAATGGCAGCAACTGGGCCTCTGGTGACAGGCTGAGTGATGACAGTTGGGTCTTCTATAGCCTCACAGTGCATTCATTTTCCCTCTCAGTTCCTGGACTCTTTCACTGCATGGAGGCGAAGAGGAAAGAGCTGAAGGAAAGACTAGAAAAGAGGACCCAGCACTATATCCAATGGTGTCAGGGGAAGTTACTATCTGGTTAATCACTCATTTTCTGTTTCTGTTCCCTTTTTCCTCATTGTCTATCTTGAAATGTTGACACCATCAGATGAAGTAGTTAAAGTGAGCCAAAAACTCATTTTAGACATTGTTTTACAGAGCTTGAAAATAATGTATTATCTATATAAATAAAAATGTAATGTTCGTTTGTGGAATTAACAGAACTCAAAAATCACTGGGGGAATTGACACCAAATTTGGACACAAGACACCTAACAACCCAATGTATGTCCTTCACTCATAAAAACACTGAAAAACACAGCGGAAGGGACTTAAAAAGCCCCCAAAAGCTAAATGACGGAAAGCTAAAAAAATTTTTTTGTCGTGTCAGGAGTGATTGCAAGTCACTTCTGGTGTGAGAGAATTGGCCGTCTGCAAGGACATTGCCCAGGGGATGCCTTGATGATTTTGATGTTTTTATCATCCTTGTGGGAGGCTTCTCTCATGTCCCCGCATGAGGAGCTGGAGCTGATAGAGGGAGCCCCTCCGCCTCTCCCCGGATTCGAACCTGTGACCTGTTGGTCTTAAGTCCTGCCGGCACAGGGGTTTAACCCACTGTGCCACCAGGGGCTCCTGGAAAGCTAAATGACAATACAGAAAAAAAGGGAAGAAAGAGGGAGGGAAGGGGAGAAAAGAAAGAAAAAAGAAAAAAGAAAGGAAGGGAAGGAAAGGGAAAGAAGAAGGAGAAAGAGAGAAGGAAGGAAGGAAGAGGAAGGAAGGAAGAGGAAGAAGGAAGAAAGGAGAAAGAGGGAGGGAAAGAAAAAGGGGAGGAAGGAAAGAAAGGAGAAGGAAGAAGGAAGGAAGAAGGAAATAAAAAGGAAAAGAAGGAAGGAAGAGGGAACGAAGGAAGGGGGGAAGATGTAGAGAAAGAGGGAGTGAAGGAAAGAGAAGGAAGAAAAGAGAGACAGCAGAAGAGAAAGAAAAAGGGGGGAGGAAGGAAAGAGATAGAGAAGGAAGGAAGAAGAGAAGGAAAGACGGGAAAGCAGGAAGGAAAGAGGGAGTGAAGGAAGGAGGGAAAGAAGGAGAGAAAGGGAAGGTTGGCCACAGCAATGTGTGGCGGGTACAACTAGTAAGTAATATACAGTTAGCCCTCCACATTCATAGATTCTACATGCACAGATTAAACCATCCGTTGTTTGAAAATACTTCAAAAAGCAAACTTTGATATTTTATAAAAGGGACGCCATTGTATGTGATGGGCATCCACAGATTTCAGTATCCATTTGGGGGGGGGGGGTTCCTGGAACCAAATATCAGCAAATACCAAGAGCCCACTGTAGTAACTGGGTGTAATAATGCTTTACATTGAGGGTTTGTGATTGTATAGTAATCTTCCTCTTATGTAATACTAGCCGTCCCCTGCCACGCATTGCTGTGGCCCAGTCTGCTGATCTGGAAAACAAAATAACGAGAAAGTGTTGGATTCCAATATATGTAATTTATTTATGCTTGTGGGTAAACAGTACTTCTTGTTGTTTCTTTGTCAGTGTTGATGTGGAGAGTGTCTGATTTGCGTACTCTGCATTTTCAATTTTTATATTGTGTTTAGATTAATCCTAATTAGATTTTTTTCAAAAGTTATGAAAAGTAATAAGAAATGCAACAAGTTACCTTTAAAATATTGCAACAAATACGCACAACAAAATGTTGGGGGGGGGGGAGGGGCATCCCAGAACAAACACTGCTATAATATGTCATTATGATTTCATGTACTTTTATAAAGTGCCTTTCCTTGGTTCTGAAAATGAGCACCAAGTCACTTTTCAAAAGCAAATGAGAGTAACACCAGAAGCGACTTGCAGTTTCTCAAGTGGCTCCTGACACGACAAAAAAAAAATTGCTGACATGCTAGTTTTGGGGAAATTATGTTCAAAGCTTTGCTTGGCTTTGTTTGTTTGTTTGTAGTCTTGTTCATTTTTTGTGGAGACCAGCTTCCAAAATGCAGCTTTATAATCTAGAACTGACGATCTTACAATAAGGCAATTTCTTTTGGGCTCACACAGTAATACTTACCTTTCTAACACCTCCTGTGAAGGCTTGAATGTTTGCCTGTAACCATTTCATCACACGTAGGCTCATTTTAGGAGTTACCTAACAAGCCAGGAGTTGCACCTAAATCTTTGAGTACTTCGGTGATAACTTCTTGGGAGGTGTTTATCCAAGTGTAAATTATTCTGGCTTTGAACAGATTTTAGCTGGTGCCTGACAGCTTGGATGACTGGCACATTGTCATTTTCATAACACACCTAAAAAGGAAAGTGCCAAAAACTATGAGCAGCTTCGGTGCTGTTAGTCCTCCCAAATCTTTTCCTTCCTTTCATTTACTTTCTTTTCATTAGGACATAACATCATTGTCATTGCTAACTGAGAATGTAAGAATAAAAGGTATTTGTTGCAATATTTTAAAGGTAACTTGTTGCATTTCTTATTACTTTTCATAACTTTTGAAAAAAATCTAATTAGGATTAATCTAAACACAATATAAAAATTGAAAATGCAGAGTACGCAAATCAGACACTCTCCACATCAACACTGACAAAGAAACAACAAGAAGTACTGTTTACCCACAAGCATAAATAAATTACATATATTGGAATCCAACACTTTCTCGTTATTTTATTTTCCAGATCAGCAGTATCCTCAACAACCCGACTCACATCTCAGGCTGGATCTACACTGCCCTAAAACCAGATTCAGGACACTTCCAGACAGACCCCAATATGCGGGGCCTGTCGGAATTTTACTGGATGTGTCCAAATGACACCTCCGGTAAAAGAGAATTAATTTAGAACAAAGCAGGTAAACCCTTCTTTGTCCCAAATTAATGAAATGCCCCATTAGATCTGGGCCATCCTGAAAGGCCCGGGTCTAATGGGGTATTGTCATATGTTCCATAGTTGATGGTGGTTGGTGGTGGTAGACCTGTCAGCTGGTGATGGAAGGGTTAATGTAAGTCTTGGTTCTAAAGGGCTGAGTAGTTTGTTAGTAACAGTTTACAGGTAAAAGCAATTAAGGGTGGAGGTGTGCAGGAGATGGGTTGCAACTGGGTGTTACTGGATTTAAGGAGCTAACTTTGAGACTTATCTTTGGGAGAAAAGTAACTGTTGCATTTTGGTGGTGGAATACTGCTGGTTTTTTCCCCAGGTCTGTTGGATGTTCGGTGTCCTGACCTGTTTCCTGTAATCCTGGTATCCTGGAACCTTGAACCTTTGGACTGGCTTTTGACTACGGTATACTCTTGATTCCTGGTCTCTGTTATTGAACTCTTGACCATTGGACTGGACACTTTTGACTACAAAGTTATTTTTGCTATCAGTTTTGTTTATTCTGTAGCTGCGTGTTATCTTTGTGTTTTATATTTTGGACTATAAAAACAGCCAGCAAGTAAGTGCTGTTTTAATTAAACTGTTTGTTTAAACTGGGAGTTTTGATTCATCTCTACCTAAACAAGGTAGAGCCCTGGCAACGTGACAGGTATGGAGCCTTTGGAACCTGACTCCCAGGTAGTCCCCACAGCACTCCTGGGTTTTTGGGCTCCGTGAGCCCAAAGAACTGAGAGGGCAACTTACCCCCCTACCCCACCCCTTCCCCAAAAGCCCTAAAAAGAAGTAAAATCTTACCAGGCTGCCATTAACTTTTTCCGGCAGGCCTCCTGGTGCATAGAAATGATGCGCCAGGAGGCTGAGGGGGTAGGTGAACTTGGGATTGCTTCTGGACATGTGTGTGGCCCCAAGGCTTACTAAAGAAAGAGAGGAGCCTGCCTTGAATCATGCTTGAATACATGCAAAAGTTCTTTTAGCTTTATCACAAATTCAGAAGTGGTATATAGCATTATATTTATGTTATCAGTGACCAAACCACATTTGCAAACTAAAGGATCCTAGGTTCCTCTTTTCAACTAAATCTACTTTCTGACAATGCTCCATTCTGTAACCTATCAGAAAAACTTTCTGTTGTAGGGCTCAGAAATAAACCCCTGATGAGTTTATTTCTGATGTATCAACAGTTAAGTGGGTATGGGATTGAAGCCCATACTAGCTATACCACATAGATTTTTTTTATGGAACCACATATAGTTTCCTCATTTGGTCTTTGTCACCATGTGGTGGTCTATGCAGAGGCGGCCCTAGGTAATTTTCAATGGTAAGCAAGCAGTAT
Source organism: Anolis sagrei ordinatus (assembly GCF_025583915.1). Classification (NCBI taxonomy): domain Eukaryota; kingdom Metazoa; phylum Chordata; class Lepidosauria; order Squamata; family Anolidae; genus Anolis; species Anolis sagrei. The sequence continues at coordinate 194,462,559 of NW_026844366.1, forward strand.
TTTGGTGCCCCCCCCCCAACCAATCACTGATATATATTTTCTGTTCGTCGTGGGAGTTCTGTGTGCCATCTTTGGTTCAGTTCCATCATTGGTGGAGTTCAGAATGCTCTTTGATTGTAGGTGAACTACACATCCCAGTAACTACAACTCGCATATGTCAAGGTCTATTTTCCCCCAAGAGCGCCTCAAGAGCGCCCTAGGCAAAATCAACTCTACCGCGAATGCTTACTTTGCGTAATGGGTTGAGCCGCCCCTGGGTCTATGTGATGAGCTAAGTTAGAGAAAACAGCCAGTACCTACTGTTCTGAATAAAATCTTTCATTGGAAAACTGTCTTACATAAATGCATTTCATAATTAAGTCAATTCAAAGAAAATAGCCATTCTGTACATGACGCAAGATAACTGAAAGATTACACTTTTTATGAAATTAGAATCATTCTGTAATGGAAATGGTTCTTTGGAGAAGGGAGTTTACATGCTCAACCAACACAAATACTATTTTTGGTTCCATTTGTTGTGCACTGCATGACACAATGGCCATGTAAATGGCTTATTTGAGGTCATTACCCTATTGATTAAATAATGTGGTGAAAAGAGCAAGATAATGCAGTGTTGAGAGATTATCGCCAGACACTTTGCAAATGAGGATGCTGAAAGGACAGCGGTTGTGAGGAGCAATGGGTAATTAGTAAGCAAGTAGGAATTAAAATAAAGGATGAATAATGCAGCAATTACATAAATAATTGTTTTGAGTGCCTACTTTTGTTTATTGTAATTGTAGCCCTTATTGAAGGATATAGCTATTGGACTAGAATATCCTGCATCTCTAGTGAGCTGCTCACTATGTCTGTGATTCTGTAATAGAGAGGCTGTGGGTCTATTTGTGTTGTGTTAATAGCAAATCTCCCTTCATGTAGAAGTTCTGCATCTCCCATTTGCACCATCCTATCCTTAGAGGGATGCTTGTTAATCTATACTCTGGATCCATCATCTAAATTCATAGGATGGCAACACATTCTCAAAGCATTCGAAGAAAGACCTAGAAATATGGGGTGAAGGGAGAAAGAAATGTTAAGCAAACAGCCATCACAAGTTCCAGTGATGTGATGATGATGATGATGATGATGATTGTTTATTTGCATAGCACACTTAATGTACATGGTGCTTTACAAATAAATCAACCAGAGAAGCAATTTCTCCCTTATTGCTTTGATCCTCTATAGCTTACCTTAAAAACAATATTGATTAACTGAATGAGAAAGAGACCTAATTCTCTTTGTGTGACAGGAGCAATCTCAGTAAAAAGCTTATTTGATCTAATGCTGCAATGCAGGAATACAGACTAGACCAGGGGGTCCTCAAACTAAGGCCCAGGGGCCAGATACGGCCCTCTAGGGTCATTTAGCCAGTCCTCACTCAGGGTCAACCAAAGACTGAAATGACTTTAAAGCATACAACAACAATCCTATCTCATCAGCCAAAAGCAGGCCTGCACTTCCCATTGAAATACTAATAAATTTATATTTGTTAAAATTGTTCTTCATTTTAATTATTGTATTGTTTTAAAGTGTTTTTTTGCACTACAAATAAGATATGTGCAGTATGCATAGGAATTCATTCAAGTTTTTTTTTTAAAATTATAATCCGGCCCTCCAACAGTTTGAGGGACTGTGACCTGGCCCTCTGTTTAAAAAGTTTGTGGAGCTCTGGACTAGACTATAAACATCTATTTTAAAATTTTGTACTTGTGTTCAAATTATGAAGTTCGGAATGATCTTGAACATCTAGTGCAGTGGTTCCCAACCTATGGTCCTCCAATTGTTTTGAACTAAAACTTTATGTGCTGTCACATGCTGGGCCTGTAGCAATTGTCTATTAACAGGACGTGATCTTCATGTGCCTAGCGGGACGCCGGGGTGCCTTGGCTGAGAGGCCCTGTGAATTTCCCTATCCAAAGTCTTTAGAAGCTTGGGAAGTTTAACAAAGTTCTTTATTGGTGCAACAAATCAGTCAAATACTTCTTAGATCTTCAACAAATCAACCAAATATTTCTTAACATGTCCACAATGGACGGGAAACTAGATTCATGAACTGCTTCTTTCTTCTATGAGGGAAATCCTTTTGACCCCTCCCTGGGCAATCTGTCCTTTAGGCTTAGCTGGCGTGGGGGCCCTATTCCCGGTTCCAATTTGCTTTATGGGTACCCGAGTAGATCTTACCGGCTAAAACTCTGAAGATTTTCCAGCTGGAGTCCTTTGGATTTTATCCACAAATGCTGTGGATCTGTTTCTTTAACCCCAGCAAAGGCTGTGCTGTATTTTTTGGTAAAGCTGTGAGAATTGTCTTCTCCAGCCAAGCTTGTAAGAAATGAAGCTTTTCTACAGGAGGGGAAAACTCACACATCCTGTAGTTGGGCTTCAAACTGTAAGACTGAACAAACTGTCTCTTTTTTCCTCCTGAACTTGGGGAAAAGGGCGGTTCCAGAAGCCCCAACGATGATAAGCAGGCTGCTAGCCTATGACTGCAGCCTGGAGGAAGCTGCTTAAACTGCAAAATGCCTGGCTAACAGAAACATGCGCAAACTAACCATGCATAGAAAAAGAAAATTTAGCTTCTGGCACAGCTATGCCAGCATACTTTCAGAAGCCCCAGTGATAGTCAGGTATTTTGGAGGCTGAAGTCCAAAACACCCAGAGAAACAAAGTTTAGGAACTACTGATCTAGTGTAACCACTTGCTCACTTCCTCCGTCTTCCTACCAACTGTCATTTCCCCTTACAGCCTCATACATTCACACTCATTACTTTGGTCGCACACATTTTTACCTCTGAGAAACCGCCAACAGGGGAAGAGGCAGTGGTGACAAGGTCCTCCACTCACATCAGGAAGCAGGAGCCATTGCCAACAGTGCAAAACAACAAATCTTTTACAAATCTCTCAGAAAACTTCAGAGGCTTGTGTTTGGATTTATAAATGCTTTGGAGGGTCCTTTCCAATCAGTAATTTCTGAATCATCCTATTCTCCGAATTATGAATTGGAGCTCCGAAGCTTTGCACATGCCTAATACGTAGATCTGCTCAGCTCTTTCCCATTAAGCTGATTTCTATTCATAACCCTGCATTGTGTTGGTGGTTGTCACCATCCTTTGGTCATACTGGAGGTTGTCAAGGTCTTTCTAGATCTAGGGAAGTCATGCTACCCCTCTATTCCGCTTTGTTAGACCACACCTGGAATATTGTGTCCAATTCTGGGCACCACAATTCAAGAGAGATATTGACAAGCTGGAATGTGTCCAGAGGAGGGCGACTAAAATGATCAAGGGTCTGGAGAACAAGCCCTATGAGGAGCGGCTTAAGGAGCTGGGCATGTTTAGCCTGAAGAAGAGAAGGCTGAGAGGAGATATGATAGCCATGTATAAATATGTGAGAGGAAGCCACAGGGAGGAGGGAGGGAGCAAGCTTGTTTTCTGCTTCCTTGGAGACTAGGATGCGGAACAATGGCTTCAAACTACAAGAGAGGAGATTTGCTTTTAAACAGAGGCTGGATGGCCATCTGTCAGGGGTGATTTCAATGCAATATTCCTGCTTCTTGGCAGAGGGTTGGACTGGATGGTCCATGAGGTCTCTTCCAACTCTTTGATTCTATGATTCTATGATACATGAAATGTAACACCTAAGATGGATATGCAGCCTAAAAGAGCAGACTGTGGAAAAATGCATCAGCTATGTGAGTTCTTCATTAGATGTTCATATGGTGACAACAAAACTTTAAATACTGTTCCGAATGCAGAGCCATTTGGAATAGGAATGGAAAAAGTAGGTGCTGGAAAAGTCATACCGAATCATATCGAAGCACAAGTCTGTTACAAGAGCACTGGTTATGGTTATTGGAGCTCATGCTAGCTTTTCTGGGGGCACCTGTTGAAGATGTACACATCCTGAACAAAAATTATGAGTAATTATAAGCAGCAATATAATTTGGGTAAAGCAATTTTACAGTGCTAACTGCAGTTCTTAGGGAAATATTCATTTATAAGTAGTTTGAGGCTTCACTGCTGCCAGCTGATAAAAATATTTGGACCACAATTTATATGAAGAATCCATTTTCATTGGTGAACAGGAGCATGAAAAAGTGGATATCAGAAATGGGTGTCAGACATAATCTAGAACAGACTCTTCCACATATAGTAGAGAGATATCAGATCTACAACTCTATGACCTAAGGCAGCTAACTATTTTAATTCCTTATGGATCTCTAATTGAGAGATTTATTTCTATGCACAATTCAGGGCAACAGCAGAATCTGAGATAAATGTCCTGCTATGTTGAAATGCTTACTAAAGCTTCAGGCGGTGAAAGGATTATGCAGTTCAATGAGGAATGCTGTGGTAATCCACCTGGTTTGATATTTGACAAGGATATTGCAGCTTTACTGGTACAAACAAGCATCCCAGACACTCCCAGCGTCAAATTGTATCTAGTTTAATTTGTATTTCTAAAAATTATATATAAGTCTCTTAGCATGTTAACTATTTTGTGGTGCTCAGCAGAAAGGGAAGATGTGGTTGAAAGTACAACAATTGCAGGAATGGCATCCTCACTGAAAGCAATTGCAACTCCCTAGGTGTGTATGTGGGAAAGGAACATGCAGATGTATTGTTGAAGGCTTTCATGGCTGGAATCACTGGATTGTTGTAGGTTTTTTTCGGGCTATATGGCCATGTTCTAGAGGCATTCTCTCCTGATGTTTCGCCTGCATCTATGGCAAGCCTCCTCAGAGGTAGTGAGGTCTGTTGGAACTAGAAAAAAGGGTTTATATATCTGTGGAATGACCAGGGTGGAACAAAGGACTCTTGTCTGCTAGAGCTAGGTGGTCAATTGAAACATTCACACCTAGCTCCAAAAGACAAGAGTCCTTTGTCCCCCCAAAAAAGCCAATGGGATTTTGGCCTGCATCAATAGGAGCATAGTGTCTAGATCTAGGGAAATAATGCTACCCCTCTTTTCTGCTTTAGTTAGACCACACCTGGAATATTGTGTCCAGTTCTGGGCACCACAATTCAAGAGAGATATTGACAAGCTGGAATGTGTCCAGAGGAGGGCGACTAAAATGATCAAGGGTCTGGAGAACAAGCCCAAGCGGAACGGCTTAAGGAGCTGCGCATGTTTAGCCTGAAGAAGAGAAGATATGATAGCCATGTATAAATATGTGAGAAGAAGCCACAGGGAGGAGGGAGCAAGCTTGTTTTTTTGCTTCCTTGGAGACTAGGATGCGGAACAATGGCTTCAAACTACAAGAGAGGAGATTCCATCTGAACATGAGGAAGAACTTCCTGACTGGGAGAGCTGTTCAGCAGTGGAACTCTGTGGTGGAGGCTCCTTCTTTGGAAACTTTTAAACAGAGGCTGAATGGCCATCTGTCATGGGTGATTTGAATGCAATATTCCTGCTTCTTGGCAGGGGGTTGGACTGGATGGTCCATGAGGTCTCTTCCAACTCTTTGATTCTATGATTCTATGATCTTATGTTTTGAAAATAGTTGCCTTGTAGGTTCAGAGAAAAGTAATGTCTACTGTAAATTAAAATATCTCTTTACCATGTTTAGCCGCCCTGAGTCCCCTAGGGGAGATGGTTGGTGGGCTATAAAAATAAAGTTATTACTATATTATTATAGTGAATCCAAGGGTTTGTCTATACTTGCCAAAAAAAACACCAAACAATCACCAAACACAAACAAATCCAGACTCACCTTGAATGGAAGGTTAGCTGCCTTCTCAATTCATATTGTCTTCCATTGAGTATCCTGGCTTTCTTTGTTTAACTGACTTTGCCTCATTTTGGGAGAACTCAGGTGATACTCTGAAGTTTGCTGGGAACTCCAGAGCACTGCACAGTTTGGGGAGCCTGGACAGATGGATCAGGTCCTTCTCCACTATCCAGGATATTAGCGCCATCACTCCTTCCCTGCATTCATCAGTGAAGCGAAAGGGAATAGATCATAGTTGTGCCTCTGCCACTGCCTCTCTTAGTTGGCTGTGCCACCAACTCTGCCTCTCCATCTCCCCTTCTCATTCCTGGTTATGTAGGTGCCCAGTTCTGACATTCTGATATTGGCTGAATTGACCAGGTGATCTCCACTCCTTCCTAATCAAAATCTCATGGCTGGGTAGGAGCTACAGCAGTGGCCATATGGAGGAGGTAAAATGCAGGTCCTCCAAGTGGTGTGGATGCATGTCCCAGCCACCTGAACAAAGACTCCAGGGCATATTTATACTACTGCCTTCCATTTTGTCAAGCATCATTGTCTTTCCCAGAGATTCATGTTTTTTCATAATATGTCCAAAATACTATAGCCCCAGTTCAGTCATTTTGGCTTTTAGATACTTCATCACACTAGAAAATGAATTCACTTTAAATCCGGTTTCTGCCTCCTGCAGAATTCTGGGGTTTGTAGTTTAGGGAGGAGCCTTTAACAGCCTCACTAAACTACAAACCCCAGAATTCTGCAGGAGGTAGAAACCAGATTTAAAGTGGATTTATTCTATGTGATGGGGTGGAAGTAAGATATTTCAGGCTTGATTTTCTCTCAAACATATGAGGGGTATTTTTTAAGTAAGGTCCGCTTGAACATAAGTACACAAAAGTTTATTTCAAAAAAGTAAATTTATTTTCAGAAAGTACATACTTCACTCTATTTTTCGACATAGTTGCCAAGTTTGTTCAAACACTTATCATACCTCTGAACCAATTTTAAAATACCCTCTTCATAAAAACTTGCCACCTGCTCTGATAACCAAATCGTCTGTAATCAAAGAAGGGCGACCGGAGCGGTCCTCATCATGGACGTTGTCATGGCCATCTTTGAATTGTCGTATCCACTTACGCACTTTGCTTTCACTCATAACAGTATCACCGTACACTTCACAAATCTGTCGATGAATTTCTGCAGCAGGCAGGTTCCTTGCTGACAAAAACCATATCACTGAGCAAACCTCACATGCGGCGGGTGAGTTGATAGTCTTAAACATTTTTAAAGCACTGAACAGAACCGTACAAGTTAGTTACAGAGCGGAAACTGAGCACAGTTGTTCCCGAGGCATCCCAGTACACGACGCATGTGCTCGTTGCGGTATGCGCGCGAACGACTAGTGTCTACAACAAAACGGACCTTACTTAAAAAATACCCCTTGTATATTTGTCATTTTGACATCCAGTGGTATCTCTACAGACCCTTCTTGCTTTTCTAATGAGATTATTCTCTTCCTTTCAGCTTTCTTCATTATCTAGCATTTACAACTCTACTATGGTATTCTGATACCGTGATATGTTGTTATGAAGATAATATTCCAATGAAAAAAAAGCTACTGATATATTATCCTCAATTTTTTTGTCGAATATTATCTAGAAAGTGAGTAGGATTTTGCAAGATGATGGTAGAGGCTTTTATACTAAAAGAAATTCTGAAAATCAAAAGGATCTCAAACCTATGAAATGATTACAGTCACTTACAAGAATGTATGCAAATGGTTTCTGTGTTATTTATTGGTTATTTGTTCATGTTTTTGTCTTATCTCCCCCTCCCTGAAAAAAAATTTTTAGCACCATCTTGATATAATGCAGTTTCTGAGTATTTCAAAGCAAGTGAATAATCAATTGTACTTTGTTTCACTTGCAAGGAATTGTGGGCTTCCCCTCCTTTTTGTTTTAACTAAATATCAATTTCTGTGCCAGAAGAACTGGGTTGAAACTGCTGAGTTGGCCAAGACTATAAATTGAACTGGTCCTTTTTACCTCTGGAAAATGTTAAAGCATCCTTCTGCCATTGAACTGGCACACATTGCTGGATCAAGTGCTACTGTTAACGGGAAATCAGGAAAGTACATTATCACTCCATTGCTGTCATTACCAGAGGGCTTCACTGTGAACTATAGCGTTCGGGAAAGCTCGCCTGCAAAGACGAGAGATAAATGGGACACTTAATGGAAGATGTTATATATACATACCCTCTCTGTCTCTCATAGCCCCCAGACAAAAAACTGAGAGATGTAGAAAGAAATTTTGTTTCACATTTTCTGGTCAAGAAATCATTGGAATCCATCTTTCCATATTTGTTTTAGCTTTTAAAAAATACTGAAATTGTGCAATTACCCTAAAAGTAATAATAATAAAATTATGAAACAGCAGTCATATGGGAAGGTGAAGCTATGTGTGTGTGTGACAGTATGCTCATGGAACCATGAACTGGTGAATCAGAGCAATTGTAGTAGTGAAGAGAGATGCAATATTGAGAATACTCGGTGTGGTATCCATTCATTATCAATAACAACATGACTGTAGTGAAATAGTGGGTTTGTGTGATAAAGTCCCAAGTCTCTTCTATATATACACAGACATTGTCTTTAAAAAAAACTGTTTATTTTGATTATGGTACATAACAGAAAAGCAAATTGTGGCAGGTACCAATATTTTTGACGTGTACATGCCTATCTACCTTATTCAATCAACCAATTAATTTTGACATTGAGTACAAATTATTATCATATACATAAATTAATACACATAGACTTGCTATTTCTGCCTGTTTTCCACTACTTTCAGTCAAAGCTTTCTATTCAATTTTTTCCCATAACATTCAAGAAATCAGCACATAGCATTTTACACACATCAGACCATACACTCATCCCAAAACCCCTATCCTAAACAAAATAAAACCTCTTCCCCACACCCATGCACCCTTCACCATGACTTCCAACATGAAACACTATGAAGCCGTTAAACCTATTTATCTCTCCTTATTCGTGGTAACCTAAATTCGTGGTAAACCTACATTCCTAAATTCTATATTACTGACTCTCTATTCATGGCCAACTTCTATTTTTCTACAAAGTCCTCATTGCTCTTATTCCTCCTGTTATAAGTTAGTCTGGCTATTAGCATATATTCTCGCATTCTTTCCCTCCAATCCTTTTTGGTTAGACCTTTTCTCCCTTTCCAGTCTTTGGCTATGGTCAATCTTGCCGCTGTATTGATATATTTCTTGGTCTTTTTGTTTGTTGTTTTCTCTATGTAGACCTAGCAGACACAATCCTGGGCTTTTTAAAATCTTGTTATGTAACATTTTATTTGTCTCTTTAATTACCTTGTCCCAAAATTCCTGTATAATCACACAGGTCCACCACATATGGAGGAATGTCCCTTTCTGTTTCCTGAACCTCCTGCAAATACCTTGTTGTGATTTGTCTATTTTAACCAATGTTGCTGGAGTGATATAACACCTATAAAACATTTTGTATTGGTTCTCCCTGATTGAACCTGATAATGTAAATTTGAATTCTTTATTCCATAGGTATTCCCATTTGTCCAATTCTATTGGTCTGCCTAGGTCCTTGGCCCAAGATATCATTACTGTCTTGACTCTGTTGTCCTCCATGTTATAGCTTAATATGTATTGGGACCAGCCTACCTGCGTGACCGCATCTCCATCTACGAACCCACACGTTCTCTTCGGTCATCTGGAGAGGCCCTGCTCGTGATCCCACCGGCGTCGCAAGCGCGCTTGGTGGGGACGCGGGACAGGGCCTTTTCCGTGGTGGCCCCCCAACTCTGGAACACCCTCCCCAAAGACCTTAGACAGGCCCCTACATTGGCTGTCTTCAGAAAGAACTTGAAGACCTGGCTTTTCCGATGCGCCTTCCCAGATTAGGAAATCTCCACTACCAAGTCCCATAAGCACTTTATCAGAACCAATGATTGCTGCACATCGCACATCGCACTTGCCCTGGAAGCCCTATATACACCTCCTGTCACATCAGCACTTTTAATCTTGTACCCATTGCTCTGGCCCGGCCCAGTTTTATTGTGTTTACTGTATTGTGCCTGTTGTTTATTTTGCTTTATTCTGTTTTTAATTGTTTGATTTGCTTAGATTGTATTGTTGTGTTGTGTGTTGAGGCCTCGGCCTGTGTAAGCCGCATCGAATCCTTCAGGAGATGCTAGCGGGGTACAAATAAAGTTTAATAATAATAATAATAATAATAATAATAATAATATAATCTAGAGATTAACCCTTTATCCAACCAAAGAATCAGAATTGGAAAGAATATGGGAAAAGGGGGATACACAGACATTGTCTCAAATTGTTATAGACTTTGGAATCAAACATTTTAAATAATCTCTAGCACCATGTTTGACCTTTTCATCTAATAGCAGTAGCCAATTCTCCAGACTTTGCTATTTTGCTCTACAAATACAAGTAAACACAAGAGGTGAGTGACTATTGGTTAATTGGTAAAGTATATATTCTGATTCTTGAGAATGATATGTGCTTATTATACTCTAAAACAGAGGGCACATTTTAAATTCCTTTTAGACATATGTACTTAAAATATATCTACCTGATGCAGGGGATATATTACTGGGATTTCAGAAAGGTAGCCGTACTGGCTTTGAAACAGGGATAAAATTTTCTTGTTGTAAAGTGTGTTTCTTTCTTGAGATTAGAATTGTGTAGGTCCTAATTTTCACTTTTGTGCTCAGTTTAGTTGTCATGTTAAAAATGAAGCAACACAGATTTCTTCAAATACAACAGAAAGGGCTAAGAAATGATGAAGAAGCAGAAATATGCAACCCTTTATTTGCACTTACCAAATCCCCAAAGTTCATACTGTTTTCTGACACATTCCTTCCCTTAGTTTCTCAGACATTAAAAGCAGGGTAGTGCCTCTCATCATGGCTTCATTTTAAAATCCTCCCCAAGCAGTTGTGTCCTTGATTTCTTAATGGAGTCAAGCAAGAAATATGCATATTCAGCTGTTTTAAAGAACTGTCTCCAGAAGGAGTGGGAAACAGATGGCTTTCCAGATATTGTGGCTCACAATTATCTTTACTTTTCTAGGACTTTAGAGAATGGCAGCCAACAAGATCAGGAAGGCCATAATTTCCCTACCCCATAACCTCTTTCTGTTTTTTTTCAAGAAGCTTCACCCCTGTTCTTTAGTTGGCTTCTTCTATCTTCCAACTTTTGTCTCTGCCAGCAGAATAAATGGATGCATCTGTGTCCAGTTTAGGGACGAGTAGAATATTCAAAAATATTTGGAAAGTGGTCAAAAATATGCTTTTGAGAACTGTGAGGTCCTGGCAGGACAAATCCTGGTGTGATGAGAATCCGTGCAGTTCGGATGTATTACAGGCAAAATCTACATATGGTTGTTTAGTGTGGAAAACAGCATTTTTTGCTCAGAAAAAAATATTTCTCATCAGACATTTTATGTTCTTATCAAAAATGCTTTCCCCTACAAATGTAAATTTTCTTGAAGGAGTCAGACTCAAAGTGTAAATAATCTCAACACTTCATAACACTAGAGAAAAAATCCACTTAAAATCCGGTTTCTGCCTCCTGCAGAATTTTGTGGTTTGTAGTTTAGTGAGGAGCCATTAACAGCCTCACTAAACTACAACCCCCAGAATTCTGCAAGAGGCATAAATTGGATTTAAAGGTAATTCATTCTCTACGTGATGAGGTCCTTAGAGAACTGCATATTTTTCAAAGAGTCTCTTACAGTGGGAAGAAAATTACTAAAATTACTTACTGCTTCCTTAAAGGAGAATATTAGCAAGTACTGTATATTCTGGTGTATAAGACTACTTTTTAACCCAAGAAAATCTTCTCAAAAGTCAGGTGTCGTCTTATACACGGGAGTCATCTTATACACGGGAGTTGTCTTATATGCTGGGGTAGCCCTATGCATGGGAGTAGCCTTATATGTGGGGGACATCTTATACGCTGGGAGACATCTTATAGAGCAGGTTCTGGAACTTCTAATCCGGATTGAAGAATCTGTGGTTGCTGCATATGGTGGCTGGAGCTCAAAAATGGCAGTGGCTGCGTCCCTGCTGTATGCAGCGACTGTACGAAAGCATTAAGGGCAACGCTGTACAAGTATGGTAGAAGAAAATCTATTCATCAGGATTCGTGGACTTAATGCGGTCCCGATGGTGACATGAAGGGGCGCCTCACCAGGAAGGTTTAAGTGAAGGGCGGAGCAAGCAGCAGGCGTCTGGGGTGCCCGGGGTATGGAAAAAAGAGATAGAGTCATTCTGGGCCCAGAAAAACACACCTCTTTTAGTTGTCTGGCCCGTCCTTGTATCCTATTATTGTACCTCCTCCTCTGCCTTTCAGATCTCGCTCCGGAAGAGGCAGAGAAGGAGCTACAGTAATAGGAAAATTACCATATTGGCATCAAATCTGATGCTTTAAAAAAATATTTGGTGTGTGTTGGAAGAGGGGTAGTCTTATACAGAGAGTATATACCAAACTCTATATTTTAACTGGAAAAGTTCAGGTCGTCTTATACACCCAGCCGTCTCATATGTCGGAATATACGGTAATTACACATCTAGTTCAGTTCTTCTGTTCAGCAAGTGTACACAGCTCTCAGGCTGAATCTACACTGCCATATAATCCAGTTTCTGAATCCAGATTATCTGCTTTGTACTGGATTGTATGAATCTGCACTGTCACATAATCCAATTCAAAGAAGATAATCTGGATTCAGAAACCTGGATTATATGGCAGTGTAGATGGGGTCGCAAAGGACTGGTGGCCACCGTTCAGATTGTGGAGGTGCTGATTGGCTATCCTTTTCTGTTTTCACTGTTTAGAGGTCTGATGGACATTAAAGGTTAAAATACACAGAGTTAACTACTTATATGTAAAATACAACTCTAAAAATTAAATGAAAATAGAAATTGTGTCTTGATTATTTTTCCTAAATTCATTGAATGTCAATACTCATGATTAACAAATAAAATTACTCCATATAGTAATTATTGTTAATGTACGTATAAATGCACTTACATTGATTTCTAATAATGATTATTAATGCTGACTTTTTTTAAAAAAATAGCTATATTGGCCATAGTATGTTATATTTCTTTTCTCATTGGTAATAGTGCATATTTCAGTGGTAGGTTTTATTTTCTGGTTTCACAGTGTTTTACAGAATTTGGACACAACAACAACTTGGGACATAAAGTCAATGCTAATTTCAAAACTATAAATGATGAGTGGTTACAAGCAGGAGTTTGAAAACTTGGTTGTTCCAATGTGCCTTCCCTGAATAAATAATAATTCCCAGTTCTGACCAATTATTTGCTAAATGTCCTCTGAAGTACTTTATCCTACCGTTGGGTCAATCAACCCTACCTTACCATCTAAAAACCCTGCTTAGATTCATTTTACTGCAGTTCACACCCAGTGTTAAAATTTTTAGTCTATTAGATTTGGCCCTGCCCACAGTGTTGGATCCTAATGCTTTAAATGTTTTGTTTTATTCCTGATATGTTATTTATAATGGTTTTGTGTTGTGTTTTATTTTTATTTTACTTGACTGTTTTCTCTCTCTTTTATTTTGCTGTATTGATTTACTGATGTATATATTATCGGGCCTGGCCTCATGTTAGCCGCCCCGAGTCCTCGTTGTCCATGGAAGCTCCTATCTTTGTCAAACTTGGAACTGGACAGTTGAACTAATCAAGAGCTCATTATTATTTATTTAGCATTGTTTTTGCAAATGACACCTCTTCCCAGGGGACGTCCCATCAGCTGATTGGCTCCTCCGACCTATCTCGAGATGTTTACCGAAAGGGAATCTTCGTCTGGAGGTGGCAATGTCAGCAGTACTCTTAACCAATCAGGGTGCAGATCCAGACTGGCCACTCTCTCAGCCAATCAGGGAAGAGCAGAAATTTTGAATAGCTGTCAAACTGTAGAAGACATCTCGCTTTCTCTGTATGCTTTATGCTTGTACTCTTCTACCCACTTCCCTTTTAGCCAAATTGAATAAACCTCTGTGTCTTGTCTTCAGCCTGGTGAGCATTTCTCTGTCCTGGCCCATTCAGTTTAGCTTGTGCTTACTGGTCACGTACCTTTTTACCTGCAATCCTAGTTATCCACTTCAATATAATGCAGTTTGAACTGCATTGTAATAGTCAGTGTAGAGTCATGTGATGCAGGTATAACTGATTTGAATTGGATTATATGAATCTACACTGCCATAGGTAAAGGTAAAGGTTTTCCACTGACATTGTCCAGTCGTGTCCAACTCTGGGGATTGGTTCTCATCTCCGTTTCTATGACAAAGAGCCAGCATTGTCCATAGACACCTCCAAGGTCATGTGGCTGGCATGACTGCATGGACCGCTGTTACCTTCCCGCCAGAGCGGTACCTATTGATCTACTCATATTCGCATGTTTTTGAACTGCTAGATTGGCAGAAACTGGGGCTAACAGCGGGAGTTCATCCCGCTTCCCGGATTTGAACATGCGACCTTTCATTCAGCAAGTTCAGCAGCTCAGTGGTTTAACCCACTGTGTCACCAGGTTAACCCACTGGATTAACCCACTGCCAAACTATGTGAATTCTATAGTGTAGAGGCTGGATCTAAACTGCCATATAATCCAGTTTAATGAAATTAAACTGCATTATGAAACTGGATTATATGGCAGTATAGATTCAGCTTCACTGTAGAATTCACACAGTTTGGCATCTCTTTAACTGCCATGACTGAATGCTATTGAATCCCGAGATTTGTAATTTGATGAGGCATCAGCACTGATTAGCATCAGGTTCTTCACCGACTACCCTGTCATCAAACAGTACTTCAAGATGGTTCCCATGGAGGGGGACCTGGAGCCGCATACCTAGGTAGCCTTCCATGGCCAGAGGATCATGGTGGCCTTCAGCCAGGTGATCGAGAACATGGAGAACTGGAGGCGCATACCCAGGTAGCCTTCCATGGCTGGAGGATCATGGTGGCCTTTGGCCAGGTGATCAAGAACATGGAGAACTGGCATCAGGCCTGCATCTTGGTTCAGCGACTGGTAGACAACCATAAGAACATCCATGTGCCTTCTGGGATGTTCCAGTTCTTGTTCCAGGTCATGCTCTGCACCTTTGATGACCTCTTGGAGAGGAGCTTCACCCCAGAGAAGAGGATCTCCTGGGAGAAGTTCTTCCAGGTCCTCCAGGAGGAAGTGGAGGAAGCCTACGCCCGATTGCCCCTCTCCCTTGATGAAGCAGGGAAAAAGGGGCTCCTCCAAAAGGTACCCTCCCCATTATGTTTATATTGAATACTATGGCATGGTTGGAATAAAGTCCCTTGTTTTCACTCGCTAAAAAAAGGATTTGTAAAACTACAGTTTCCATGACTTGGCAGCATTGAACTAGGGCAGTTAAAGTATTGTAAACCTGTATTCATTCTACACTACAGATGCACCCTACAAAACCCTACCAAATTACTACAAAGTACAGAGATATTACACAGTAGATTCTGATGCTAAATGATCTCATTGTTAAATTACTAAAGCACACTATTTCACTTGGAAATCTGATCATGTTGCAGTTCATGCTTCTGATCCTGGCCATTCTAAGAGCAGCCTGAAAGGGAATAAACTGACATTCATCTTTTTTGTTGGTAAAGCAAAAGTGCCATTGTTTGCTTCCCCTCCCCATGCCACACCCAAACCAAGGATAAGAGCTTTTCCCTTGAAAGATCACTAGATGGTGCCCCTTTGCTTTCTGTGCAAAAGAGCAGCCACACTTCCCAAGAGATCTGCTGCTCTTGTTCTCCGCTGTGAGAACTGTGATGTATGAGGCTTGTAGCTGGAAGGGTCATGAAAGTTGAAATGAAAATGTGACTTAAACTGAAAGGAGGTGGTCTTTCTGTCACATTATCTGTCTCCGTTTTTAACACCCTCCTTCGGCTGCTCTTGTGTCAGCGAGTGTTTTCTGCACAGTAAAAAAGAAAACTTGGTTGTCATGCATTTTTAATTAGACTCTTGCTGGGAAATCGAGTTGATGTAGTTAACTCATTAATTTTGACATTACCTATGCAGCACAAATGACCAGCGCAATCAGAACTAATATTAGAAGTGCATTATTATTTTTTGGAAATAAAATGTTATAAAGGAGGGCTGTGAATAAACTGTTTACTAGATTTTGCAGCATTTTTCTCAATAAAGCACAGAGCATTTGAGGACCAGGACATCCGTAGGATACCAAGGTGCTTGTTTATAAAGCTATTGTCCTCCCAACTCTGCTATATGTCTGCAAAACATGGACTGTCTACAGATGTTACGTGCAACTTCTAGAGCAATTCCATCAGTGCTGCCTCCAAAAAATCTTGCAAATCTCTTGCAAAGACAGGTGGATAAATGTCAACATGCTGGAAGAAGCAAAGACCACCAGCATTGAAGCAATGGTCCTCTGCCATCAACTCCGCTAGACTGGCCATGTTGTCCGAATGCCCCACCATTGTCTCCCAAAGCAGTTGCTCTACTCTGAACTCTAGAATGGAAAACAGAGTGTTGGAGGACAGGAAAAGAGATTTAAAGATGGACTCAAAGCCAACCTTAAAAACTCTGGCATAGACACTGAGAACTGGGAAGCCCTGGCCCAGCTGGAGGTCAGCTGTGACCAGCAGTGCTGTAGAATTTGAAGAGACACGAATGGAGGGCGAAAGAGAGAAACGTGCCTAAAGGAAGGTACATCAGGCTAACCCTGACCGGGACCGCCTTCCACCTGGATGCCCTCACTGCGGGAGAAGATACAGATCAAGAATAGGGCTCCACAGTCACCTACGTACCCACCGCCAGTACATCGACCTTGGGAGACAATCTTACTTAGACTACGAGAGATCACCTAAGCAAGAAGCAATCACCCATGCTTTTAAATGTATTATTGTCATGCTGTTACTTCTTATTTTATGTATTTGTTTACTTAGTAGCTCCAAAGAACCAGATTATAGTGCTTCGGTGCAGGGATGTGAACCACATGTCACATTTTTTATGCTGCATGACTTTAAGCAAGTCTATTAACAGAAATTGCATTTACACTGTAGAATTCATGTAGTTCATTTGGTGAGGCACCAGCACTATTTGGCAGGAAAGGCTAAAGACCTTCCAAACCTAGAACTCCTATTTCTTCCCATGTCAGGAGTGATGAGTACCTGCAAGTCATTTCTAGTGTGAGAGAATTGGCTTCAGCACTTCCAACAAATTGTAGACTATCCCTCTACATTGCCAAAAATAGGGCAAAATTAGTTTAAACTGGAAAAATATCCACAATATTCACTGGAAACCACTGTGCATCATGGGGACAACCAGCAATCCATTCACGGTGAATATGTGATTTTGGGCCCATGTGAATAAACCTTTGGTTAGGAAGGACTACAACTATATTTCTGCATGGACTCTTTCCTTATGATTGCAGATACTTTTTAAGCAAAGTCTGTTTTAGATATCTGATTTTATCTTCTGCCTCTGGTTAACCTTCCTGCTTTGCCAAATTCAGTTTTGATCATGGTAATAGGGAAGTGTTGTCTCTCTGGTGCTAATGTTTTAACCACTTCATGTGTAGAAAACCCTCTGGAGTGTGGCTGTATGCCCCCAAAAGTGTAACAATGGGGTGAAAAGTAATAACATAATATCAGTCATTCAATGTGTTATTATTATTATTATTATTATTATTATTAAACTTTATTTGTACCCCGCTAGCATCTCCCGAAGGACTCGATGCAGCTTACAAAGGCCAAGGCCTCAACACAATAACAACAGACAATAACAATGCAGCAAATTAAAAACATAAGCAATAACACAACAAAACATTACACTATTACACAATAAAATCAGGGCCGGGCCAATGATGGGTACAGATTAAAAAGTGCTGGGTGTGTGAGGTGGTATGTTGGAGTTCTGGGCAAGTGCAATGTGCAGAGAGTATTAAACTCTAATAAAGTGCTTCTGGGACAGAGTGCTGGAGATTATCCTATTCTGGAAGGCACATCGGAATAACCAAGTCTTCAAGTTCTTCCTAAAGACTGCCAACGTGGGTGCTAGTCTAATGTCTTTGGGGAGGGTGTTCCAAGTCGGGGGCAACCACAGAGAAGGCCCTGTCCCTCGTCCCCACCAAATGCCTGCGACGCAGGTGGGATCGCGAGCAGGGCCTCTCCAGATGAACAAAGTGAATGCGTGGGTTCATAAACGGAGATGCGGTCATGCAGGTAGGCACGTCCCAAACCATTCAGGGCTTTGTAGGTAAGCACCTGCACCTTGAATTGGGCTCGGTAGGTAAACGGCAGCCAGTGGAGCTCCTTAAACAGGAGGGTTGACCTCTCTCTGTAAGGAGCGCCAGTTAACATCCTGGCCGCCGCCCGTTGAACCAGTTGGAATTTCCGAGCCGTTTTCAAGGGCAGCCCCACGTAGAGCGCATTACAGTAATCCAATCGAGAGGTGACCAAGGCATGGACCACCCCGGCCAAATCAACCTTTGCGAGGTACGGTCGCAGCTGATAGCTTTGCACCTTATCATGCTCTGGAACTGATGACTGACACAGTCAACTTTGAGATTTGCAGCACCTATATAAAGAGGGTGGCATCAGGAACATTTCTAGGTTTTTCTTTCCACTCCTTCTCCTTTAATCAGTAATATCAAATTTGACTATGGAAGAAACTTGTTAGTTGCTGCAAGATTTTAATAAAATGCATGGATTGGAGTTTTTGTATTTAGATGAGAGCTGGTTGCTTTGAAATGATATTGGCTCATGGCAGAGGATTGGCACTGGAAACACGCTGTAACAGCAAATATTCTATTATTCGTCCTTGGTGATCATCCAAAATATTGAATGAAAAGTGCTCGAAGCACACAACGACTTGTATCATCTTGAATGTTTAAGCTTTCATATATGGACAAGTAACTAATATGTTTGGAATTTGAGTTTTATGTCAGTTTTAAGAGGGACTTAACGAAGTTTGATTTTGTTAGGTGGGAACAAGGGGGAAAATTGAAAAGAAGGCTTTTGAAAAATGAAAGTGGGAGGTGTATTACACCTCTGCTTTTGCTACCCTGTTACATGTCATGACATATGGCAGCTTGACTGCTCATTAATTCTATTTATATCAGTATGATAATATACCCCACTGAGTACACATGTGTTAAAATATTCATAAATTGTAGTTAATGCAGGCAGGTATATATTAAATGCCAAAAGAAGTCTATTAGTCAAACTCGCAGTGTGGAAGTCTCCTCTCTGTGAGGTCCAGCATATTATACATGATCAAACTCACTTAAATTGTCTTTGTTTTTTGTTGTTTTTAGAGCTTCTTTCCATCGATATGTCCAACCTGCAAAGTCAGTTGCACTAGGAATTCCTTTTTAGTAACTTCTTGGAGAATTCTATTTTATAACCAATTTTCCATTTATATTTTAAATTGAAAATCTTTACTTGTCTGAATCAGCTCACAGAGCCCAATACCCTGACTTTGTCAGAATCTTCCAGTTTGCTATTACAACATCACACTGACTCAGAAATATTTTTAATATCTTAATGAGGGGACCAGATTTCTGAGGGGACATTTTGATTTACAAGGACAGTTATGATATCTGTCACCTACCCACTCACCAACAACACAATTTCTAGGTTCTTGTGGGTTTTTTCGGGCTATAGGGCCATGTTCTAGAGGCATTTCTCCTGACGTTTCGCCTGCATCTATGGCAAGCATCCTCAGAGGTAGTGAGGAATTTCTCTTTGAGCTTGGCTGTAATCCTTACAGCCGAGCTCAAATGTTCTATTAGTTTTGACTATGTACTTTTGATATACCTATATTTAATTCTATTTTAACATTCATATGCTTTAGGTTTTAATTTTCACATTGATGTGATGTTTAGTATTAGATGCTTTAAGTCTACTTTGAGAGAAAAAAAGTATGATATTAACAACAATATCAGCTACTATTACCACTACTACTACTATTACATCTCAGTATTATGCAGGTTCGAATCCGGGGAGAGCGCGGGTGAGCTCCCTCTATCAGCTCCAGCTCTTCATGCAGGGACATGAGAGAAGCCTCCCATAAGGATGATAAAACATCAAAACATACAGGCATCCCCTGGGCAAAGTCCTTGCAGACCACCAATTCTCTCACACCAGAAGCGACTTGCAGTTTCTCAAGTCGCTACTGACATGACCAAAAAAAATTTCAGGATTTGTTTGTATGCAATATTTTCCCATCAACCTTATACCATTGTGGACTAACTCTACTGTAATGCAAAGGATTTTGAAGAGGGCTGTCTTAGTATTGAATGGACAGTTAAGACCTATTGGCTCGCCTAGGGAGACACAAATTGCAAGAACATGTTTGTTGGCAGAGATCAACAAAGAGATCGGCTTGGAATTGCTTTTCTTTTCCATTATCTCCTTGGAGACACCTGAATTTAAAAATGTGCTGCTTTATAATTGGGTGGGAGGGGAAAATAATTTCTCTTCTTTCCTGCCTATCCCTAACTCTATATGATTAGGAGACTGGGAGGGAAAGTACTGGAGTGAGCTGTTGGCTCCACCCCCTCCTTTGATTTTATCACCTCTTTCATCACTTCCACATGTTGGAAGGGTAACTTCTCCAGTAGGAAGTCTTTTCTACCCATGTAGAAAAGTGGTGGTCCATGCCCTAGTTACCTCCAGGTTGGATTACTATAACGCTAGGGCTGGGCGGTTTCGTTTCGTTAATTCGTAATTCGTTAATAATTCATTAATTTTTTCAATTACAAAACGATAACGAACCATTCTGGAGCAATTATTAAAAAAAACGAATTTTCAAAAACGTTTTGTAAATGCTTCGTATTTCGATATTGTATTCGTTTCGTTATTGTTTTGAGGTTGTTTCGTTATTATTTCCGCATGTCTGGGCCAGTTTTATGGTTTAATTAGTGAAAAAAATTATAATATCACACCAACAGTCAACAACAGAGGGAGAGGGAAGCTTCAGAAGGTTTTGGAGGTTTTTTAGCGTATTTCGCGGTCGCGTCCGCCATTAACGAATCGATTCGTTATTGTTTCGGAAATCGATTCGTTAATTTTTTACCATTTACGAAATTTCGTAAATATCGAACTTTTTAAAAGGAAAATTTTGTAATTATTTTAAATATCGAAACAAAAAAACCCCCCAAATACAAATCGATTTTAGAAACAAATTTTTCCGTTGTTACCCAGGCCTTATAACGCACTCTATGTGGGGCTGCCTGTGAAGACGGCCCAGAAACTACAGCTGGTTCAAAGATCTGTGGCCAGATTACTAATAGGAGCTAGTTATTGGGGAGCGGTCAACCCCTCTGTTCAAATAGCTCAATTGGCTGCCAATAAGTTTTCGGTCCCAATACAAAGTGCAGGTGATCACCTACAAAGCCCTAAATGGTTTGGGTCCTGCCTATCTTCATGATCGCATATTCCACTATGAACCAGCACTTACTCTAAGATCCTCTGGGGAGGCTCTCCTCTCGCCCCCACCACTGTTTCAAATGCAGTTGGTGGGGCAGCCTCACATAAGCATCAAATGATGCTAATAACATATATACCATAAAACTACAATTACAACAGTAAATCATTTTAAAAACATTATACAAGATCATCAATACATACATTTAAGAATACATTAATGTGCCAGTAAAGCCAAAACCAAGCCAGGAGAATCCAATGTTGTAAAACCAAAATTCCTTTCCATATTGTGCTATCATCTAGTCGAACGCCTGGCCCCAGAACCAGTTCTTCAGTTGTCTTCTGAAGGACAGGATTGAGGTGGCCAGCCTGATGTCCTTAGAGAGAGAATTCCACAAATGGGGGGTCACTGCCGAGAAGGCCCTGTCTCTCATCCCCACCAACCGTGTTTGCGAGAGTGGTGGGATTGAGAGCAGGGCCTCTCCTGAAGATCTTAAGCTACGTGATGGTTAATAGAAAGATATACATTCAGACAGGTAATCTGGGCCAGAACTGTTTAGGGCTTTAAAGGTTAAAACTAGCACTTTTAATTGTGCTCGGATGCTGATCGGTAGCCAGTGGAGCTGGCGCAACAAAGGAGTAGTACGCTCCCTGTACGCCACTCCAGTTAACAACCTGGCTCCCAATGAATCATTGCACTTACTCTGAGCCCAAATCCAGTTCCAAATTTGCCAACCAGGGTATTGTTTTTATGATGTTAATAGATTTTAATGTTTTCATTATTTGTTGCTATTGATTGTTTTTACTGTGTTTTTTTCATTTGTAATCCTTGGGCTTGTCCCTCTGTAAGCCACCATGAGTCCCTTCGGGGAGATGAAGGCAGGTATAAAAATAAAGTTATTATATATTATTATTATATGTAGATCCATGGTCTAATTTCAAACCCTCAGATACCCAGACCAAGGATTGTGGAAAGGTATGCTTGATAAACTACTTCAAATTACACATTTACAGCACAATTATTCCACCAACTGCAATGATAAATCCTATGAGATTGAAAGTTTAGAAATGGACATTTGGCATTTTCAGCCAGAGCTTCTTTAGTGCCTCCCCAAACCAGTAGTCCCAGGATCCCACAGGACATTGCCATGGCATTTAACATGGAATCATAGCACAATGGTTAGACTTTACATTTGCAGGATCTGCTTTCATTTTAAAAAAAGTAAAAGAACCATGAGCACTATCAAACAGAGCCCAGTGCAAAGGATATGGATTTAAAATTAAAGAATGTTTGAGTCCATGAATTTATTTAGGATAATGGAACAGAATGGTCAGCACCAACACCTTGATTTGAGCTTAGAAGCATATTGAAAACCAGTCCAGTTTTTTCAGGACTGGTATTATACAGTCTCTAAAATCCATACCCACATTTTGTTCCAGCTGCAGCTTTCAAATACTTTTCAAGGACAGTCTCATATATAGTGCATCGCAATAGTCTAATCAGGAGGTAATTAAGGCATGAACCACTGTGGCAAGATCTGCCTTCCCAAAAAGGGTGCATGACCAACAGCACTTATGTCTTATCTGGATTAAGCCTTAATCCACTGCTATATAAACCAGTTTCTGAATGCAGATTAAATGCTTTTAGCTGGATTACAGACAGTCCCCAAGCTATGAACAAGATAGGTTCTGTATGTTTGTTGTTAAGTTGCTTCCAAATAGATGTTAAAAAGTACGGATTCCTATTAATCTCTCAGGCTAATGGCCAAAACACTGACCTAAAAGTTCCTAACACCAACTTCTGAGAATGCTCAGCCAAGAAAGACCTGAATCAATGCAAAGCAATGCCTCCAAATCCCGTCTCAGTCAAATGAAGTAGAAGGATGCCATGGCCAACAGCATTGAATGATGATGAAAGATCCAGGCAGACCAAAAAGAACACAATTCTTCTGCCCAACTTCTGTCATCCACCAAGTCTGTTTCTTTTCTTTTAAAAAATCTATTTTTAACAGAAAAAGCACAAAAAAAAAAGAAAATAGCAATGCATATACATACATAAACACAAAAACACTTGAACAACAAATCCATAGCAAATTCACAATTTATTTCACCAATGTCCAGCTCTAATCTAATTATATGTACCTCTAAAATACAAATATATATATCCATAAATTAGTTTTGAAAGACAATTTCCTGCTTCCCTTTTGTCAATTTCTCTGTTGTTTACACTAGTTTGTGAGATTTTATTTAAATACAATAGTGAATAAAAAAATTAATATTTTGGTTTATTTATTTTATTGTGATGTTATTTTGTTGTTTATATTTTATTTTGCTGTAATGTATCACTGGGCTTCACCTCATGTAAGCTGTTCCGAGTCCCCTTTAGGGAGATGGTAGCAGGGTATAAATAAAGATTATTATTATTGGGTTGTTGTAGGTTTTTTCGGGCTATATGGCCATGGTCTAGAGGCATTCTCTCCTGACGTTTCGCCTGCATCTATGGCAAGCATCCTCAAAGGTAGTGAGGTCAGGATGCCTGCCATAGATGCAGGCAAAACGTCAGGAGAGAATGCCTCTATACCATGGCCATATAACCCAAAAAAACCTACAACAACCCAGTGATTCCGGCCAGGAAAACCTTCGACAATACATTATTATCATTATTTATTTATTTATTTACGACATTTATATGCCGCCCTTCTCACCCCGAAGGGGACTCAGAGCGGCTTACAAGGTATATATACATACAATATATTATTAACATAGTACAATATCAGTTTTAAATATTGCTATATTGCACTATATCAATTATACTGTAATATTATTAGTAATATTACATGTAATATAAATATATAATTACAATATCATATTATTATTAGTAGTATTATATTGCATTACATTACAATATTATAAATATTATTATTATTATTATTATTATTATTATTGCAAATGTTATCAATACAGTGGTATATTTATATTGGATATTTATTTTATATACATACTCATTTTTCCTACCAAAGCAAGATTAAATTTAATCTTTGATTATTTCACAGGCTGGGGAGGGGAGGTAACCTCCTTATCACTCTTCCTAGTCCCTTTGCTGAAAACAAGTCAACTTTATTGACGTAAGCCATTGAAATGCAAAAAAAGTAATTTATGTTTTACAAAAGAAATCTCTCATTAATTTTTTCCGAAGTTTCCTGTACGCTTTCATGTCAAATCTGGCCTCAGAACAGAACTGCTGTACTCTCATTTTCTTCGGAGATTTGAACATATTGGAAGAACTAGAGCAGTTCTTTTTCTGTCCTGTCATTTTTTTCCCCTTGGAAATGATGAGCATATGGCAACCACCCTCACTGGATTTTCAAACAACAGGAGGGACCTTATTCCGATTCCTGCATCCTGTCATCAGTGAGTCCCATGATATTTTGCTCTTGCAAGGCAAAAGATGTGATTCACGTTTGCCATAAGGACAGAGCTTAATGCGATGCCATTTTACCACAGGAGC
This sequence comes from Anolis sagrei ordinatus, assembly GCF_025583915.1. NCBI lineage: Eukaryota > Metazoa > Chordata > Lepidosauria > Squamata > Anolidae > Anolis > Anolis sagrei. The sequence continues at coordinate 194,487,334 of NW_026844366.1, forward strand.
CCTCAATCAGTTAATTAAACATGATATAAATCACGCCGTGTATTTGTAAAGTAAGATGAATATGGCCAAGCCAATGTAAATGAGAAATCTTCACCACTGTATACTGAGAGAGTATACAAAGGGCTGCCCCCATTTGAAACCTAAAACCCCTGTAAGCGAGACTGGTTTTCTTAATCCTTCAGTCTACTGCATGCAACTTGAAACCTGGCACTGTCATCCTTAACCCCAAATTTCAGCCAAAACTTCCTAAATTGGGATTCACAGTACTTAAAGCTAGAGATCAAGGCTTTCATCACAGTACGGCCCTTCTCCATGCCATCCTGGATGTAAGCAGCATGTTTAATAAATATTTAATTCTATTTTCTCACAGTCCTTTATTTCTGGTAGGATGTGCACGTTTGTGTGTGTGTCTATCAATTGCACATTCCAGTACTTAGGTCAGTTAGTTAATAAAAAAAGATGTCTGTTTCTCCCACCCCCAGCACTATACAGTCTTGTTAAACTAAAGCAATTACAGAAGCACATGCTATGTTCTCTAGAAAGATCAAAGTCCTTCTGAAGGTGGCTCGATAGGATTCCAGAGTTCTCTTTGAAAATCGCTCAGTTTACAAAGTAGAGATGTATCAAGCTACATATTGAAAGAATCCTGCATTCAAATAATGCCAAAGGCTTGCCATTATTTAATATGGGCTCCACAGTAGCTACATATTCATAAACCTTGCTCACATTCATACCCACAATATCTCCAAATAAAGGGTTACAAGGGGACAAGGGGCAGGTATACTGTAAAAGTACATTGTGATTTATAAAATACTATTGTACATTGAATGAGTTTCTGTCCTGTGCATGCATCTGTTGGGGGTCTCGTCAAGCTCTTATAAAGAGGATGAAACGTTGTTAGTCTTTTATTTTATGCCACTGTAATCCAACTTCTATACCTTCTGGTTCAGTTGAAAAAGGGTGCAATTATCAACTGAAAATGGCACAGGAGCAATGGGTTAATATACAGTTATAGCAGTACATTCCGACTTTGAGCTTATTGGGCTACTGTATGAGGAATTAATCTCCTTAACATACAAAACAAAAAACAACCCTTATAGAAAATTGGAAACAAGAGAAAAACTTCAGTGAGAAATTAATTGTGTCTTGGATTGACAATATTCATAAAATTAAACATATGAGGATCAAGGAAACCCAAAGGAAAATAATCTCCAAATGGTATAGGACCCCCACCCAATTAGCACACATAATGGGAAATATCTCAAACAAATGCTGGCACAAGTGTGGGGGATAGGTACATTCTCCCACATGTGGTGGGATTGTAGAAAAATCCAGAATTATTATGGTAAAATAAGGACTGTGATGGAAGACATAATAGGGAAAGAATTAATGTGGAATAAAGCCAGGTTCATGTCTCTCACCATAAAGGCAAAGGAAGATAACAATAACTGGACAGAAATCCTAAAATATATGACAGCTGCAATACAGGCCACAATAGCCCGGGGATGGAGAGACGATACAAAATGGGATTTGGAAACCTGGTGGACTTATCTATCAGAATATATAATTAATGATTTTATCAATCAAAGGAAAAACAAGTATATAAATAGTCAAAGAGAACAAGACTGGTTTAGGAAATGGTCTGTGTTAATTGACAAAATAGACGGAGACGACAAATACAGTATTTTGAACCAGGCTTTCCACACGGTTAAATTGATGTAATGACATGATTTAGAATTGCTGTTCCAGGGGGGTGGGGTGGGGGGGGGGGGGGGTGCCTGTTTCCTGCATATAAAATAGCATCATGAGTATTGTAAAATGTTTCAAGCATTTTAAATGCAGATGCCTCCTCTTGGGGTGAAACAGGGGTGGACAAAGTGTGGTTTGTAGCCCTCAAATGTTCTCTCATACACCGATGGACCCTGTATCCTCATTCTCTCCACAATTCTCTCCTCACCTCTGAGGATGCTTGCCATAGATGCAGGCGAAACGTCAGGAGAAATGCCTCTAGAACATGGCCATATAGCCCGAAAAAACCCACAAGAACTGAATTAAGGAATGTATAGACTGTCATTTAAGGAAAATTTACTTTTGGAATAATGTTTATTGAAATAAGCCCTGCATGGCAAAGGTTTTTGTTGATTGTTGGGCTGTATCAAAATAAAATTTTTAAAAAAACTTTGAGCTTCTTGGCAGCCTTTCGTGCAGTGGTTCTCAACCTGTGGGTCCTCAGGTGTTTTGGCCTACAACTCCCAGCCAGTTTACCGGCTGTTAGGATTTCTGGAAGTTGAAGGCCAAAACTTCTGGGGACCCATAGGTTGAGAACCATTGCTCTAGTTTGGTGTAATTAGGTTTTTTGTCTACACTACATTAATATGAACCTTTTCTCCTGTTGACTAATAAAATAACACACAAAAGAATCAATTAATATTGTTAAATGTACAGAGGTGGCCCTAGGTAATTTTCAATGGTAAGCAAACAGTATTTTGGCGCCCCCCCCCCAACCAATCACTGATATATATTTTCTGTTCGTCATGGGAGTTCTGTGTGCCATATTTGGTTCAATTCCATCATTGGTGGAGTTCAGAATGCTCTTTGATTTTAGGTGAACTATACATCCCAGTAACTACAACTCGCATATGTCAAGGTCTATTCCCCCCAAGAGCACCTCAAGAGCGCCCCTGGGCAAAATCAACTCTACCACAAATGCTTACTTTGCGTAATGGATTGAGCCGCCCCTGTATATGTATACAATCTCATTCAGACTGATTTTTGCTACACTTTATATGTGCATGCAAGACATTGTTTATTTATTCAGTTGCTTCTGACTCTTTGTAACCTCATGGGCCAGCCCATGCAAGCCCTGTCAACCGTGGCCACCCCAAGCTCCTTCAAGGTCAAGCCAGTCACTTCAGGGATACCATCCATCCATCTTCCTTTTTCCTTCCATTTTCCCCAGCATCATAGTCTGCTCCAAGCTTCCTTCTCTTCTCATTATGTGGGCAAAGTACTTCATCTTCAAAGATGAAGATCAAGTGCATGCAAGACAGATACATATAAAAGTAAAGTTGAAACAAATAATCCCTATACATATCAATATTGCTTTCTGTCATATGAATGCATCATTTCTCATATGTCCACCTACCTGATAGCTAGCTTTGTTGAATGGAGTGGCTTACCTTTGAACAAATGCACACAAGATTAAAAGTATCGGTTTCACTGGGGTGATATGAAGCTTAGTTCTTAGACCCAATGAAATTAATGTGATGCAACTGAGTTCTGACCATAAAAACTCATTTTGCATGTAGTCTGTTCAAAGCAATGGACTTGATGTTTTTTGAATTTAGTTTTAGTGGGATTTAAGCACAATGATCTTTATCCAGAAAATATGGAGCTTTAGGTAGTTCTGACCTAGATTTCCAGAAATAGAATGGATTTTTAAAATTATAGTACCATTTCTTCTGAATTTGAATATGATCATAAAATTATAGTTGGAAGGGGCCTCACGGACCATCTAGCCCAACTCTCTGCCATTTAGAAATACGCAGCTAATCCATTCCTGAAAAATGCCATCCAACGTCTGTTTAAAAACCTCTAAAGAAGAAGACTCCACAACCTTTGGAGACAATCTATTTAACAACTCTTATCATAAATAGGTTGCTTCTACTGTTTAGGTGAACCTTCTTTTTTGCACTTTGAATCTAGTGGGTTTTTTGTTTAGGATTAGTTTAAATACAGTGAAATTGTAAAGATGTATTTTTGAACATATTGATTCATGTATAGTATGTTGTATAGTGATGATAAAACTTCAGCCTTCATGGAGTCTGAAGTATAGTGAAATTCCTAGTGTAATGTAATGTTCAAATGTCTAAAGACAATGGATTGTGACAAAAATCTTTATTATTTTTTTCAAATGAGTAGATAATTATGTGATTGATATTCTCATCTTGGGAACATACAGTTAAAGTTTTGTTCTCAAACTGTTCGAGTTCGAATTGTTCAAGAGAAAAGGAAATATGTAAACTATTTCTGTTTCTCTAGCAGACAATATCTTAGTATTTAATTACAAGGCAGACATTCCTCTAGTGAATTTCCTTATTCTGCTTTCCCTTGCTGAAATTAATTAGATTGTACTGTTGGCTAAATCTGATAGGCAGGGTAGTGGGAATATTTCTAGGCTCCCTGCTAATTATTGCTGTTAATAATCAAGGTTCGTGATTTGGTCAAGGTAAGTAAGGATGCTGAAAAATCAGACTTACTGACAATGTGATAATCTTAATATGCCTTCTTTTTGCATTGGTTCCTATGATTGCTCTGACTTTATAGTCTGTACAAAATGTAGAGATACTAATGGTAAAGATATGGGGGATACTGAGACATAATTGGATGAAAGGAAGAGGTTTGAGATTTGGTTTTGAGTGTTGGACTCTGGAGATTAGGATTGGAATGCCTGCTCCGCCATTGGAAACCACGGAGTAACCTTAAGCAAGCCACACTCACAAACCTCGGAAGGAGGCAAAGACAACCAATCTGAAGAAATCTTAGCAAGAAAATTCCATAATTGGGTCACTTTGGGGTTGGCATAAATGGGAAACAACTTGAAGGCACACAACAACAATCTGGTGGAGATTGAGTCAAACTGTATTTCTTCATAAATATCCTGAAATATTGTTTGTTGTTGTTCATTCGTTCAGTCGTCTCCGACTCTTCGTGACCTCATGGACCAGCCCACGCCAGAGCTCCCTGTCGGCCGTCACCACCCCCAGCTCCTTCAAGGTCAGTCCAGTCACTTCAAGGATGCCATCCATCCATCTTGCCCTTGGTCGGCCCCTCTTCCTTTTACCTTCCACTTTCCCCAGCATAATTGTCTTCTCTAGGCTTTGCTGAGAAATATTGTGGTGACACTAAATTTGGAATTACAGGAGTGATCACTTACGAAACACTCTCTAATGAACTGAGTAAGTTTGTAATTATTTGAGAATCTTCTTATTGAAGTGAACAATGACCAGTTTTTGCAATGTTTTCTCTACTACGTGGTAGTATTAGAAAACTACTTCTCAGAGACTGTTCACACCTGAAGACTTGTGGAATCTGGTAATTTCGTGCAGAGAATAGCATTTTTTAAACGAGGGAAACAGCATTTTCCACATGCAAAATTGTATTTCAGAATGGAAATACTATATTCTACTATTTATTTATTTATCGTGTCAGGGGCAGCCAGACAATTGTGTTACATTTCTAACAGAACAAAACAAACAAACAGACAAAACACAAAATTTGCAAGCTTGGTAGTTGATTAAATGTCTTTTGACCAGTATCTGGCCACTATATTCTACGTAGAAAGTGTTATTTTCCATGTTGAATACTGTTTTTCTTTTTTTTGTGTAGAAAAAGTCCTGAATTGTAAAACAGTGGCGTCGGTCAATCACACGTCTAGTCAGAGTTTCTTGTCATTTGAAAAAAAAGTTGTAATCATTTTTTTCAAATACACTTGAAATATATTTCTCCACCACTAGAGATGGTCTAAAAGACTTGGCTTGTCGTAGTGAACCCCAGTACGGTAGTCGCTCTTACCAAAAAAGCTGCCTTCTCGCTGGACAGCTTTTTTATGAAACTGTAGCCCAGGGGTTCTCAAACCTTTTAAACAGAGGGCCAGATCACAGTCCCTCGAACTGTTGAAAGGCTGGATTATAATTTGAAAAAAAACATGAATGAATTCCTATGCACACTGCATGTATCTTATTTGTTGTGCAAAAAAAAAACACACTTTAAAACAATACAATCATTAAAATGAAGAACAATTTTAACAAATATAAATTTATTAGTATTTCAATGGGAAGTGTGAGCTTGCTTTTGGCTGATGAGATAGGATTGTTATTGTTGTTGTGGTGCTTTCAAGTCATTTCAGACTTAGGTTGACCCTGAGTGAGGGGGTAAATGACCTTGGAGGGCCGTATCCGGCCCCTGGGCCTTAGTTTGAGAATCCCCCCCCACCCCCACTCCCCTAACCCCCTACCACCCCCCCCGCCCAACGCTGATACGAAGTGTTCATTACAACACCCAACCCCCCATCCCCCCCCAAACACCCCCACCTCACCGTCTACACCCCACCCCCCCCCCCCCCCACCCCATCCCACACCCAACCCCCCCACCCCCCCCCTCCCCCACCCCCCCATCCCCCCCCCTCCTACCCCCAATCATAACCAAAATACAACACACCCCCCTACACCACCCCACCCCAACCCCCCAACCCACAACCCCACACCAACACACACACCCCACCCACCACCCCACCCCCACAACCATACCCCCACTCATAGCCCCTTACGACCACCACCCCTCCCCCAACCACACACCTAGACCCACCACACCCTGCTGTTACCAAACATCAAGGCCAAGATACTCTTATGGGGACCCAGAAAAATGAAAGCAAAAGACAAATATCTGTTAGACCCATGACATCCTATTATATTAGAACTAAACCACTGTGGATTTCAGTGGCTTCTCTGTGTAGTCTGACATGGTGGTTGTGAGAGTGGTCCAGCATTTCTGTGTTCTCAAATAATATGCTGTGTCCAGGTTGGTTCATCAGGTGCTCTGCTGACTTCTCTGGTTGAAGTAGTCTGCAGTGCCTTTCATGTTCCTTGATTCGTGTTTGGGCGCTGCGTTTGGTGGTCCCTATGTAGACTTGTCCACAGCTGCATGGACCACTCTCACAACCACCATGTCAGACTACACAGAGAAGCCATTGAAATCCACAAGCATGTGGACAATTTCAACAGAAAGGAAGAAACCATGAAAATGAACAAAATCTGGCTACCAGTATTAAAAAACTCAAAAATCAACAGCAAAACAACAGAGAGTAAACAATTAGGCACATCAAATCACTCTCAACAAAAGATTCCCCCCAGGCACTTCCAAGCCATTAAATGCTAATCAAGGTGGTCAGTTGAAACATTCACACCTAGCTCCAGCAAACAAGAGTCCTTTGTCCCACCCTGGTCATTCCACAGATATATAAACCCATTTTTCCTACTTCCAACAGACCTCACTACCTCTGAGGGTGCTTGCCATAGATGCAGGCGAAACGTCAGGAGAAAAATTGCCTCCAGAACATGGCCATATAGCCCGGAAAAACCTACAACAACCCAGTGATTCCGGCCATGAAAGCCTTCGACAAGCCCTAACACTGCTTATATGTAATAACCTAATAAATGTTTATCCTCTCCCATTCCCTTTCACTTCCCTAAACCACAATTTCTTTGTTTATGTAGCCTTCCCCGGTGTCAGTTATCGATAGAAAGTCTAATCCTAGAAAATGTGCACTTCAGTTTTGCGAAGTATCTCTGAGACATATTTCAGTTTCTTTAGGAATGCTGCTCAACTTTAGACCTTTGCTCTCTGGGCCTCTCATGCCAAATCTGCTAATGTCTGCATTTTTTTAAACCACCTGCGCTGTTTACATTAACACATTCTCCCTGTTTGGTCTTTCTGAGAAATGCATTACACAGATTGAATGAATGAATGAATCACATAGATTGTGTCAGCTCAGAATGCAGCTGCCAGGGTCGAGACTCTCACCAAGATATATCATTATGCCTGGTTTAGCTTCATTACGTGAACTGCTCATTACATTTTAGCAGACATTAGGAGATGTTGCGTTTAACTTATGAGGCACTGGACCAAGACCTAGCAACCCCAATGACATGCTTTTGTGGTGCATCTCTTGAAAAAGGCTGTCTGTGTAAGTAGAATTCAATCCTCTGGGTAGCGTCTCTTCAGAAAACAGTTACTGAAGGTAGACATTCTTTGCTGTGTATTTACTGCCAACAGTGAGTTTTTCAATATTAATACAAAAATTATTTCTTCTGAAGCAACAATGTCATTGCCAAGGTTACTAATGCAACCATCTTGTGAAATTAGCCTGAAAACATCATGGCTTTTCCTTGACACAGCATTCCAGCCAAGCTCTTGAATTACTTTTGTTATATAGCATACATACCACATCTTAGCAAAACTAGAGGAGAACCATACTCTGTAGACAGAGACAGAAGTGTGGCTAGTTATATTATTCATGTAGCTGAGAACATCAAGCAATATGACATTTTCCAACACATGCCTGAACCACAAATATATCTAGCTGCAATGAACAGTACAAAATAGTCCATCTATACCCCTAAAGCTCAGCCTATATAATCTTCTCAAGCATAAAGGGGAAAAATGCCTAGTATACAGAAGACCTTTTGAAGGACAATTGAATTATTGTGCCTCTGGTATTTGCTCCCTCAGAGCTATAGCAGTGAAAAGTTAAGGGTACATTTTAAAAAACATATATAGATATACACATACACTCACCCACACAATCTGTGTCAGGGTCATAACAAAGACAATTACTGCAGGATTCAGCAAAAGAAAAAGTACTCTGCTTTCATTGTGAGAAATGAAGAAGTTAATAGTTTAATCTTCAAGGGATGAGGGATGGGGGAGTACCAATGCTATGTCAATGTAAACATTGCTATGTCAATGTAATATGTCAATGTAATAATCATTGGATAACTAGAGTAATATAAAAGTGTGCCAGTTTTATATTTTGGGCATTTTACATTAATCAAATTGAATTTTATAATCCGATTAGAGTGTTACATGAGATTCATATTCACCTAGAAGATGCTATGTTGTATGGGTATCCAGTGTGCAATGATGGAATTACAGATGCATCATGTTCTAATGCTTTATAGTATGCAGCCACACACTAATCTCATCCTTAATCTTTAACACATACCTGTATACAAGCTTGAGTATAAGATGACACAAATATATGTCAAGGTACCCAATTTTACCACAAAAAAACCTGGGAAAACATATTGACTCGAGTATAAGCCAAGGGTGAGAAATTCAGCAGCTACTGGTCAATTTCAAAATAAAAATAGATACGAATAAAATTACATTAATTGAGGCATCAGTAGATTAAATATTTTTGAATAGTTACATAAAACTATAATTTAAAATAAGACTGTTGTAATGAATTCCTTACCTTAGCAGGCTGGCTGAAGCCTAAGGGAGTGGGCCTGGTGAAGCCACACATCCACAAGCTTTTTATGCCAGTATTTTACTGAAACCATTAAGCATTTGTACCTGAATATTTCCAGCCAATTCAATAAACGTTCTTGTTATTTTATTCAGCTTATATCAGCCTCAGTGTGAATACCTTTGTGGTCAACGTATTACTAAAGTCGGCTTCACAGCAGCTTCTAAGAAACTATAGTGGCACAGTGTGTGTTTCAGAACAAATGGTTCAGAATAAATGGTACATAAAATCAGCCTCAGTGTGAATACCTTATATCAGCCTCAGTGTGAATACCTTTGTGGTCAAAGTATTGCTAAAGTCAGCTTCACAGCAGCTTCTAAGAAACTATAGTGGCACAGTGTGTGTTTCAGAACAAACGGTTCAGAATAAATGGTACATAAAATTTTATGTATGCTTGATTGAAATAGAGTCACTTTGAATTCAGTGGAATTTGACACCAAGACACTGTTAGTGAATTTAATAGTATATTTCACAAGAGGAACTAACTGATATTCTCAAACAAAAGGTGAGTAACAACCAGCCCTACATCATCACTCCACAGGCTCTAGCTAAGAAACAAAATAGGTTTAGCTTTTTCAGTAAGATGATTTAAAGCAGGTTTTCATAGAGATAGTAGTGGTTTCATAAGATCTCATAGCAAAAGACAGTGTACAATGTTCTCTTCAAAAACGGAGGAGAGAAAGAACTGCAGACTACAAAACAGAAGATGAACAAACTCAGACTAGCTAATACAGAAAGAGAGATTGTGGCTGAGAGTAATAAAAAGGAAATGACATTTATATGTAATATCAACAAACTCTTAGAGAGACAAGTACACTGACAAATAACGAATAGAGGAATGCTAAGTTTGCTACCTTTCACTGACACATGGACATTGCCTGGAAACCTAACATTTATTATGTATGAATACACACCTCACTGTGTATGTATGTATTCTAAAGAATGAAGGAGACAAAAGTATCAAAACATTATTATGCCAAATGCTTGTTATATAGAGACAGAGTGCATCTACACTGTAGAATGGATACACTTTGTTGTAGTTTTAGAAGGTCTTTAGCTGACTCTGCCAAATAGTGCTGGTGCCTCACCAAACTACAACTCCTATGATTCCAAAGCATTAAGCCATGGCAATTAAAGGAATGTCAAATGGCATTAATTCTACACTATAGATGTGCCTCCAATTCAGGCTGAATCTTCTGATAGACATAGCTTCAATGGAAAAACAAGTTGGTTGCAATGTAAGATCTGAAGAAGTCTTCATCCCATTCATGATGAAACCTGCTACAATTGTAGCGTACATTTTTCCACTCTAAGTCTCCCAAGTTTCAGAACATTTCACAGATCCACTGGTTTTTGGGAATTTGTTAATTTTTTATGAACAATATTTTCTTTTTTAAAAAATGACAAGAGCTATCTCCTTGAAATTCTATACAATGATACTGCATAATCAGGGCATCATTTTCCCCAAATTTCAGTCTAACCCCCTTCTACCAAGCAAGAAAAGCACAATCAAAGCACACACCCCCAACAGATGGTCATCCAGCCTTTGAAATAATAATAATAATAATAATAATAATAATAATAATAATAAGAAGAAGAAGAAGAAGAAGAAGAAGAAGAAACCGACTAGGTAAACTTTGGAGTTACTGCCTCTCAACTTTGCCTACCTCAACTTTTTTATCTCAAAATTCCCTTTAGAAAATGAACACAGGTTTTCTCCTACCCAAACTTTCAGGGATGGGGAGGAGACACCAGGTGGTAAGCAGAGAGAGAGCAAGAAAGCAACATCCCATGCTGCCCTCCTCACCTTCCCTCCATTCCTTCCCTCTTGGTCTCTGCTGTCTCTCTCTGGGCCAGCAACATACCAGAGGGGCTTCTTCCTTTCCCACTCATCAAGCCAGGCATTTTCCCCGCTCTTCCTCCCTTCTACTCGCCCACCCTGGCTCTCCATCGCTGCCCTCTTTGAGGAAAGAGTGGGGCTTCTCCCACAACTTCGGGCCTCGCCATCCTCCTCAGGGCTCTTTGGGGTACCAAATTCAGCCCTTTTGTGGGAGAAGCGGAGCCCCCTATGGAGACCTGGAGCCACTTACTAGACTCGTCTAAAAAGTCATAGGTGAGTGTTCTGAATCTTAAGTTTTTTGCATGGGTGCAGCTCATGGTTTGAAAATCATGTTGTATGTATGGATCTTGTACGTATCTTACTAAATAGATCTGACATACAACACACAAATGACTTTTTGCGCAGCCACATTAAGTTGGGTTAAATCCAGTTGTGACATTTCCCATTAACCAAGTTAACTTAATTGCATTTTTAAGTAAGCAGCTATGTGGCTATGGAAGTTTGCTTATGAAGTGTGGGTTCTTAAGAATTATATTTTCCTATCTTCAAAAGCTATACATTTATTCCAATCCTCTCTGTTTCTGTTAGAGCTATTTGGTTCAGATGTTCTGAATTGTGTTTACAATGGAGTTGGCAGTACAAGCAAAATAGATCAACATCCATTCACAAAGTCTACAAACAAAAATAAAAGATTGAACAGAATCATGTAGATAGCTGCTATTTTAAACTAGTCCCCTAATCTAATGTTGATGCCATGGAGTAAGGAGCTTATTTATTCTTTTCTGGGATTTTTAAAAAATGTTTTATAGTGTACTGGTGCTGGGTTGCTATGTATTTTTGGTAAGAAGTTATGTTATCACCTGCATTAACTATCTGCAAATGGGGTAGAAGATAATCTAATGTGAAAAGAAATACTAAATGAAAATTTCAGTAGTATTACAGTTTTAATAAAGATTGCTAGGCTATAGATATTATCTTCGTTAATAGCAGAGATCATGGGTTAGTTGATCACATTGTTTCTACTTCATTTCTTATCAGTAGTCTAACTATTGTCCCTATCCCCAGTGTTAAATGTATGTGTTTAGTATCCCATTGCATTGAGTGGCAATTACAGTTTTTGCTGTGCTGCTAGTTTCAGCTCCTTAACAAATGTTAGGTGTATATTTGGGGACCAAAGATATCCTTGTCCAATTGTAATAAAGCTATGCAATAAAAGTACACCATGTAGGGTAATGATGTGAAAGTTGGACAACTTTGTTAGACCAAGGTTTGAATTTCACTCAGATATGGAAAAGCACTGCGTGTTTTGGGGAAATCACACACTTTTAGCCTCAGAGAGAGAAAGAATGGAAAACCTCTCTCAATAGATTTTACCAAGAAAATAGGGCTGGGCGGTTTCGTTCGTTAATTTCGTAATTCGTTATTAATTTGTATTTAAATTAGCTTACGATCCGATATTGAGCCATGCAGGAATAGTGTGAGGAGTAAATTAGATTCGAAACAATTTTTTCAATTTATTTCATTATTGTTTCGTTATTATTTCGAAATTATTTCGTAATTTTTTCGTAATTATTTCGTAATTATTTTCGCATGTCTGGTGCAAGTTTTATAGTTGTTGTTTGTTTTATCACACCAACAGTCAACAACAGAGGGAGAGGGAAGCTTCAGAAGTTCCCCCTGTCCCATTTGGAGGTTTTTTTAGCATATTGCGCAATCGCGTCCACCATTAACGAATTGATTCGAAATTAACAAAATTTCATAAATAACGACATTTTGAAATCTCAAAATTTCGGAAGTATTTAGAATTTGGAAATGCTAGTGCCCCCTGGAAATGAATCGAGTTTAGAAACAAATTTTTCCGTGGTTACCCAGCCCTACAAGAAAACCATGTGATAGGGTTACCATAAGTCAGAATGGACTTGAAGACAAATAAGAACGAGAAAAAACTTGCAGTTCTTTGGCTTTCATTGTTCCTTCTATTATTTGGATTGTCCCACCACTACACAGGGAACTGTATTAAGGGGTCACAGCATTAGGAAAGTTGAGAACCACTGCTCTAAGTGAATACTGACCTTGAAAGAAAAATGTTGCCCATTGCTTTTATAATGGCATCCAGAATCCTTTCTAGTGAAGTGCAGGTTCATAGAAATGTTTGGAAAACAGCTCACCCAAATACGGAGTTCTCTCAACACCTTGCCCTTAGCTTCTTGAATGAGAGATGGTGTTTACATATGTGTGTGTGTTTGTGTGTGCACATGTGCTTACTTGCAAAATATAGTGTACATGCTATTCTGCAGTACGTCCTGTAAGAACAATCATTTTTCACCTTGTTCTTTGATGCGTTGCTGCCAATCTGCACTGCCAGAACTGTTACCTTTAGTCTTTTTATGCTCTTGAAGTACTCTTAAATTGATACCAATGTAGAGACTATAAAAGCAATGCCACAATATTTGGCAAATATAATGGTGAAGGTACATCACTTGCTATTTTTTATGGTTCACTTTTCATTTAGTAGGTCATGTAATGCTTCCCTTTAGCCATACAACCTAAAGCGGAATATGTGTCAATTTTTGATAAATGCACAACAATCTACTAGACAACATGTTTGCACTTTATAACCTGTGATTTGACTCACGCGCATGTGCTCTGAAATTTATTCTTTGGTTTGATAACCATAACTAAAAAGAGAAATGAAACTCTCATTTAATGAGTGTTTATTCAGTTTTCAGTCTTATGGCCATTACACTATAGGTTTTAACTTGTATTCCTGTCTGCAGCAAACTTGATTTTGTATGTACTAGAATACTGCAAACTTAGTAACAGCAAATAATGTCGAGCTGAAATTGTGTCAAGAGTCAGGGTCAAGTGAGTATGAGTCAAAGATATTTAGAATGAATTAACATCCATTTAAATCTGAAATAAACCAGATAATGGTCTACATCCTGATAAAAAGGGACATAGGGATGTAAAATCAAGTTCTCCATTAGTCTGATTTGGGATAGACTGTTCTTGAGACCTCAAATAACTGAACTGTGGTGCAACTGGCTAGGAGTCAGCTGCACTAAGATCATTACTGACTGAAAGGTCATGAGTTTGAAGCCAGCTCGGGTCAGAGTGAGTGTCTGACCAATTTGTGTAGCTTGCTGTCGACTTTTGCAACCCGAAAGACAGTTCATCTGTCAAGCAGGAAATTTAGGTACTGCCTATATGGGGAGGCTAATTTAACTAATTTATGATGCCATAAAGATCTCCAGCAAGCCTGCAAAGAATGAGGAAGTACTTCATCAGTGTCACAAATGGACAGTGAAGCAACAGCTCCCCTGGTGGCCAGAATACCCTCATGAAAAGTTTGAATGTTAAATTGCCTCTGTGTCTGCCTATATATGTTGTGTGTCTATGGCATTGAATGTTTGCCATATATAATCCGCCCTGAGTCCCCTGCGGGGTGAGAAGGGCAGAATATAAATACTGTAAATAAATAAATAAATAAATACTTGTAATAACGAATTAACGAATATAGGAATCTGGAACAATTGGATGATGAGACTCGATCTTGATTTTAATTATGAGACGATAATGAGATGTTATATGATGTTTAATGGATTGTTATAATGTTATTGTTTTAATTGCTTTTAACTGTTTTATGATTCCTTAAGCAAGCATTTCTCAACCTCGGGGTCGGGACCCCTGGAGGGGTCGCGAGGGGGTATCAGAGGGGTCGCCAAAGACACAGTATTTTCTGTTGGTCATTGGGATTCTGTGTGGGAAGTTTGGTCCAATTCTCATTGGTGGAGTTCAGAATGCTCTTTGATGGTAGGTGAACTATAAATCCCAGTAACTACAACTCCCAATGTCAAGGTCTATTTTCCTCAAACTCCAGCAGAGTTCACAGTTGGGCATATTGATTGTCATGCCAAATTGTCCTTCCTAAGCGGTGGGATTAAGTTTGCAGAAAGTCTAGAATTCCCTTGAAATGGAGTAACAGCTGTAGTGATGAGAATCCAGCTGTGCATTGGTTGGACTCAATGTGGAGCATGAGTTCATTTGACTTTGACTTTGTTGACCAAAAGATTGCAGGTTCAAATTGGGGGAGCGGCTTGAGCATCCGCTGTCAGCCCCATCTTTTGCCAACCTAGCACTACCTAAGTCAACTTCCTCAGACTTAGGATGTATCTAGGTAAGATAAAGCTTTTCTCCTGACATTAAGTCCAGTCATGTCCAACTCTGGGGTGTGGTGCTCATCTCCATTTCTAAGCCAAAGAGCCGGCGTTGTCCGTAGACACCTCCTAAGTCATGTGGCAGGCATGACTGCAAGGAGTGCCATTACCTTCCTGCAAGAGCAGTGCCTATTGATCTACTCACATTTGCATGTTTTCAAACTGCTAGCTTCGCAGAAGCTGGGGCTGACAGCGGGTGCTCATGCCATTCCCCGGATTTGAACCTGTGACCTTTAGGTCAACAAGTTCAGCAGCTCAGTGCTTTAACCCACTGCGTCACCAGGGGCTCCTGGAATGTATCTATGCCACATAATTAAAGCAGTTTGATACCACTTCAATTGCCATAGCTCAATGCTCTCGAAACCTAAGATTGCAGCTTGGTGAGACACCAGTACTCTTGGCAGAGAAGTCTGAAGATTGTAAGATTACAACTCCCATGATTCCATAGCATTGAGCCATGACAGTTAAAAGTGGTGTCACACTGCATTAATTATGTGGTGTAGATGCACCCTTAGTCTATGAAGTTGGTAATCTTCATTTCTACATTAGTCTCTAAGGTGCTACAAGATGCCTCTGCATACTAATCATGTGGAGAGCATGGAAAAATTAGCGCCCTGGCCAATGAAGCTTTTACATTTCATTAAACTATGATTGACGCAAGCTTCTCTTGAAATCTCATGGCTCAAAATAGCCTGAAGAAAGGGATTGAAGCAACATTTACAAAGTAGATAATTTACTGAAAATAAGCCAGGAGATTTCACAAATCAAGCTGAAAGATTTTTATCCTCTTTTGGTTGCTCTTGTTGTTTTCTCAATTGTATTGTCCTTGAGATGTGTGATATTTATAAGATTGTTAATCTGTGCCTCGAGTCCCTGAACACAAAATTAATTCTGAAGGAGGAGACAGAACAAATTACATATGACTCATTTGTAGTGTGGTTTCGGGATAATTTCTGCCTTTTGCCAATTTATCTGTCACCAAGATGTCTCTAGCTTTTTCACAGTTTTCAGAGGCTTATATAAAATGGAGACGGACTGATAGTAACAAGTGAGATCATGAGAGTAGTGAGGTAATTGCTCTTTTCTTGCTGGATTTCTTTTTAGTGTCTCCAAAGTAAATCTTTAGTTAAAATCTATTCAAAGAAAGTCTTGAATTACAATAGCATCTCCAAACAGCAGATGGTTTTAATGAATAAGTCACATGAGTACCATAATCAGAGTGAGTAAAGGTATATTTGTTGTTTCTTTTCTTCTGAAAGATCGCAAGAGTATTGAAAATAGTAAGTATTTATAGAGGAAGGCTTCTTTTTTAAAAAAAACCCTCAAATACCACGTTTATTTTCCATTCATTCAAATCTTTTCTTGTGGGTGAATCTCCCAGAAAGAATGTGTGCTTCAGAACCCAGATGGCTACCCCACAGGTATAAAGTGAAGAGCAACCTCCTAAATAGGGTAATCTATATATATATATATATATATATATATATATATATATATATATAAATGCTCTGTGCATAATGAGTACCTTAAAAACAAAAGAACCAATGAAAGAAATCACACCAAATTTGGCAACAAAACATCTCACAACACAAGGAGTGACCATCACTCAAAAAAATATGATTTTGTCATTTGGGAGTTGTAGTTGCTGGGATTTATAGTTCACCTACAATCAAAGAGCATTCTGAACTCCATCAACAATGGAATTGAACCAAACTTGGCACACAGAACTCCCATGACCAACAAAAAATACTGGAAGGGTTTGGTGGGCATTGACCTTGAGTTTGGGAGTTGTAGTTCACCTACATCCAGAGATCACTGTGGACTCAAACAATGATGGATCTGGAACA
>NW_026844366.1:194513451-194523661 GCF_025583915.1 Anolis sagrei ordinatus
GGGGAAGGAAGGGAAGGAAGGAAGGAAGGGAAGAAGGAAAGAAGGAAGGAAGGAAGAAGGAAAGGAAAAAAGGAGAAAGGAAGGAAGGAGGAAAAGAGGAGAAGGGGAAGAAGGGGAAGGGAAGAGGAAAAAAAAGGAGAAGGAAGGAAGGAGAGAAGGAAAGAAAAAAGGAAGAAGAGAGAGGGAGGGAGTGAAGGAAGGAGGAAAGAAGGAGAAAAAAGGGTATTTCAAAAAAGTAAATTTATTTTCAGAAAGTACATACTTCACTCTATTTTTCGACATAGTTGCCAAGTTTGTTCAAACACTTATCATACCTCTGAACCAATTTTAAAATACCCTCTTCACGAATCCTCGCTTCAACTGAAGCCACCAAATCGTCTGTAATCAAAGAAGGGTGACCGGAGCGGTCCTCATCATGGACGTTGTCACGGCCATCTTTGAATTGTCGTACCCACTTACGCACTTTGCTTTCACTCATAACAGTATCACCGTACACTTCACAAATCTGTCGATGAATTTCTGCAGCAGGCAGGTTCCTTGCTGACAAAAACCGTATCACTGAGCGAACCTCACATGTGATAGTCTTAAACATTTTTAAAGCACAGAACAGAACCGCACAGGTTAGCTACAGAGCGGAAACTGAGCACAGTTGTTCCCGAGGCATGCCGGTAAACGACGCACGCACTCGTTGCGGTATGCGCGCGAACTACTAGTGTCTACAACAAAACGGATCTTACTTTAAAAAATACTCCTCGTATATTGGTTCTATTTTTTTTCAAGATTCTTATATTGTTAATTAAACAATTCATGTCTGTTGTTCACCATTTACATTTACATGCTCTGACTTAGATTTCCTCATTTTGTGATTGTTCATTTCGGAAAATTTCACCCTATCTTATTCTGAAAAAGTCAGAAATCTCATGAAAAAGACAGACTGGGAGGAAAAATTTAAAGAGGAGAATGGATATAACAGGAAAGATAGAGGAACGGAGAAGAGTTGTTATTTGGAGGCTAAAACTCTCTTATGGAGCCATCTTTTGTGTTTTTTTATAAAAACTTCATTAAAATGAGTAAAACCGTTTTAGCAAAAATAGACTGAAAAGGTGCAGGGAATATCATGCACTACTATCTGTTGCCATTTGGTAAACCACAACAGATAAAAGTGATTTGAACTTGATTTTCTTATTCCCGTACTATTCTTTACTGCATGGTGGATCAAAGTATTTTCTTTTACTTCTACCATGAACATTTAATTGGAAGAAAGTCACACTGGTTTCAGTAGAGGTCTGTAGTTCAGGTAACTCTGCAGATTTTTTTTTTTTAAGAAAGGGTAAAACAAAAGGAAAAATATTCTGTAGCTAGGCCAATAATAAAGAATATCACTATAATACTGATGTATGAAGTGAGTGCTACAGTCAGAATAAGAAGAAAATCCTATTTCATGCTGGTGTCTACCTGCAAAACTTAACTCCTTCAGTCTGTTGAGAGACCATTGTTATGTTTGAACAAGCCTTCTGACATTTCTCATTCACACCTGGAAATTGCCAGAAGGAGAAAGTTCAAGGACTAGAAAAATTCTTTCCTTCTCACACTTTACTACAATACATTTTCCTTGTTCAAAACTCAAGTTCTGACCTCCATATTTCAAAGGTTAATGGGTTAGCCTGGGTGACCTCTTTGCAACACATTATTTCTCTCAACATCATTTTACATGGTGAGATAGATATGATTAAAAATAGGAGCGTGTAGGGTGCAAATTTGAACAGGTTGTCATAAATTGAACAGTGCGCAAGAAACGGGCTCTTCAATCCCTTCCTGTTTAACAGGCAGGACATGAAGCTAAAACTATGGCAAGCCAATCTAAGGTACAAGCTTCAGCATGAGGATATGTTGAAAAGAATAGCTCCTCTGAGGAATGCCAGGGTCTATGCAGGACTGTGTCAAGTATGCCAATGAAAGCACTTCAGAATTAAGCAGCCAACCAATCTGCTTGCTTGACTCAATCCATCCTTAAAAACTGAAAATAGAAAAAAGTACCATTAATTTATTTTCCGAATGATTTTTTTCAAAAGGGCCACAGAGTTAACATGAACTATCTTGGGTACCATTTGGACTGTTTACATAACAAAGATCTTCTGAAAATCAATTCTACTTAGAAATACATTACATTTAAGAAAAGTAGGTAGGTAAAGGTTTCCCCCTGACATTAAGTACAGTCATGTCCGACTCTGGGGTGTGGTGCTCATCTCCATTTCTAAACCGAAGAGCCGACGTTGTCCATAGACACCTCCAAGGTGATGTGGCCAGCATGACTGCATGGAGCGCCGTTACCTTCCCGCGAGCAGGTACCTATTGATCTACTCACATTTGCTTGCTTGCATGCATGCATGCTACAAGTCACTTCTGGTCGCTTCTGGGGTGAGAGAATCAGCCATCTATGAAGACGTTGCCCAGGGGATGCCCGGATGTCTTGCAATCCTGCGAGGACGCTTCACAGACACAGTGAAGACATCTGCCCTTGCGCTATGCTACTCTGCTGCTGAGGATGCATGCCAAGTGTGGAACACATCTCACCACACTAGAACAGTAGAAGTGGCTCTTAATGAGACATGCCGCATTATCATGGGGTGTCTGTGCCCTACACCACTGGAGAAATTACACTGCTTAGCCGGTATTGCACCACCTGACATCCACCGGGAACTAGCAGCCAATAGTGAAAGGACCAAGGCAGAGACATCTCCAGCTCATCCCCTGTTTGGGTATCAGCCAGCACGTCAACGACTTAAATCTAGAAATAGTTTTCTAAGATCTACAGAGACACTCACTGGAACACCTCAGCAAGCGAGAGTTTAAAAGTGGCAGGCTCAAACCCAGAACCTCAACCAATGGCTGATACCAAATGAGAGACTCCCCCTGGGCACAGAAGACTGGGTGACTTGGAAGGCGCTGAACAGACTGCGCTCTGACACCACGAGATGCAGAGCCAACCTTAAGAAATGGGGCTACAAAGTGGAATCCACGACATGCGAGTGTGGAGAAGAGCAAACCACTGACCACCTGCTGCAATGCAACCTGAGCCCTGCCACATGCACAATGGAGGACCTTCTTGCAGCAACACCAGAAGCACTCCAAGTGGCCAGATACTGGTCAAAGGACATTTAATCAACTACCAAACTCACAAATTTTGTATTTTGCCTCTTTGTTTGCTTTGTTCTGTTAGAAATGTAATACAATTGACTGGTTGCCCTGACACGACAAATAAAATACTCACATTTGCATGTTTTCGAGCTGCTAGGTTGGCAGAAGCTGGAGCTGACAGCGGAAGCTCAAGCCACTCACCGGATTCGAACCTGCGACCTTTTGGTCAACAAGTTTAGCAGCTCAGTGGTTTAACCTACTGTGCCACTGGGTGCCACCAAGTGTAAATAAAACTTTTTCCTCTCCATGCAGCGTGGACAGAATAAGAATAGATTATCTTCCCAGTTAAACTATTTAACTACAATCCTGTCTTGTTTCAACTTCTCATAATCAAAGAAACAATGATTCATTGGCCAGGGAAGTGCACGAAATAATCAAAACTGGTTACCGCAAAACTGCAAATCACAATATGATTAGTCTGCAAACACTGAGAAGAAAATAGTGGGTAGAGAAAGAAAAAAATCTAACTAGAAGGAAGCAGCAAGTAGTTCCTTCTTAGGCCCCTTCTACACTGCCATATAAAATTCAGATAATTTGCTTTGAAATGGATTATATGGCAGTGTAGACTCATATAATCGGGTTTAACACAGATAATGTAGATTATCTGCTTTGATAATCTGGATTATATGATAGTGTAGAAGAGTCCTTAGTAGAAATGTGTTGTCAGATTGGTGCATTTGATTGGTCTGAAAGCTTAGTAGGGTTTAATGCAAAGGTTTTTGAATCTTTGGAGATTCGCTTTGCAATGATGGCATCTACCAAGGCTTGAATGGGAAGGTAATGGATGGATATTTGTGTCTGAAATGAATGAGATATGAAACATTTGAAATATATAAATAATGCAAATGGACCTAGTCTGAAGCTTATTGAAATAAATTACTTAACATTTTTGCATTATTTTCATAATTCTTTTTAAACAGTAGGAAATTAAATATATTAAAAATCAAATATACTTTCTTCCAAATACTTCCAAGTAATTTGTTCTGTAATGGAAATGTTATGTGTACAGTCAGCCCTCCATATTTCCAGGTTTCACTTTTGCAGATTTGATTATTTCTGAATTTGACCAATAAGTTCTCAGTACCCTCTAGTCCTCCAGCAGAACAATATGGTCAACTCATGGTGTCACTCAGGAGGTGCTAGATATCATTAGAACAATATATCTTCAACTAAAACAAATGGCATTTTTAAAAATTCATGGTTGTTCCACTTTTATGGGGTCCTGCATCCTTAGCCCCAGTGAATGTGGAGGGATGACTGCAATCTCTTTTCTGATGTTCTTGTACTGCAGTCTTTTAGAGTGGGGGAAGAGTCATTCTGTACAACGGGCTGCTGATAAGTCTTTGGCTTTGTGTTCTTTTTTTGTTTGTTTCTGTGGTACATCACTTAAAAACCTTATGTGTCTAATATATATTTTCAAAATTTTGTGTTTGTAGCTTATGGCAACAGTGATCTAGGCACATGGGAAAACAAAATGGTGGTATCTAAGGCGATATTCACTGCAAATGAGAACAGAGGAGTGATAAAATTATTTTTTCTCTAAGGAAAGTCTGCAAAGGATATTCATGGTGATATGCCGCAGACATTGGGGGATGAATGCCCTTCATATTCTACAGTTAAGAACTGGGTTGCCAAATTTAAAATGGGCCACTTCAGCACCAGTAATGAGGAACATCCTGGGAGTGGTTGTCATTCAGGAGATCATTGATGCTGTGCACAACCTCATACTGGAGAATTGACGAATTTCAGCTAATGGTTTTCTAAGATCTTCAGAGACACTCGCTGGAACACCTCAGCAAGCGAGAGTCCAAAAGTGTCAGGCTCAAACCCAGAACCTCAACCAATGTTGTTGTTCATTCGTTCAGTCGTCTCTGACTCTTCGTGACCTCATGGACCAGCCCACGCCAGAGCTCCCTGTCGGCCGTCACCACCCCCAGCTCCTTCAAGGTCAGTCCAGTCACTTCAAGGATGCCATCCATCCATCTTGCCCTTGGTTGGCCCCTCTTCCTTTTACCTTCCACTTTCCCCAGCATAATTGTCTTCTCTAGGCTTTGCTGTCTCCTCATGATGTGGCCAAAGTACTTCAACTTTGTCTCTAGTATCCTTCCCTCCAGTGAGCAGTCGGGCTTTATTTCCTGGAGGATGGGCTGGTTGGATCTTCTCGCAGTCCAAGGCACTCTCAGAACTTTCCTCCAACACCACAGCTCAAAAGCATCGATCTTCCTTCGCTCAGCCTTCCCTAAGGTCCAGCTCTCACATCCGTAGGTTACTACAGGGAATACCATGGCTTTGACTAGGCGGATCTTTGTTGCCAGTCTGATGTCTCTACTCTTTACTATTTTATCGAGATTGGACATTGCTCTTCTCCCAAGAAGTAAGCGTCTTCTGATTTCCTGGCCACAGTCTGCATCTGGAGTAATCTTTGCACCTAGAAATACAAAGTCTGTCACAGCCTCCACATTTTCTCCCTCTCCCCTGGGCACACAGAAGACTGGGCGACTTGGAAGGCGCTGAACAGACTGCTCTCTGGCACCACAAGATGCAGAGCCAACCTTCAGAAATGGGGCTACAAAGTGGAATCCTCGACATGCGAGTGTGGAGAGGAGCAAACCACTGACCACCTGCTGCAATGCAACCTGAGCCCTGCCACATGCACAATGAAGGACCTTCTTGCAGCAACACCAGAAGCACTCCAAGTGGCCAGATACTGGTCAAAGGACATTTAATCAACTACCAAACTCACAAATTTTGTATTTTGCCTGTTTGTTTGCTTTGTTCTGTTAGAAATGTAATATAATTTGACTGGTTGTTTTAACAAGACAAATAAAAATAGCTAAAGGAATAGCAGATATGGAGATTTCTCATGGATGTGTTTGTTTCATTATCCATGAACATTTGAACATGAAGAAGGTATCTGCAAAGTGGGTTCCCAAATGTTTGACAACAGATCAGAAAAGCATGCAAGTGAAAATTTCCCAGTCCATTTGTCAGCATTTCTGAACTGATAAGAACTCCCTGGATCAACTGGTCACTATGGATTTATTTGTATTATCCTGAAACCAAGGAGCAGTCAGAAGAGTGGAGGCACAGTGGTTCTCCTCGTCCAAAGAAGTTCAGGGTGCAAAAATCAGCCACTAAGGTCATGGCATCTGTGTTCTGGGATAAGAAGAGCATACTGCTAGTGGACTACCTTCAAAATGGTTCCACCCTCAATGCAAGATATTACACTGAACTTTTGGACCAATTGAAGGCAGTTCTGAAGGCCAAAAGGCGCAGCAAGCTGTCCAAAGGAATCTTGATCCAGTGAGACAACACCTCCGCTCACACTGCACAAGCAACCATAGCAAAACTGGTGGAACTAGGCTTCCAGCTGGTTGGCCACCCACCTTATTCCCCAGATCTATCTCCCTCCGACTATCATCTATTTCCAAACCTGAAGAAACACCTCAAGGGTACCACATTTCACACCATTTCTGCTATGGATGACTGGTTTGAGGCACAACCAAAATCATTCTTTTTGCAAGGCTTACAGAACTTGGAATAGCAATGTGAGAAGTGTGTTGATATCAGTGGAGAGTATGTGGAATAAATGCAAAGTTTCATCTTCCTATCTCATTTCTTTCTGGGTAAAGAAATTGCGCACAGGCTCTTGATGGAAGTACGACTTCTAACTTAATGAAAGTGGTGTGTGTACGTGTATGTCCTATTGTACTCTAGGAAATAGGCTATGCATCTGATTATTCAGTTAAGAAATGTGTTGTGAGAATTGGTGATGTTCAAAGATCTCCCGGTGGTGTGATTGCCTCAAGGAGGAGGGAGCTTGAGTCCCCTTGTCATGATGCAAGCAGCTGGATCAATGGCTAATTGTGGTACAGCTCTCTTCTGGGGGATGGCAACAGATTCTGAGTGCTGATGGGAGTTCTCAGTCCTGGTTTTGAACCAGCTGGGAGGAGGAAGAAAGGAGGAAGCGGATAGATAACAAAGTCTGTGAAATTTTAATTGTGCATTTTGCAGTAACTCTTCATGAAACTACATTGGCAGAAAGAACAAAAAATATATTTGAGGCTTCTAGATAATACGTAACAATTCATTGCTTTCAAACCATCCTGAAAACTGATTGCAGTTCTTAATAAATTAAATTATATGAGTTCCATTTTTTTAGTATATATGTTATCTGGAAAAATGGTTAAAAAGTCTCAAATGATAAAAGTGTGTGTGACTTCTACATAGTTTATGGATTTCAAACACTTGCATTCAATCTCATCTCTGTCACAGTGTGAGTGTGTGCCTTGATGTTTCACACATTTCCACTCTCTCATTTACCAAAAGGAGCCCCTGGTGGCACAGTGGGTTAAACCCCTGTGCCGGCAGGACTGAAGACCGACAGGTTGCAGGTTCGAATCTGGGGAGAGGCGGATGTGCTCCCTCTATCAGCTCCAGCTCCTCATGCAGGGACATGAGACAAGCCTCCCACAAGGATGATAAAAACATCAAATCATCCAGGCGTCCCCTGGGCAACGTCCTTGCAGACGGCCAATTCTCTCACACCAGAAATCACTCCTGACATGACTTTTTTCTTTTTACCAAAAGCCAAAATATTGTTGTGCTGAGACTGTGGAGCCTTCAAGACAGGCCCTATATCCCAGGAACTGATCCCAGGTTTCTGCTTTAAACTAGATTATAGGAGTCCACGCTGCCAGATAATCTGGAATAAACAGAAAATCTGGGATCAGATCCTGGGATATAGAGTCTGTCTGGAAGGGCCCTGTGATGACCTAAAGCTCAGGTATGCATTAAAGTCAAATGAGAAAAGGTAAATGTACACATAGGTCACTCTGTTCTGGCAAATGACTAGTGGGACAGAGAAGGCACATTATATAGCTATGTTGTCAGAGTTTCCCACCTTGAGTTCATCTACACTGGCCAATTTAGTCAGGTGTAAATATGCCCTGGAACAGCCCTAGATCTGCAGTTTTGTGCCAAATATAAGGATGTTGTTCAGGATAGCTGGAGAGCACACCTCCTGTGCTGGTACAGCTGTAACAGGAGCTCCAAATTTATTTGCTTTGTAATAAATGTTTGTTTGTAGTCCTAGGTTTCAGGGGCTCTGCAGATAGGTGGCTTCCTTCAGTTGCAGTCATAGAGCAAGTCACCTGTCCATCATCGTTAAGTTTTGGTCCCGCCCCTTGCTCAGGGCAATTGGGAAGAGAAGGGAGCCATTTTTTAGTTAGTCTCAGCAAGGAAAGCTAATGTACAGGATGTGTGCAAGCTTCCCCTGTACAAAAGCTTCAACCCTTAAGACTTTCCGGGGAGAACAGTCTTAAGAGCATCCAAGACTTTCCAGGGGGAAACAGTCTTAAGAGTCTCCAAAGATTTCCAGGAAAACAGCCCAAAGAACTCCAGCTGGTAGGTCCACTCGGCGTTCGAGATGCAGTTCGACCCGGTAGCGGAGCCAACATCAGTAAGGGTTAGATTACAGTCAGCCTGGGAGAAGTTAAAAAGGGGATTTTCCTTTAAAGAAGAAGTTATTGAAGACAGTTGCCTGTCCTTCGTGGGCAAGATTAGGAAGTCACCAGTTGCATAAAGCCTGGAAGCATTTGTTTAGCTTTATTGAAGACAAGAGAAGTTTCTGTTTGATTGTTCATTAATAAAAGACTTTATTATACTTCACAAGCCATCTAAAGATCATTTGTGGTGGAAAACCTCTGAGAACTTCTCCTTGGGCCTCCTGGCTTCCTGCTGGGCAAAGGTTGCATGTCCTGTTCTAAAGGAAATTCTTTACAGGCCCAGTGCGCGACAGAATACCTCCCCTGTTCGGGTGGCCCATATCTTACCTCCTTCATGTCACTGCCATTACCACACTTAGCTGGCCATAGAACTTTATGTAAGTTCCTAGCTGACATCAGAAAAGGTCAGCCGTGTGATTGCATGAGCGAAGGGGCATCTCACCTCCTTTCTGGTGAATGGGTGCCTCCTTTAGGTGGAGGAATCCATGTGACTAGGAAGAAGGAGTAGACACAGATGTTAATGTTTTTGAATAGGGGATTATGGTCCACACATATGGTTTCTCAGCAGGTTAGCCAGAAATTAATGCTGTGCCTAGACTGAAAAAAATGATCCACACAGAAGAAGACTAGATTCCTTCCTCCCATTTGTATCCAATCACAGTTTTGAAAGGAGGGATTTAAAAGATGCAAACAGCACATGTGTGGGAGGTGTTGTTTAGTGCCTACTGCTTAAGCCCTGATGCAATTCACAAAGGGTGAACACAGCTTTTGGAGATATGATCATGGTTTCCCATGTAAGGCATGGGTCGGTATTTGTTTCCCAGCACACATGATCACGTCAGCGGGTGGACTCTTTTAAGCACCAGCTGACAGTGCAAGATTAGTGCCATGACAGTGATTTGGCCAAGGCCACCCAATAAGCATTACAAGCAAGCATCAACTGCAGCGCAAAGCTGTGAAACATTGATTTAATCAGTTAATTACTCTAATGAAAGCAAGAAAGTCAAACAACAACAGAAAAAACCCTGGCAGCTCTGTCGTCATTGATGTTTTTATTTTGTATCCTTTACTCCTACTAATACATTATAATCCATGATTAAGACTATAGCCTTCATTAGATAAATGGCATCACAACTAAATGTATACAATTATCTCAATGCTATTGTGAATAAATATGAGCTTATGTTTTGTTGTTAAGAGCAAATGGCTGCCAGCAAATAGAGAGAGGGAGATGCTCTGGGTTTTATAACATTGCTGATGCCAATACCTTCACTTCTATTATTTCTCCCTGTTCCACAAGCGCTCTGTGGTTTCCTTCCATGATTTTCTACATATTTGGTCATTTTCATATTTTTAGTTTAAAATTATCTTGATAAAAAAGGTAATAATGACTTGAATGAATGACAGACCTCACGTTCTGTGATTTTCTTCATTGCCCTTCAAGAAAAGATATCCCAAAGGTTTTGCTAGCTGTGCTAAAGGATAGTTTAATGTATTGTTGAAGG
>NW_026844366.1:194524365-194535503 GCF_025583915.1 Anolis sagrei ordinatus
TTATTTGTGTGTGTGATGTTTTTGAAAAAAACTATCTGTTGTACATTGCTTTGGGTGTGCTGGTGGATTGAGATAGTAGATAACAGTCTATTTTTAAAAAATAAAGAAAATGTGCTGCTATTGTATATATCATGGGGAGGACATTCCTTGCTCTGTCTTCTACTTGTAATTCCTTCATGTCATCATGTCATTAGTATTACGTGATTCCCCTCCAATTTTACATTCTCACTTTACTTCCTTCCTTTGTATTGCATTCCAAAGATTTTTTTTTTTACTTGAGTGATGTGTCTTTGAGAGGCTCATTGTATGAGGCAGCTTGGCTCAACAACCTGATTTATTTGGTAAGGGAAAGTGAAGAAGAACAGTACCCTCCTATCTGGAATGGTCATCCTCTTTCAACTAGTGCATAGCTTTGGAAGGAATGCACATGGAGCAGGAAGGAAGGAAAGGGATATCAACCTAGCCAGGCAATCAGCTAAGGACTTGTCTACAGAAATTTAAAAAACTGTTTTGTTCCACATTTTCCCATTTTATAATGATCCACATTAATGCCATAACTGGCCACACATCCTCCCCTGGTAAACTCACCTTGGTGCAAGGAGACAGTCAACAATCTGCAAGATTTGGCTGCTGTGTCGCCCCTATCATGCATGCAAATATGCAAATGTCATATCTGGTGGGATATGTCTCTGTGTTAATGCTGCCATACTGATAAGTAATTATCCACACACATGCACATTCCTAAACAATAATAACAATAAACAACAACAACAACAAAACTTTTTTTATTTATACCCTGCCACCATCTCCCCAAGGAGAATTGGGGTGGCTTACACGAGGTCAAGTCCAACAACACATCAATAAAACAGTACAATTAATATAACTCACATATAAGCAATAACACAAAAAATTAAAACCTTATGGTCGGGCCAGATGTAATAAATTAAAATTTTAAAATAAACACTGGGCGCAAACAGAGGTAGGATGTATTTAAGCAAGAGGATTTTAAGGATAATGTAGGGACTTGAAGAGAACGAAGACAAACTATTGACATATATTACAGCAACAGCTAGAATTAGCTTTGTAAGACATTGGAAAAAAGAACAAATTCCCATTATTGATGAATGGTTAGATAAGCTTAAAGAAATAAGAGACATGAATGAACTAACTTTTTTTAAAAAAAATACCGGGAAATCTGTAAAAAGGACAGATTGGATCCTTTTTTATGACTATGAAAAAAAATAGAAAAATAGCAGAGACTAAGAAGATATAAATAAGATAAAGAAATAACTGAAGAAGACCCTGGGATTTGAGTGGAAGCCATTTTAGCTTAGGGGCC
The DNA here is from genome assembly GCF_025583915.1 of Anolis sagrei ordinatus. Taxonomy (NCBI): domain Eukaryota; kingdom Metazoa; phylum Chordata; class Lepidosauria; order Squamata; family Anolidae; genus Anolis; species Anolis sagrei. The sequence goes on from NW_026844366.1 coordinate 194,525,705, forward strand.
CCCGGTGGCGCAGTGGGTTAAAGCACTGAGCTGCTGAGCTTGTTGATCGAAAGGTCACAGGTTCAATTCCGGGGAGCGGCGTGAGCTTCCGCTTTCAGCCCTAGCTTCTGCCAACCTAGCAGTTCGAAAACATGCAAATGTGAGTAGATCAATAGGTACCGCTCCGGCGGGAAGGTAACGGCTCTCCATGCAGTCATGCCAGCCACATGATCTTGGAGGTGTCTACGGACAATGTCTTCGGCTTAGAAATGGAGATGAGCACCACACCCCAGAGTCAGAAATGACTGGACTTAATGTCAGGGGACTACCTTTACCTTTACTATTGCTTTTTGTGTTTTTTTTTCGTGGGTTTTTTTGTGTTTTTTTTGGATTTTTTCTTTCTTTCAGAATTTTTTTCCTTTTTTTCTTTTTACTTTTTTACGACCCTTTTTTTTCTTTCTTTCGGTGGATGTGTTTCCTACTTTTCTATCTTCTTTCTGAATGTTCCCCCTCTTTCCATATGTATATGTTTAAAACATTAATAAAATTTATATACATATAAAAAGGATAATGTAGGGAGGGCAACCCAATGGGTAGTTAAAGTGCTTCTAAGGACAATTGCAGAGTATTTGCAGGGGATTGTTTCCTTTATTCAGGGAAGGCACACTGGAACAGCCATGTTTTCAGGCTCCTCCTAAAGACTGCCAATGTGGGGGCTTACCTGATATCCTTGGGGAGTGAGTTCCAGAGTCGGGGGGCCACCATAGAGAAGGCCCTCTCCCTTGTCCCCACCAATCACGCCTGCGAAGGGGGGCGAGAGCAGGGACTCTCCAGATGATTGAAGAGATCGAGTGGGTTTGTAAACAGAAATGTGGTCCCAAGCCATTTAGGGTTTTGTAGGTAAGAACCTGCACCTTGAATTGGGACCAGAAAATGAACAGGAGCCAATGGAGCTCCTTAAACAGGGGGGTAGACCGCTCCCTGTAAGTCGCTCCAGTTAGTAACTTGCGAACAAAAATCCACACTAGGAAAGTACCACTCCTGTCAGAAGTGATCAGGTTATTATCTGCCCTAGGTTTCAGCCATTCACTTCCACTAACAGCTTCTTCTAACTCCACAGTGATTTGATGCCATCTCAGTGATGTGATGCCAAAAATCCAATATACAAGAGATTTTTTAAAAAATCCCAAACATTAAAAAAGCATATTCAAAAGCTTCATAAAATAGTTAATAGGTCAAAATAAAATAAACATATGTATTGACCGATTTGTTATCGCACATGTCCAGCCACATGTCCTTGGAGGTGTCTACGGACAACGTCGGCTCTTTGGCTTAGAAATGGAGATGAGCTCCACACCCCATAGCTGGACTTAATGTCAGGGGAAAACCTTTACCTACCTTTAGTAAACTAAAATGGACTTTTGCTAAGTGCTTGTGTTGCTTTGTCATAGTTGTGAGCCTATTATTCTTTGTCCAGGATATGATCTATAGTGCTATATGGAAGGGTGAGGAACACATTTTGACTAGAATTTCTTATCATTTAGGTTTTAAGATTTAATTAAAATTGGTTATAATCCCTACTTTATTGAACTGCTCAGCACCCACTGATCTTAACATACGCAGGATTTGCAGCCCCCGTGAACCTATATCTTTCAAGTTTTGCGCAGGCAAAGAGTTATTTGTCATTAATCTGCAAGGAATTTATAAGCACTTTCCTCCCTTCATAAATACTGTTTAGGTTCAAGAAGGTCAAATATCTTACTGGCAGAAAACCTGATTAAAATATATTCAGTTTATGAAATCCTCAGAAGTTTTGGCATTCCTTAAAATGAAATATACTCTCCTGTGGAATAGTTCTTTAGTAATAGGGAGTAGGATCATTTAATTTTCCTATTTGGCCTTTGGTTTGTATTCACTGCTCATTTCTATAAACTTTATCACAGAAGTCTGCTAAAGTGCAATTTCAACTGATAATTGCACTATAGCAGCCTTGATGGGGATTATCATAAGGACAGCATGCTCCTCTCTTAGTTACATTGTGCTTGAATAATGATTGGATTGTCTGAGTCTCATTTCTTTGCAGGGAAAAAATCTTAATAATTCCAGTATCATTGTTGTTCCACCATTCATTCTTTTGTGATAATTTCCATTCACTCCAAATCCTGGTATTACATAATGGAAGATGGTTTTGCAAACTGTGCAGCTGTAGTAAAAAGCCGTATCACTGAGCGAACCTCACATGCGGAGGGAGAGTTGATAGTCTTAAACATTTTTAAAGCACAGAACAGAACCGTACAGGTTAGCTACAGAGCGGAAACTGAGCACAGTTGTTCCCGAGGCATGCCGGTACACGACACATGCGGTCGTTGTGGTATTCGCGCGAACTACTAGTGTCTACAACAAAATGGACTTTCTTAAAAAATACCCCTCGTAATTATCCTACTGCTACAGAGTTTGGAGAAATAAAAGATACCCAAAGCAATGATTTGACATTCTGCTTAGTGTTTTTTTTCTTGATGACTGTTCTCAGATCTGAATCTAGAAGGCCCAGTCTACACTGTCCCTGTATCCCAGGATCAGATCTCAGATTAGCTGCTTTAAACTATATTAGTCTCCATTGCAATATAATGTGGGATAAACAGGTAATCTGGAATCAGATCCTGGGAGATAGGGACAATGTGTAAGAGCCGAAGTCTCCCTGTTGTCTTTCCACTAGCAAACAAAGAGATTTGTACTTTGGAATTCCTTTGGCAAATAGCGAATTGGTGAAGTTTTTTTTAATCAGATGAGTACTGTATTTTCCATGTTGACACAGTTGAATTTGGATTGTATTCAATCAATCAATGATTTATTACGATCTATGACCAGCACACTGGTCCCTGGTGCCCAAGGAAAGAAAATCGCAGTTCCCAAGTAGGTCAGATAAAGAAGTAGATTAAAAACATGTTATATAAGAAACAGATTAAAAAACAAACTAAACTTACAGTTTTAAGGAGCAGGTTTGAGTCTAAAAGTGGGGGGGGGGGGTTAATAGGAGATATCAAATCACTGGGAGGCTTGAAAGGAGGAGGCAAGGGGAACATTTACAGCATTTCAGTTATTACATATTAATTGAGCAAAGTTACTGACCACAATATGTGGATTAACTATACAGACTGGGTTGACATGCTTTTATCTTGGCGAATGGCTGTTATGTAATTTATCCTATATGTATTGGTTAATTTTAATGTTGATGTATGATATTTTAGATTTTAGTGTTAGCATTGAATTTTTGCTGTCAGCTGGTCTGAGTCCCTCTACGGAGGTAGAGAAGATCAGGATATAAAAGTTTTAAATAAATAAAAAAATATTTTGGATTTTATTATCATTTCATTGTTTAAAGATAAAACTTTTTAAAAACACAGTCTTACTGTGAGCCATGTTAAGTCTCATTTTTGAGACAAAGTTGCAGTGTTTATAGGTTATAGGGTGGCAACCTGTGCTGGATGGGGTTACACTCCCCCTGAAGTCACAGGTCCGCAGTTTGGGTGTCCTCTTGGACTCATCACTTACACTTGAAGCTCAGGCGTCGGCGGTGGCACAATTGAGACTCGTGCACCAACTGCGACCGTACCTCGTGAAGGTGGATCTGGCCAGGGTGGTTCATGCCTTAGTCACCTCCAGATTGGACTACTGTAATGCGCTCTACGTGGGGCTGTCCAACAGGCGGCGGCCAGGTTGTTAACTGGTGCTCCTTACAGAGAGCGGTCAACCCTCCTGTTTAAGGAGCTCCATTGGCTGCTGTTCATTTTCTGGTCCCAATTCAAGGTGCAGGTGCTTACCTACAAAGCCCTAAACGGTTTGGGACCTGCCTACCTGCGTGACCGCATCTCTGTATATGAACCCACACGATCCCTCCGATCATCTGGAGAGGCCCTGCTCACGATCCCACCTGCGTCGCAAGCGCGATTGGTGGGGACGAGGGACAAGGCCTTCTCCGTGGTGACCCCCTGACTCTGGAACTCTCTCCCCAAGGATAGCAGACAAGCCCCAACATTGGCAGTCTTTAGGAAGAGCTTGAAGACATGGTTGTTCCAGTGTGCCTTCCCAGAATAGGAAACACCTAGCATCATGTCCCAATTGCACTTTACTAGAGATTAAGATTGTCTGCACACCGCACTTATCTCCAAAAACCTATCCATCTCACCTGTCATGTTCAGCATTTTAAAATTTTAATCATTACATTTGGCCCGGCCTTAGTTTTAAATGTGTCATGGTGTTATTGTCTAATGTTTATTGCTATTGTTTTAATGTTTATTGCTTGTTTTATGAGTTTATTTATTGTTGTATTTGTTATGCTGTTGTTTTATTGATGTGTTGGGCCTCGGCCTCTTGTAAGCTGCACCGAGTCCTTCGGGAGATGTTAGCGGGGTATAAATAAAGGATTATTATTATTATTATTATTATTTGTATCCCGACTTTCTCAGCCAATCGGCGACTCAAGGCGGCTTCCAACAAAACAATACATATTGAATAAATAAATACATAATATGTTGACAGTATTATGAACTGTTGAGTCATTTGTTCAGTGGGAAAACTCACAAACTTTTGAATTTCCCTGATTGCTTCAGTAACTGTTTTGTCTCTGAGTCATGCTTTGGACCAGCACAGAAACTTACCTCAAAGAAATAAGGTTAAATGATCTGGTCAGGTGATAAGAAGAAGATCTCCTGAAGAATTTGATAAAGAATGTATAATTGGAAGGTGAAAGGAAGAGAGAAGCAAAGATAGTATTGGATTGATGTCACAGATAGGGATTGTGCTGTGAAAGGAATGAAACCAAGAGTCAGTAAGATTGGCTAGAGATAAGGAAGAATAGAAAGCATTCATTTGACCCTGGCATTATGGACACATAGTTAGGGCTGGAAAGATTGGTTATCACCACAGCTGAGCATAAACAGAGCTCAGCAGCATTCTTACCACCCATATTGTACAGGGAGGACACAGACCGGTGCTTCCTTGTACCAGCTGAATTACCCTCGGGTGATTTCTACCAGCAATCAGTGGGATAAATAGCACCACTGAAGATCAAAATCATTAGTACTGATGACCAGCAACCCTAAAGAATCTTAGACCAGAAATTAGGTGTGACCTGTTACCTTTCATTGAAACTCTCGCTGTGTTCCTTTGTTATTTCCCCAAAGCTGGCACATTATCTTGAGATTAAATTGGTTTGAGAAATGTCTGTGTTCACAGAGGTACTGTTACAAACAACCAACAGATGGATAATTGCTTCATATTAACTATTCATAGGTGCTTCTACACTAGAATATACTGGCCACAGATTTTGCATGGGTGAATTCAACCATACACAGCTTGAAAATATTCCAAAACAAACAACATCCCAAAGTGAAGCTTGATTTTGCTATTATATACAAGAGACCCCATTTTACTATTGTATATACCACTTTATATAATGGGACTTGAACATGCACAGTTTTTTGTATCCACAGCGGACAAGGATCATAGAATCCTAGAGTTGGAAGAGACCTCATTGGCCATCCAGTCCAGCCCCATTCTGCCAAGAAGCAGGAATATTGCATTCAAAGCACCCCTGACAGATGGCCATTATTATTATTATTATTATTATTATTATTATTATTATTATTATTATCTTTATTTATACCCCACTAACATCTTCCAAAGGACTCGGTGCAGCTTACAAAAGGCCCAGGCCCACAATAAAACAACAGCATAACAAATACAACAATAAAACTCATAAAGCAAGCAAACAAACAAAAAAAAATCCAGCCTCTGTTTAAAAGCATCCAAAGAAGGAGCCTCCACCACACTCCGGGGCAGAGAGTTCCACTGCTGAACGGCTCTCACAGTCAGGAAGTTCTTCCTAATGTTCAGATGGAATCTCCTTTCTTGTAGTTTGAAGCCATTGTTCCACATCCTAGTCTCCAGGGAAGCAGAAAACAAGCTTGCTCCCTCCTCCCTATGACTTCCTCTCACATATTTATACATGGCTATCATGTCTCCTCTCAGCCTTCTCTTCTTCAGGCTAAACATGCCCAGCTCCTTAAGCCGCTCCTCATAGGGCTTGTTCTCCAGACCCTTGATCATTTTAGTCGCCCTCCTCTGGACACATTCCAGCTTGTCAATATCTCTCTTGAATTGTGGTGCCCAAAATTGGACACAATATTCCAGGTGTGGTCTAACCAAGGCAGAATAGAGGGGTAGCATGACTTCCCTGGATCTAGACACTATGCTCCTATTGATGCAGGCCAAAATCCCATTGGCTTTTTTGCCACCGCATCACATTGTTGGCTCATGGTTAACTTGTTGTCCACAAGGACTCCAAGATCTTTTTCACACGTACTGCTCTCGAGCCAGGCATCCCCCATTCTGGAGGAGTCCTGGAACCAAATCCCAGCAGATATCAAGGGCTCACTATAGCTGTGCTATATTCATCCTCTTTTTACAGATTACTTACATTGTGGAGTAATCAAATTGTTTGTTTGTTTGTTTTTGCATTCCCCCATGGCTTCTTTTTCCTTCAAATTGTAGAAAATGAAGCACTTTCTGAAAAGAAAAATACATCAGTAACACAGATTCTACACATGTAGCTCACTACTGTTATGTGTTCCATGGGCACTGTTCCATTATCTGGGTGAAGTCCACAAGGGAGTGCTAGAAAGAGAAGGGTAGTCCATTTTATGGGGAGGAATTGAAGGAGGAAAACCCCATTTTCACTGATTCTTCTCCTTCCCCCCTTCCCATATAAATAAATGAAGGTTGTTTCCACAACAGTGACATGGTGGGGAGGGGGGAATAACAGGAGAACAGGGAGAAATGGTTTAACTCCTTCAACCCACCCTCCACCTCCAATAAAATGGATCATCCTTCTCTCTCTAGCACCCCCTAATGGCCTCCGCCCAGATAATAGAACAGTATAGTTACATGTTTTCTAGAGTATCTATAACATATTGGTCCGATGGAACAATTTTGGCACTCTTTTTGAATTGCCTGACCAGTTGCCACAATTTTGTCTACACACTTTTAAAATCAACTTCATAATTTATTCCAAAACATGTTAATATATTTATGATTTTTGTTTAAAAGATTTCTGATTAGTTTCATATTAACACCGATTTCTTGTATTGTCAAATATTTAATTAGTTTAATAATGACCACTTTTTTAGACCATTCAAATAATTCTCCAATAATATCATGCTTTATTTGAAATTTGGGTGTTTTGTTTTTTATAAAATAAAATAAAATAAAGAACAAGTCATTCTTAAAATGTATTTCTTCCTCACGAGCACCATAATCCTACAATGATGATTGCAAACAGAACATAGTACGAGATATAAACATCCACACAGGGGTTCAGTCCCAAAACTTTGAATTATCCACAAAGTTACTGATTCTCTGTTGATTTTGATGATTCCCCCCATTCACTAAATTCCCTAATCATTACTGAAGTTAAACATGTCTTTAAGACTATATTGCATTAAGCAGGCAATGCAGCATTGAAACCCATTGGTCCTATTGCATGATGCCACATGCAAGAACTCCTTTTGAATGAAAGTGGGAGCAAGGATGGCAACACAGAAGGTAAGGTAACCTATGCCAATGCCAATGCAGTGCCGCAGGAGTTTCACCAAGGTGCATGTGGCCACTTTTGGAGCCAGTCCAGATAATTTCTGCTCTGATAGTGGTTATCAGCCAATGCAGCTTCCTTTTCAGTCAGAATCTTGTGTTCATCCTTTACAACACATTTGGAAGACGAGGAGCAAGGTGAAATCAAACCAGTGTGAATACCAGTAATTGCTGCAACTAGTAATATTTATTTATTTATTTAAAGTATTTATATTCCACCCTTCTCACCCTGCACGGTACTCAGGGCAGATTAAAATGCACATATACATGGTAAACATTCAATGCCATAGACATACAACGTATACAAACACAGAGGCAATTTAACATTCCAGTTTTCCAGCTTCATGAGGGTATGCTCGATTCTGGCCACAGGGGGAGCTGTTGCTTCTTTTTGACATACTTCTTACCACTTCTTAATATTTTTGACATACTTCTTAACATTAATTTTAAGGGTATATTTAGAAGAATCTTGATGGAAATGTTTCAGGTTTTATATAGTTGATTTCTCAGTCTTTGGCTGGAACTAGTTTGCCAGATAATCCAGTTCTAGAATGCAGTTTAACTGCATTGAACTGGATTTTGCCATCCAACTTCCAAAATAATGAGACCAAACAACAAATGTAGGTTGAACTATGGACAAGTTTTATTTTTATTTTTATTTTATTTTTGTTGTGTCAGGAGCAACTTGAGAAACTGCAAGTCGCTTCTGGTGTGAGAGAATTGGCCGTCTGCAAGGACGTTGCCCAGGGGACGCCCAGATGATTTGATGTTTTTATCATCCTTGTGGGAGGCTTCTCTCATGTCCCCGCATGAGGAGCTGGAGCTGATAGAGGGAGCTCATCCGCCTCTCCCCAGATTCGAACCTGCAACCTGTCGGTCTTCAGTCCTGCCAGCACAGGGGTTTAGCCCACTGCACCACCGGGGGCTCCAGCAAGTTTGATTAATGTTACCAAATTAAACTTTATGACTGGTAGATATCTAAAGCAGTGGTTCTCAACCTGGGGTCCCCAGATGTTTTTGGCCTACAACTCCCAGAAATCCCAGCCAGTTTACCAGCTGTTAGGATTTCTGGGAGTTGAAGGCCAAAACATCTGGGGACCCCAGGTTGAGAACCACTGTTCTAAAGGGTAGTATGAACTTGGTGTGGATAAAGCCGAGGCAGTGGCCATCCTGGACCTAGTTCTCATCTAATTTGGATGATACACCTGGGTCTGAAATAATCCTGGGAGACTACTAATGGAAACATCCCCAAGGATTTATTGAGGCCAGACTCTCCTCATTCCTAGACCATTTCCATGCACCCTTACCTTAGTTTTTTGAACCACAGGTGAGGGTTTTTGTTCCTGACCTACATCACAAGAGGCAGTGCCTTAGCTGCACACCAAAATGTAATCCCTTTCTGTTTTCTGCATGATATCCTATCCAAAACCACGCTTTACCAATTTGCCCATTTTAAACAGTATAGGGTAGGCAAAAAAACCCCAGCTAGAACATAGGGGGGAGGGGGTTACTAACCGGCCCCGAAGGTAACCTATTAATTATACTGTTAATGGGTGGGAAGATGGGTCAGTGTTGAAATCCGAATATTGTTGCCATCATTTTTTTTAAAAAAAGAAACAAATGGTAAATACAAATGAATTCCCACAGCCTTTGCGGAAACTTAGATTGTAGATATTTCATAGTTACACTAAGAAACTTTTTTTAGTACATATTTGTGGCATAGATCAGCAGTGACATCGTCCCCTTCCCAAATTATAGCAATAAGCGTTTCACTCAATTCTAGCACTATTCCGTAGTAACAGGGGAGTGAAGGAAATTAAATAAAAGAGTTATATGGATTTTGTTACATTCAGGGGGACATATGAAAAAACGGAGGCCATCTGGAATATCAACTTAACGGTCAATAACTTTTTCTGCTCCTAATAGAATGTAGGAATCATTCATATTTTTTCTCTTATTAATAGCATTTTGATAGTTCTGTTGTAAAGCCTGTCCTTGATGTGCCTTGAAATATCATAGCTGGCTCACTTATTACAGACTCTTACTTTAATTTCCAAGGTGAAACATTCCCATCCCAGGTATAGTTGGGAAATATGACCCAAACAATTACACTTTCCCTTACTTTTTAAATGCTTCATAGAAAAGATTGTTGTACTTTTTGCTGATGCTTGGG
>NW_026844366.1:194535603-194557966 GCF_025583915.1 Anolis sagrei ordinatus
AAGGACCATCTAGCCTAACTCTCTGCCATTTAGAAATACGCAGCTAATGCATTCCTGAAAAATGCCATCCAACGTCTGTTTAAAAACCTCTAAAGAAGAAGACTCCACAACCTTTGGAGACAATCTATTTAACAACTCTTATCATAAATAGGTTGCTTCTACTGTTTAGGTGAACCTTCTTTTTTGCACTTTGAATCTAGTGGGTTTTTTGTTTAGGATTAGTTTAAATACAGTGAAATTGTAAAGATGTATTTTTGAACATATTGATTCATGTATAGTATGTTGTATAGTGATGATAAAACTTCAGCCTTCATGGAGTCTGAAGTATAGTGAAATTCCTAGTGTAATGTAATGTTCAAATGTCTAAAGACAATGGATTGTGACAAAAATCTTTATTATTTTTTTCAAATGAGTAGATAATTATGTGATTGATATTCTCATCTTGGGAACATACAGTTAAAGTTTTGTTCTCAAACTGTTCGAGTTCGAATTGTTCAAGAGAAAAGGAAATATGTAAACTATTTCTGTTTCTCTAGCAGACAATATCTTAGTATTTAATTACAAGGCAGACATTCCTCTAGTGAATTTCCTTATTCTGCTTTCCCTTGCTGAAATTAATTAGATTGTACTGTTGGCTAAATCTGATAGGCAGGGTAGTGGGAATATTTCTAGGCTCCCTGCTAATTATTGCTGTTAATAATCAAGGTTCGTGATTTGGTCAAGGTAAGTAAGGATGCTGAAAAATCAGACTTACTGACAATGTGATAATCTTAATATGCCTTCTTTTTGCATTGGTTCCTATGATTGCTCTGACTTTATAGTCTGTACAAAATGTAGAGATACTAATGGTAAAGATATGGGGGATACTGAGACATAATTGGATGAAAGGAAGAGGTTTGAGATTTGGTTTTGAGTGTTGGACTCTGGAGATTAGGATTGGAATGCCTGCTCCGCCATTGGAAACCACGGAGTAACCTTAAGCAAGCCACACTCACAAACCTCGGAAGGAGGCAAAGACAACCAATCTGAAGAAATCTTAGCAAGAAAATTCCATAATTGGGTCACTTTGGGGTTGGCATAAATGGGAAACAACTTGAAGGCACACAACAACAATCTGGTGGAGATTGAGTCAAACTGTATTTCTTCATAAATATCCTGAAATATTGTTTGTTGTTGTTCATTCGTTCAGTCGTCTCCGACTCTTCGTGACCTCATGGACCAGCCCATGTCAGAGCTCCCTGTCGGCCATCACCACCCCCAGCTCCTTCAAGGTCAGTCCAGTCACTTCAAGGATGCCATCCATCCATCTTGCCCTTGGTCGGCCCCTCTTCCTTTTACCTTCCACTTTCCCCATCATAATTGTCTTCTCTAGGCTTTGCTGAGAAATATTGTGGTGACACTAAATTTGGAATTACAGGAGTGATCACTTACGAAACACTCTCTAATGAACTGAGTAAGTTTGTAATTATTTGAGAATCTTCTTATTGAAGTGAACAATGACCAGTTTTTGCAATGTTTTCTCTACTACGTGGTAGTATTAGAAAACTACTTCTCAGAGACTGTTCACACCTGAAGACTTGTGGAATCTGGTAATTTCGTGCAGAGAATAGCATTTTTTAAACGAGGGAAACAGCATTTTCCACATGCAAAATTGTATTTCAGAATGGAAATACTATATTCTACTATTTATTTATTTATCGTGTCAGGGGCAGCCAGACAATTGTGTTACATTTCTAACAGAACAAAACAAACAAACAGACAAAACACAAAATTTGCAAGCTTGGTAGTTGATTAAATGTCTTTTGACCAGTATCTGGCCACTATATTCTACGTAGAAAGTGTTATTTTCCATGTTGAATACTGTTTTTCTTTTTTTTGTGTAGAAAAAGTCCTGAATTGTAAAACAGTGGCGTCGGTCAATCACACGTCTAGTCAGAGTTTCTTGTCATTTGAAAAAAAAGTTGTAATCATTTTTTTCAAATACACTTGAAATATATTTCTCCACCACTAGAGATGGTCTAAAAGACTTGGCTTGTCGTAGTGAACCCCAGTACGGTAGTCGCTCTTACCAAAAAAGCTGCCTTCTCGCTGGACAGCTTTTTTATGAAACTGTAGCCCAGGGGTTCTCAAACCTTTTAAACAGAGGGCCAGATCACAGTCCCTCGAACTGTTGAAAGGCTGGATTATAATTTGAAAAAAAACATGAATGAATTCCTATGCACACTGCATGTATCTTATTTCTTGTGCAAAAAAAAAACACACTTTAAAACAATACAATCATTAAAATGAAGAACAATTTTAACAAATATAAATTTATTTCAATGGGAAGTGTGGCCTGCTTTTGGCTGATGAGATAGGATTGTTTGTTGTTGTTGTTGTGTGTGCTTTCAAGTCATTTCAGACTTAGGTTGACCCTGAGTGAGGGCTGGGTAAATGACCTTGGAGGGCCGTATCCGGCCCTCGGGCTTTAGTTTGAGGACCCCTGCTGTTGCCAAACATCAAGGCCAAGATACTCTTATGGGGACCCAGAAAAATGAAAGCAAAAGACAAATATCTGTTAGACCCATGACATCCTATTATATTAGAACTAAACCACTGTGGATTTCAGTGGCTTCTCTGTGTAGTCTGACATGGTGGTTGTGAGAGTGGTCCAGCATTTCTGTGTTCTCAAATAATATGCTGTGCCCAGGTTGGTTCATCAGGTGATCTACTATGGCTGATTTCTCTGGTTGAAGTAGTCTGCAGTGCCTTTCATGTTCCTTGATTCGTGTTTGGGCAATGCTGCGTTTGGTGGTCCCTATGTAGACTTGTCCACAGCTGCATGGACCACTCTCACAACCACCATGTCAGACTACACAGAGAAGCCATTGAAATCCACAAGCATGTGGACAATTTCAACAGAAAGGAGGAAACCATGAAAATGAACAAAATCTGGCTACCAGTATTAAAAAACTCAAAAATTACAACAGCAAAACAACAGAGAGTAAACAATCAGGCACATCAAATCACTCTCAACAAAGATTCCCCCAGGCACTTCCAAGCCATTAAATGCTAATCAAGGTGGTCAGTTGAAACATTCACACCTAGCTCCAGCAGACAAAAGTCCTTTGTCCCACCCTGGTCATTCCACAGATATATAAACCCATTTTCCTACTTCCAACAGACCTCACTACCTCTGAGGATGCTTGTCATAGATGCAGGCAAAACGTCATGAGAAAATTCCTCTAGAACATGGCCATATAGCCCGGAAAAACCTACAACAACCCAGTGATTCCGGCCATGAAAGCCTTCGACAAGCCCTAACACTGCTTATATGTAATAACCTAATAAATGTTTATCCTCTCCCATTCCCTTTCACTTCCCTAAACCACAATTTCTTTGTTTATGTAGCCTTCCCCGGTGTCAGTTATCGATAGAAAGTCTAATCCTAGAAAATGTGCACTTCAGTTTTGCGAAGTATCTCTGAGACATATTTCAGTTTCTTTAGGAATGCTGCTCAACTTTAGACCTTTGCTCTCTGGGCCTCTCATGCCAAATCTGCTAATGTCTGCATTTTTTTAAACCACCTGCGCTGTTTACATTAACACATTCTCCCTGTTTGGTCTTTCTGAGAAATGCATTACACAGATTGAATGAATGAATGAATCACATAGATTGTGTCAGCTCAGAATGCAGCTGCCAGGGTCGAGACTCTCACCAAGATATATCATTATGCCTGGTTTAGCTTCATTACGTGAACTGCTCATTACATTTTAGCAGACATTAGGAGATGTTGCGTTTAACTTATGAGGCACTGGACCAAGACCTAGCAACCCCAATGACATGCTTTTGTGGTGCATCTCTTGAAAAAGGCTGTCTGTGTAAGTAGAATTCAATCCTCTGGGTAGCGTCTCTTCAGAAAACAGTTACTGAAGGTAGACATTCTTTGCTGTGTATTTACTGCCAACAGTGAGTTTTTCAATATTAATACAAAAATTATTTCTTCTGAAGCAACAATGTCATTGCCAAGGTTACTAATGCAACCATCTTGTGAAATTAGCCTGAAAACATCATGGCTTTTCCTTGACACAGCATTCCAGCCAAGCTCTTGAATTACTTTTGTTATATAGCATACATACCACATCTTAGCAAAACTAGAGGAGAACCATACTCTGTAGACAGAGACAGAAGTGTGGCTAGTTATATTATTCATGTAGCTGAGAACATCAAGCAATATGACATTTTCCAACACATGCCTGAACCACAAATATATCTAGCTGCAATGAACAGTACAAAATAGTCCATCTATACCCCTAAAGCTCAGCCTATATAATCTTCTCAAGCATAAAGGGGAAAAATGCCTAGTATACAGAAGACCTTTTGAAGGACAATTGAATTATTGTGCCTCTGGTATTTGCTCCCTCAGAGCTATAGCAGTGAAAAGTTAAGGGTACATTTTAAAAAACATATATAGATATACACATACACTCACCCACACAATCTGTGTCAGGGTCATAACAAAGACAATTACTGCAGGATTCAGCAAAAGAAAAAGTACTCTGCTTTCATTGTGAGAAATGAAGAAGTTAATAGTTTAATCTTCAAGGGATGAGGGATGGGGGAGTACCAATGCTATGTCAATGTAAACATTGCTATGTCAATGTAATATGTCAATGTAATAATCATTGGATAACTAGAGTAATATAAAAGTGTGCCAGTTTTATATTTTGGGCATTTTACATTAATCAAATTGAATTTTATAATCCGATTAGAGTGTTACATGAGATTCATATTCACCTAGAAGATGCTATGTTGTATGGGTATCCAGTGTGCAATGATGGAATTACAGATGCATCATGTTCTAATGCTTTATAGTATGCAGCCACACACTAATCTCATCCTTAATCTTTAACACATACCTGTATACAAGCTTGAGTATAAGATGACACAAATATATGTCAAGGTACCCAATTTTACCACAAAAAAACCTGGGAAAACATATTGACTCGAGTATAAGCCAAGGGTGAGAAATTCAGCAGCTACTGGTCAATTTCAAAATAAAAATAGATACGAATAAAATTACATTAATTGAGGCATCAGTAGATTAAATATTTTTGAATAGTTACATAAAACTATAATTTAAAATAAGACTGTTGTAATGAATTCCTTACCTTAGCAGGCTGGCTGAAGCCTAAGGGAGTGGGCCTGGTGAAGCCACACATCCACAAGCTTTTTATGCCAGTATTTTA
The DNA here is from genome assembly GCF_025583915.1 of Anolis sagrei ordinatus. Lineage (NCBI taxonomy): Eukaryota > Metazoa > Chordata > Lepidosauria > Squamata > Anolidae > Anolis > Anolis sagrei. Next base: position 194,540,832 of record NW_026844366.1, read on the forward strand.
CTGAAACCATTAAGCATTTGTACCTGAATATTTCCAGCCAATTCAATAAACGTTCTTGTTATTTTATTCAGCTTATATCAGCCTCAGTGTGAATACCTTTGTGGTCAACGTATTACTAAAGTCGGCTTCACAGCAGCTTCTAAGAAACTATAGTGGCACAGTGTGTGTTTCAGAACAAATGGTTCAGAATAAATGGTACATAAAATCAGCCTCAGTGTGAATACCTTATATCAGCCTCAGTGTGAATACCTTTGTGGTCAAAGTATTGCTAAAGTCAGCTTCACAGCAGCTTCTAAGAAACTATAGTGGCACAGTGTGTGTTTCAGAACAAACGGTTCAGAATAAATGGTACATAAAATTTTATGTATGCTTGATTGAAATAGAGTCACTTTGAATTCAGTGGAATTTGACACCAAGACACTGTTAGTGAATTTAATAGTATATTTCACAAGAGGAACTAACTGATATTCTCAAACAAAAGGTGAGTAACAACCAGCCCTACATCATCACTCCACAGGCTCTAGCTAAGAAACAAAATAGGTTTAGCTTTTTCAGTAAGATGATTTAAAGCAGGTTTTCATAGAGATAGTAGTGGTTTCATAAGATCTCATAGCAAAAGACAGTGTACAATGTTCTCTTCAAAAACGGAGGAGAGAAAGAACTGCAGACTACAAAACAGAAGATGAACAAACTCAGACTAGCTAATACAGAAAGAGAGATTGTGGCTGAGAGTAATAAAAAGGAAATGACATTTATATGTAATATCAACAAACTCTTAGAGAGACAAGTACACTGACAAATAACGAATAGAGGAATGCTAAGTTTGCTACCTTTCACTGACACATGGACATTGCCTGGAAACCTAACATTTATTATGTATGAATACACACCTCACTGTGTATGTATGTATTCTAAAGAATGAAGGAGACAAAAGTATCAAAACATTATTATGCCAAATGCTTGTTATATAGAGACAGAGTGCATCTACACTGTAGAATGGATACACTTTGTTGTAGTTTTAGAAGGTCTTTAGCTGACTCTGCCAAATAGTGCTGGTGCCTCACCAAACTACAACTCCTATGATTCCAAAGCATTAAGCCATGGCAATTAAAGGAATGTCAAATGGCATTAATTCTACACTATAGATGTGCCTCCAATTCAGGCTGAATCTTCTGATAGACATAGCTTCAATGGAAAAACAAGTTGGTTGCAATGTAAGATCTGAAGAAGTCTTCATCCCATTCATGATGAAACCTGCTACAATTGTAGCGTACATTTTTCCACTCTAAGTCTCCCAAGTTTCAGAACATTTCACAGATCCACTGGTTTTTGGGAATTTGTTAATTTTTTATGAACAATATTTTCTTTTTTAAAAAATGACAAGAGCTATCTCCTTGAAATTCTATACAATGATACTGCATAATCAGGGCATCATTTTCCCCAAATTTCAGTCTAACCCCCTTCTACCAAGCAAGAAAAGCACAATCAAAGCACACACCCCCAACAGATGGTCATCCAGCCTTTGAAATAATAATAATAATAATAATAATAATAATAATAATAATAAGAAGAAGAAGAAGAAGAAGAAGAAGAAGAAACCGACTAGGTAAACTTTGGAGTTACTGCCTCTCAACTTTGCCTACCTCAACTTTTTTATCTCAAAATTCCCTTTAGAAAATGAACACAGGTTTTCTCCTACCCAAACTTTCAGGGATGGGGAGGAGACACCAGGTGGTAAGCAGAGAGAGAGCAAGAAAGCAACATCCCATGCTGCCCTCCTCACCTTCCCTCCATTCCTTCCCTCTTGGTCTCTGCTGTCTCTCTCTGGGCCAGCAACATACCAGAGGGGCTTCTTCCTTTCCCACTCATCAAGCCAGGCATTTTCCCCGCTCTTCCTCCCTTCTACTCGCCCACCCTGGCTCTCCATCGCTGCCCTCTTTGAGGAAAGAGTGGGGCTTCTCCCACAACTTCGGGCCTCGCCATCCTCCTCAGGGCTCTTTGGGGTACCAAATTCAGCCCTTTTGTGGGAGAAGCGGAGCCCCCTATGGAGACCTGGAGCCACTTACTAGACTCGTCTAAAAAGTCATAGGTGAGTGTTCTGAATCTTAAGTTTTTTGCATGGGTGCAGCTCATGGTTTGAAAATCATGTTGTATGTATGGATCTTGTACGTATCTTACTAAATAGATCTGACATACAACACACAAATGACTTTTTGCGCAGCCACATTAAGTTGGGTTAAATCCAGTTGTGACATTTCCCATTAACCAAGTTAACTTAATTGCATTTTTAAGTAAGCAGCTATGTGGCTATGGAAGTTTGCTTATGAAGTGTGGGTTCTTAAGAATTATATTTTCCTATCTTCAAAAGCTATACATTTATTCCAATCCTCTCTGTTTCTGTTAGAGCTATTTGGTTCAGATGTTCTGAATTGTGTTTACAATGGAGTTGGCAGTACAAGCAAAATAGATCAACATCCATTCACAAAGTCTACAAACAAAAATAAAAGATTGAACAGAATCATGTAGATAGCTGCTATTTTAAACTAGTCCCCTAATCTAATGTTGATGCCATGGAGTAAGGAGCTTATTTATTCTTTTCTGGGATTTTTAAAAAATGTTTTATAGTGTACTGGTGCTGGGTTGCTATGTATTTTTGGTAAGAAGTTATGTTATCACCTGCATTAACTATCTGCAAATGGGGTAGAAGATAATCTAATGTGAAAAGAAATACTAAATGAAAATTTCAGTAGTATTACAGTTTTAATAAAGATTGCTAGGCTATAGATATTATCTTCGTTAATAGCAGAGATCATGGGTTAGTTGATCACATTGTTTCTACTTCATTTCTTATCAGTAGTCTAACTATTGTCCCTATCCCCAGTGTTAAATGTATGTGTTTAGTATCCCATTGCATTGAGTGGCAATTACAGTTTCTGCTGTGCTGCTAGTTTCAGCTCCTTAACAAATGTTAGGTGTATATTTGGGGACCAAAGATATCCTTGTCCAATTGTAATAAAGCTATGCAATAAAAGTACACCATGTAGGGTAATGATGTGAAAGTTGGACAACTTTGTTAGACCAAGGTTTGAATTTCACTCAGATATGGAAAAGCACTGCGTGTTTTGGGGAAATCACACACTTTTAGCCTCAGAGAGAGAAAGAATGGAAAACCTCTCTCAATAGATTTTACCAAGAAAATAGGGCTGGGCGGTTTCGTTCGTTAATTTCGTAATTCGTTATTAATTCGTATTTAAATTAGCTTACGATCCGATATTGAGCCATGCAGGAATAGTGTGAGGAGTAAATTAGATTCGAAACAATTTTTTCAATTTATTTCGTTATTGTTTCGTTATTATTTCGAAATTATTTCGTAATTTTTTCGTTTTTTCGTAATTTTTTCGTAATTATTTTCGCATGTCTGGTGCAAGTTTTATAGTTGTTGTTTGTTTTATCACACCAACAGTCAACAACAGAGGGAGAGGGAAGCTTCAGAAGTTCCCCCTGTCCCATTTGGAGGTTTTTTTAGCATATTGCGCAATCGCGTCCGCCATTAACGAATTGATTCGAAATTAACGAAATTTCGTAAATAACGAAATTTTGAAATCTCAAAATTTCGGAAGTATTTAGAATTTGGAAATGCTAGCGCCCCCTGGAAATGAATCGAGTTTAGAAACAAATTTTTCCGTGGTTACCCAGCCCTACAAGAAAACCATGTGATAGGGTTACCATAAGTCAGAATGGACTTGAAGACAAATAAGAACGAGAAAAAACTTGCAGTTCTTTGGCTTTCATTGTTCCTTCTATTATTTGGATTGTCCCACCACTACACAGGGAACTGTATTAAGGGGTCACAGCATTAGGAAAGTTGAGAACCACTGCTCTAAGTGAATACTGACCTTGAAAGAAAAATGTTGCCCATTGCTTTTATAATGGCATCCAGAATCCTTTCTAGTGAAGTGCAGGTTCATAGAAATGTTTGGAAAACAGCTCACCCAAATACGGAGTTCTCTCAACACCTTGCCCTTAGCTTCTTGAATGAGAGATGGTGTTTACATATGTGTGTGTGTTTGTGTGTGCACATGTGCTTACTTGCAAAATATAGTGTACATGCTATTCTGCAGTACGTCCTGTAAGAACAATCATTTTTCACCTTGTTCTTTGATGCGTTGCTGCCAATCTGCACTGCCAGAACTGTTACCTTTAGTCTTTTTATGCTCTTGAAGTACTCTTAAATTGATACCAATGTAGAGACTATAAAAGCAATGCCACAATATTTGGCAAATATAATGGTGAAGGTACATCACTTGCTATTTTTTATGGTTCACTTTTCATTTAGTAGGTCATGTAATGCTTCCCTTTAGCCATACAACCTAAAGCGGAATATGTGTCAATTTTTGATAAATGCACAACAATCTACTAGACAACATGTTTGCACTTTATAACCTGTGATTTGACTCACGCGCATGTGCTCTGAAATTTATTCTTTGGTTTGATAACCATAACTAAAAAGAGAAATGAAACTCTCATTTAATGAGTGTTTATTCAGTTTTCAGTCTTATGGCCATTACACTATAGGTTTTAACTTGTATTCCTGTCTGCAGCAAACTTGATTTTGTATGTACTAGAATACTGCAAACTTAGTAACAGCAAATAATGTCGAGCTGAAATTGTGTCAAGAGTCAGGGTCAAGTGAGTATGAGTCAAAGATATTTAGAATGAATTAACATCCATTTAAATCTGAAATAAACCAGATAATGGTCTACATCCTGATAAAAAGGGACATAGGGATGTAAAATCAAGTTCTCCATTAGTCTGATTTGGGATAGACTGTTCTTGAGACCTCAAATAACTGAACTGTGGTGCAACTGGCTAGGAGTCAGCTGCACTAAGATCATTACTGACTGAAAGGTCATGAGTTTGAAGCCAGCTCGGGTCAGAGTGAGTGTCTGACCAATTTGTGTAGCTTGCTGTCGACTTTTGCAACCCGAAAGACAGTTCATCTGTCAAGCAGGAAATTTAGGTACTGCCTATATGGGGAGGCTAATTTAACTAATTTATGATGCCATAAAGATCTCCAGCAAGCCTGCAAAGAATGAGGAAGTACTTCATCAGTGTCACAAATGGACAGTGAAGCAACAGCTCCCCTGGTGGCCAGAATACCCTCATGAAAAGTTTGAATGTTAAATTGCCTCTGTGTCTGCCTATATATGTTGTGTGTCTATGGCATTGAATGTTTGCCATATATAATCCGCCCTGAGTCCCCTGCGGGGTGAGAAGGGCAGAATATAAATACTGTAAATAAATAAATAAATAAATACTTGTAATAACGAATTAACGAATATAGGAATCTGGAACAATTGGATGATGAGACTCGATCTTGATTTTAATTATGAGACGATAATGAGATGTTATATGATGTTTAATGGATTGTTATAATGTTATTGTTTTAATTGCTTTTAACTGTTTTATGATTCCTTAAGCAAGCATTTCTCAACCTCGGGGTCGGGACCCCTGGAGGGGTCGCGAGGGGGTATCAGAGGGGTCGCCAAAGACACAGTATTTTCTGTTGGTCATTGGGATTCTGTGTGGGAAGTTTGGTCCAATTCCATCATTGGTGGAGTTCAGAATGCTCTTTGATGGTAGGTGAACTATAAATCCCAGTAACTACAACTCCCAATGTCAAGGTCTATTTTCCTCAAACTCCAGCAGAGTTCACAGTTGGGCATATTGATTGTCATGCCAAATTGTCCTTCCTAAGCGGTGGGATTAAGTTTGCAGAAAGTCTAGAATTCCCTTGAAATGGAGTAACAGCTGTAGTGATGAGAATCCAGCTGTGCATTGGTTGGACTCAATGTGGAGCATGAGTTCATTTGACTTTGACTTTGTTGACCAAAAGATTGCAGGTTCAAATTGGGGGAGCGGCTTGAGCATCCGCTGTCAGCCCCATCTTTTGCCAACCTAGCACTACCTAAGTCAACTTCCTCAGACTTAGGATGTATCTAGGTAAGATAAAGCTTTTCTCCTGACAAAGTCCAGTCATGTCCAACTCTGGGGTGTGGTGCTCATCTCCATTTCTAAGCCAAAGAGCCGGCGTTGTCCGTAGACACCTCCTAAGTCATGTGGCAGGCATGACTGCAAGGAGTGCCATTACCTTCCTGCAAGAGCAGTGCCTATTGATCTACTCACATTTGCATGTTTTCAAACTGCTAGCTTCGCAGAAGCTGGGGCTGACAGCGGGTGCTCATGCCATTCCCCGGATTTGAACCTGTGACCTTTAGGTCAACAAGTTCAGCAGCTCAGTGCTTTAACCCACTGCGTCACCAGGGGCTCCTGGAATGTATCTATGCCACATAATTAAAGCAGTTTGATACCACTTCAATTGCCATAGCTCAATGCTCTCGAAACCTAAGATTGCAGCTTGGTGAGACACCAGTACTCTTGGCAGAGAAGTCTGAAGATTGTAAGATTACAACTCCCATGATTCCATAGCATTGAGCCATGACAGTTAAAAGTGGTGTCACACTGCATTAATTATGTGGTGTAGATGCACCCTTAGTCTATGAAGTTGGTAATCTTCATTTCTACATTAGTCTCTAAGGTGCTACAAGATGCCTCTGCATACTAATCATGTGGAGAGCATGGAAAAATTAGCGCCCTGGCCAATGAAGCTTTTACATTTCATTAAACTATGATTGACGCAAGCTTCTCTTGAAATCTCATGGCTCAAAATAGCCTGAAGAAAGGGATTGAAGCAACATTTACAAAGTAGATAATTTACTGAAAATAAGCCAGGAGATTTCACAAATCAAGCTGAAAGATTTTTATCCTCTTTTGGTTGCTCTTGTTGTTTTCTCAATTGTATTGTCCTTGAGATGTGTGATATTTATAAGATTGTTAATCTGTGCCTCGAGTCCCTGAACACAAAATTAATTCTGAAGGAGGAGACAGAACAAATTACATATGACTCATTTGTAGTGTGGTTTCGGGATAATTTCTGCCTTTTGCCAATTTATCTGTCACCAAGATGTCTCTAGCTTTTTCACAGTTTTCAGAGGCTTATATAAAATGGAGACGGACTGATAGTAACAAGTGAGATCATGAGAGTAGTGAGGTAATTGCTCTTTTCTTGCTGGATTTCTTTTTAGTGTCTCCAAAGTAAATCTTTAGTTAAAATCTATTCAAAGAAAGTCTTGAATTACAATAGCATCTCCAAACAGCAGATGGTTTTAATGAATAAGTCACATGAGTACCATAATCAGAGTGAGTAAAGGTATATTTGTTGTTTCTTTTCTTCTGAAAGATCGCAAGAGTATTGAAAATAGTAAGTATTTATAGAGGAAGGCTTCTTTTTTAAAAAAAACCCCTCAAATACCACGTTTATTTTCCATTCATTCAAATCTTTTCTTGTGGGTGAATCTCCCAGAAAGAATGTGTGCTTCAGAACCCAGATGGCTACCCCACAGGTATAAAGTGAAGAGCAACCTCCTAAATAGGGTAATCTTATATATATATATATATATATATATATATATATATATATATATATATAAATGCTCTGTGCATAATGAGTACCTTAAAAACAAAAGAACCAATGAACGAAATCACACCAAATTTGGCAACAAAATGTCTCACAACACAAAAAAATATGATTTTGTCATTTGGGAGTTGTAGTTGCTGGGATTTATAGTTCACCTACAATCAAAGAGCATTCTGAACTCCATCAACGATGGAATTGAACCAAACTTGGCACACAGAACTCCCATGACCAACAGAAAATACTGGAAGGGTTTGGTGGGCATTGACCTTGAGTTTGGGAGTTGTAGTTCACCTACATCCAGAGAGCACTGTGGACTCAAACAATGATGGATCTGAACCAAACCTGGCCCAAGCACTCAATACGCCCAAATATGAAAACAGATGGAGTTTGACATTTGGGAGTTGTAGACACTGGGATTCACAGTTCACCTACAATCAAAGAGCATTCTGAACCCCACAAATGACAGAATCGGGGCAAGCTTCCCACACAGAACCCCCATGACCAACAGAAAATACTTAAGGCCATCCAATCCAACTCCCTTCACCAGGGCAAGAAAACGTAATCAAAGCCCTCCTGACAAAGAGCCATCCAGCCATAGATATAGATAGATATATATGATTCACACACAGATATAGTATCATAGATTTGAAAGGGACCCCTGAAGAAGGACAATTATGTATTGCATATTCCAGAGTAGGCAAACCAGACAATATCCACATCAACACTGACAAAGAAACAGCAAGAAATACTGTTTACCCATAAGCATAAAGAAATTACATATATTAGAAACCAAGACTTTCTCATTACTTTATTTTCCAGATCAACAGACTGGGCCACAGCAACACATGGCAGGGGACAGCTAGTATTTAAATATATTATCAATACAGAGTGCTTAAAACTCATCGTATGCTTTCAGTTCATGTTGGACATGTCTACACTGACCACTTCAGTTGGTGGGAAGTCAGATCAGCTTCACAGCTTTCTCCCATGAAGTGACATCAGTTGTCTTTGCAACTATCCCATGATCCCTAGGCTTAGGCAGCATGGGGACACGGGAAGGCAGTCCCATCACATCCAGTTCCTATGTCAACAGCATCTAATTGGTAATGGTCTAGCAACCATCTAGAACAGTGGTTCTCAATCTGGGTTCCCCAGATGTTTTTGGCCTACAACTCCCAGATTCCCAGCCAGCTGTTAGGATTTCTGGGAGTTGAAGGCCAAAAACATATGGAGACCCCAGGTTGAGAACCACTGATCTAGAAGATCACAGCCTCACTAAGGAAACTGGATGGGGAGGGAGGGGATTCCCATCAGTCCCCTGACCAAACTGTGTGCTGTCTGATGTCAGTCAGTGTATCCCAAAAGGCAGGTAGCCATGACACAAAAAAAGGGGAGTCCCCTTTAGGATCCCTATCCTGTGATGACAAACTGTGTTTTGTGCAGCTGGGGAGATGACTTCCTATCGGGCCACCAAACATTTTCAATTGGACATCCCACTTGCAGGGTTACTGTAGTCCTAGATGCAGTTTGACATTATGTTAAATAGGATACTTTATTAGTGTGTTTTATGGTTTCTAGGAATGAAGAGCTTTGTTGCCATATTTGTACTCAATGGTGTGCTACTAGGAAGTATTAGAGCTGGTGACAAGAAGTTGGGGTTCACATGTGTATCCACTTTTTTTTTTTACTATTCCATTACTTCCTCATGTATGAATGGGTCCTATCATACCCCGTTACTTGCCCCATACCACTTCCTCCCTCTTAAATCTAAAATGTACATCACAACTACAGAAAACCCATTCATTTAGTAGGAAATGTTTATTTATTTATACCCCACCCTTCTCACCCCAAAGGGGTCTCAGAATGACCTTACAACAGACAATAATTCTATGCCATACATATACATATCAAAAACATAAATGAATATTTTAAAAACTAAACAGCTGAAAACATCAAATATTAAAGGATCAATTAAAATCATACAATCCAGATCATATTCCAGGGGCATTACATTTGTCATTATATTATTTTATAATCACTTATTGCACTGCTTACCAGGGGCGGCTCATCCATTATGCGAAGTAAGCGGTCGCAGAACACTTTTTTTGCCAGGGGCGCAGAGGCGCCTCTGTAAATGCCCCTCGACGCCACTTGAGGAGCGCCCCCTCAGCTCACAACAGCCCTAGCAGTCCGGGGGGGGGGGAGCCTCGGCTTTCTTGCCTCGCTGCCGGGCGATCCTCTTCCCAAAGGGGCCGGGCCCTTGAGACTTGCCTAGCCCCTCTCATTCCTGCTCCATCCGGCCACTGGGTGCGCGAGCAGAGCCAGCGCTCAATTGTTCTCCGCGTTCGATCCCTTCCTCATGACCGACTCCCTTTCCCGATCCCCCAGCGCTCCACCCACCTCCTATCCTCCCCCCAATCCGTGGGTGGGCCAAGGGGCGGAGCCACCGCGCCTGGCCCGCTTCGGGTCCGGAGGCGTGTCTGAAGACCCCAGCGTGCACACCAAAAGTCGCCTCTTCTCCTGACTTTCTCTTCAGCCATTGGGACCAAGAGAGAGAGAGAGAGAGAGCCCCTCCGGCTGGAGGTATCTCCCACCTCCGCTCCCTCCTTTGTTTTTGCGCCTACCTTCAGGAAAGGTGGGCATCTCCACCTCTCTCTCTCTCTCTCTCTCTCTCTCTCTCTCTCTCTCTCTCGGTCCCAATGGCTGAGGAGAAAGTCAGGAGAAGAGGTGACTTTTGGTGCACACGCCGGGGTCTTCAGGCACGCCTCCGGACCCAAAGCGGGCCAGGCAAGGGAGCAAGTGCGGCAAGTGTAGTTACTGGGATGTATAGTTCACCTACAATCAAAGAGCATTCTGAACTCCACCAATGATGGAATTGAACCAAATATGGCACACAGAACTCCCACGACAAACACAAAATATATATCAAAGATTGGTTTGGGGTGGGGGGGGGGTGCAAAATACTGTTTGCTTACCATTGAAAATTACCTAGGGCCGCCTCTGCTGCTTACTTTGCGTAATGGGTCGAGCCGCTCCTGTTCACAGCTTAAAGTCTTATTTAGAGAAAAGATCCTTCTACTCTAACAAAATCTGTTTGGTGTCTAACAAAGTTTGTTATTCTCTATATTGAAATTTAACTTTGGTTTTCAAAAGTTTTAAAATTCAAGAAACTGAATGTTCTGAATAGGAGCCATGTGGTATCCATATCATTTTGGTTACATAGCTTTTTGCAAAGTATTTTATAGGAGAGTTTTGTGTGATGATAATTGGAAAGGCAGGCACTGAATCAAAATATCCTGGGGTATAGCTGTCAGAGAAGAAAATCAGAACATTGACTCCCCCAAAGAAGATCTTTTCTTGCCTATGAAAATTTCCTCCAAACTCAAATATCTAGCATTGCAAAGAATAAGATACTGAAAATCATTCATACCTCGAACCATTACATTTGCTGCATTCCCACTCCCTTGATAACATTGCCTGCCCTTTTTCATTAGATATAGCTTAATCTCTAAATGCCAAACTGTAATTTTAAACAGTTGGAATGTTTGAAATTGGGACATAAGACACAATTTTTATCGGGGGTGCTGTGCCCTCAGTTTACCCTCACCATAGCTACACCCTGGAAGATATTGACAAATATCCCCTGTCTATGCAGAGTTCAACTGCCTATGCAGAGTTTTGTCTCACTCCAGTATTATTTACTTATTTATTTATAGTACTGGATGGGAAAACCCCTGTGAATAAGCATTGTATCAGCTCAGTTTCTATAAGCAAAGTCATGCTGGATTAAGCAGTTCTCACAGCGGTTTTTTTTTTACTCCTACTTTGCTTCTCCTTCTTTTTCCTCTAAGTTCATGGTTTTCAGCAGAGTGCCCCCACTGGGACACTGTAAATTAGTAACAGTTCATAAACTGGGGACACAAAGGCTAAGTTTACTTCAGGTGAAACGAAGTGCCACCGTCAGCGAAGGAGCGTTTAGTCCTCCTGCTGGGCAAGCAGCTGCTCTTGTCACAGGCTGTGACTTTCATCACTTGTGACACATAATGATGTCTGTCCACCACTCCAAAGAGATGGAAGAGTTTAAGTGACCCACATTCTGTCCATCACAGTGGGAGGGACATTGGAAGCCATGGTAGCTGAAGGTTTGTTTTTAAAGACCTGAACAAGAGAACGTCTTTGAGTTGCTCTGCAGTTTGGAGACCCTGTTGGGAATTGCCCATTTACCGCAGAGATAAGTTACAGCGATTGGGACAGGAGGAGGGACCGCCATTGAGATAACAATGGTGCCTTGTGCAGGAAGTAGCTAAATGCACACAAACAAACATGCCCAAACCAGGTAGTTGCAAATTGTCTTCAACTGGAGCTTTCCAGTCATTGCTACATCCCTGAAAAGTTTATCGTCATGGTTATATATCATTTTAAGAGAACAAAAAACACAAAATTCATCTTTGGACAAAGGATTTGTGGGAAACTAGGATGATAAATTGAACTTTGTGAATGGAATAAAACAGCAATAGACGTGAAAGTGATTTGGCATTGTGGTATCTAGGGTTTCTTTTTTGTATTCAGAATTCAGAAGGCTGCACTGGTGTATAAGTTGAAGGATGTATTATGTCTGTAGCTTTGATAATAAGAAGCATAACACTAACCCTAACCCTTATTTCTATCATATCTACCCTTGGAAGCTTAGAGGCAAAAAATGAACACAATAGTATTCTTATGCTTAGACCTGATTCTGACATGGATCCTCTCTGGAAATGAAAGTAATAAATAGAAATCATAACTAGTAGCCTTGAATAGCCCTATAGTGCATAAAATTGACCACTCTCCTTTTAAACCATTGCAAGTTGGAGGCAATTACTATTTATTAATAATAAAATAATAATAACACTTTATTTGTACCCCACTACCATCTCCCCAAGGGACTCGGTGCGGCTTACATGAGGCCGAGCCCAAATACAACAATACAAGCAACGAACAACAATACAAGTAATTAAAATAAAACATAGACAATAAAATATACAACATATCAATAAGACAACACGCAATTAAAAACAGTGGGAAGGCCAAATGTAAAATTAAAATTGGAAGTGATGCTGGGACATGGACAAAAAGGTGATAGTGGTGTTTGTGGAAGGGCATACGAGCAGACCTAAAGAAATGTAAAGTGCTTTGGAGGACAAAGTGCTATGGGATCATTATTCCGGGAAGGCACACTGGAACAGCCACGTCTTCAAGCTCCTCCTGAAGATTGCCAGAGTTGGGGCCTGTCTGATGTCTTTAGGGAGTGAGTTCCAGAGTCGAGGGGCCACCACCGAAAAGGCCCTCTCTCTCGTCCCCACCAACGCCTGCGATGCTGGTGGGATCGAGAGCAGGGCCTCTCTGGATGATCGAAGGGATCGTGTGGGTTCGTATATGGAGATGCAGTCACGCAGGTAGGCGGGTCCCAAACCGTTCAGGGCTTTGTAGGTAAGAACCTGCACCTTGAATTGGGTCTGGTAGATGAATGGCAGCCAGTGGAGCTCCTTGAACAGGAGGGTTGACCTCTCTGTAAGGAGCCCCAGTTAACAACCTGGCTGCCGCCCGTTGGATCATCTGAAATTTCCGGGCCATTTTCAAGGGCAGCCCCATGTAGAGTGCATTGCAGTAATTTATTACAGTGCTAAATTCTCTAATTTAAGTATGCACTGTGTGAAGATCTTATATGACATGATATCAACTATAACTATCAGGGCTGTGAAAAATTTACATTAGTCATTGTAAGGTGGATCAAATTCTTTAAATGCATACTTATGATGAGATATTCAACACATGGGCATGGCCCGTGCCAAAAACTTAAGGATTGAAACTTACCCAATCCTTTGTCATTTGAATTTTGTAAACCTCGAAAGCCTCCTAAAGTCATATTCATGTTCAAGTGCAAGCAAGCAAAGCAAAGCCATAAAGGCTACCTTTCCTCTTTAGGAGAGTGAAGCAGCAGGGAGAAAGCAGAGTTCACTGGAAAAGAGACTGAGAAAGCACAGAATTCTGGGAAATGTAGTTTAGGAAGGCAAGGAGGTCTATGCCAGAGAATTCAAAAGGCCCTGCCCTAAACTACATTTCCCAGAACTCTGTTCAGCATAAGAAAGCCCTAGTCAGAAGAGGGAAGGGATCTGTCCCTCCACAGTAGCGGCTAGCCACAGTTCCAATAAATTGTTGAATCTGCAAAGAGAAAGACTGACTGAAAATTAGCAATTTCCTAAAATCAGTAGATGTATAAATATTTCTGGAAGTTAGGGCAAATGATCCCCTGTTGTCTTGTGTCATTGTATAGAAAATTTAAGGAGATAGCTCTTGAACTTTTTTTTAAAAAAAGTTGTTGATAAAAACTTTGAAAATTCCCCCAAAATCCGTAGATAATCGAAACCTTCTGATATTTGATGGGCTAACAGTGATAAATGTGTTCTACCATTCTAACCGGTTTCACCTAAACAGCTGTAAAAATGAGGGAGAAAGGAGCCCCTGAAGTTTCCACACTTGTGTAATTACTATAACAAACAAGTAATGGTTTTTTGTTACTTTTGTTATAGTAACGGAATTTTCACTAATTATACATTATTAATGAAATGCCAGCATTGCCTAATTTTTGTAATGACTTGAAACATTTTTTCATCAATTGCACAGCCATAATAATTATTATACAACATTTATTAGTAAAACATATGTTACATATGCTGAATAAACGTTAAGCTAAATAATAGTACACTCCTATTACTTATCACTTTAGAATGGTTTAAAATAAATGAACTGTAATAATTAAGGTTGTACGTATCTTTAATATGAATAATTAGTGGACAGTGCCTACAAAAGCTTTCCTGGCACATTCTTTCTGATTTTCCAATATATACATTCAATGATTAGTAAGTTTTGGAAGAACACAGAACCCACTGTATTAGTTTTCTTACCCTTATTTGTGTCTATTCCAAACAACTGACACATCTTCATTCATGTTTCTATGAAAAGCCAATAATGAATTACAATGAACCAGGGTGTGATAAATGTTTCTAAGATAGTAAACACATCTTGTTTCTAGTGTGTCTGTGACAGATCAACTTAACATGCTTTTTAAAAAATTACACAGAGACTGGCTGTGTGTGTTGTTATAAATGGTGTTAATGTTCCATCCTTCTTATCTGTCTAATTCACCAGATTGTTTTAGTCATTTGGCAAAAGTATTGAATTATACCAGTGTAGAGGGTGTGTAATTCAAAGTTTTTTTTAATAACATATGTTTTATAGGTACAAATGCAGCTTTCAAATACACGAACCATTAATTTAATAATAAGGTACCATCAAGTAAATCTTAAGACAGACTGACAGAAGGTTTTACGTTTTCTGTTAGAGGATATTAGCCTAGTATATCAAAACCACAGTTTTAGTAGTAATCAAATCATACATGTGCAAAGGTGACTCCATGACTAACTTTGCCAATAATTTATTATAATTTTACTCTCATCTCCGAATTGGAATGGCTCAGTGGCATCACTGTGAGAGGGGGCAGGGCGTTAAGAACCATACTGGCCAACACCATCAGAAGGGAGATTTCAGCATTATTTCCTATCAAAAATTGTTCAGTGTTTCATCAGAAATTTATATTTTATATAGAACTATCACCATAGTTAGACAGAACTACATTTTTATAAATCTAGTTGACATGCACTGTATCAATATGCTGAGCTAAAATTTTATGCTAACTTACTTTTTGAACCTTCTAATGCACCTAATGCACCATGTGATTCAGAATGCTCTGAATCACATGGTTTTGTGTGAATGTGGTACAAGCACACTGTTGTTTTTGTTGTTGTGGGGTTTTTTATATTCACTTGCCAATTTTTTACTGCACTATTGTAATTTGGTCTGGTGTGAGAGAAGGTCCATGGGGGTACTGTGCTGCAGCTGGCTGGGAGTCAGCTGCATTAAGATCACTACTGACCAAAAGGTCATGAGTTCGAAGCCAGCCCAAGTCGGAGTGAGCTTCCGACCAATTTTGTGTAGCTTGCTGTTGACCTTTGCAGCCCGAAAGACAGTTGCATCTGTCAAGTAGGAAATTTAGGTACCGCTTATGCGGGGAGGCAAATTTAACTAATTTATGGGGCCATAAAAATCTCCAGCAAGCATGCAAAGAATGAGGAAGTAGTTCATCAGTGTCACAAATCGTCAGTGAAGGGAAAGCTCCCCTCATGGTCAGAATACCCTCATGAAAAGCTAGAATGTTAAATTGCCTCTGTGTCTGTTTATATATGTTGTGTGTCTATGGCATTGAATCTTTGCCATGTCTATGTACATTGTAATCCACTCTTGAGTCGCCTGCGGTGTGAGAAGGGTGGAATATAAATACTGTAAATAAATAAATAAATAAATAAAATCATGATTGACTGCACTAGGTGAAACTAACCCATAAGGAGTAGAGTGGCTTACAAGTTATAGTTGAACAAGAGCTCTGTCATTAACATGGGCTTTACATGCAAAGATGTGTGTTTGTGTGGTGGAGGGGGGGGAGTGAGTCAGAGTTTGGAATGTTACCGTTGGTTAGGATCCTTTCACACTACACAATTGTAGCACTATAACTCCACTTTAGCAACTATTGCAACATCCTATGGAATCCTGGCATTAATAGTTTGGTAAGAAAGTTCAGCTGGAAAGATCTAATGCAGGGGTCTACAAACTTTGTAAACAGAGGGCCAGGTCACAGTCCCTCAAACTGTTGGAGGGCCAGATTATAATAATAATAAAAAAAGAATTCCTATGCACACTGCACGTATCTTATTTGTAGTGCAAAAAACGCTTATAAATAATACAGTTATTAAAATGAAGAACAATTTTAACAAATATAAACTTATTAGTATTTTAATGAGAAGTGTGGACCTGCTTTTGGCTAATGAGATAGGATTGTTGTTGTTATTGTGTGCTTTCAAGTAGTTTCAGACTTAGGTTGACCCTGAGTGAGGGCCGGGTAAATAACCATTGAGGGCCGTATCTGGCCCCCGGGCCTTAGTTTGAGGACCCCTGATCTAATGGCTCACCAAACTAGAGTCACAAGTTTCCATATAATAAAATCAGACAGTTAAAATTATATCAGGGGTCTCCAGCTGCGTCACACAAAGGATGGAAGGAGTGGAATGCCATTTCGTTTTGCCAGGGTGCTCAAACCTGGGAAACACAAAATAGCAGTGGGGATACAACTATCCAGTTCCATTTTACAACTAACCCAACTTTTCTCACAGGTCCAATGCCAGGGGATAATCTGAATTCTGGGTGAGAATTTGCACTTTCTCCCAACTTTAGCTTATGCAAGGGGCAAAGGATACACAATATTCGCACATCAATAACAATCCAATGCATCTCCTGACTAAAATCGTGATCCAGTTTCGTCGTCCATATTACCAATCCTTTAATCATTACATTCATTGCACCGAATTAACCAAATGCCTGTTTGAACATCCAGGTTTTTAATCTTCTTCGGAACACCATCAGCGAGGGGGCTGATCTTACCTCCATGGGAAGGGCGTTCCATAGCCGAGGGGCCACCACAGAAAAGGCCCTGTCTCTCGTCCCCGCC
>NW_026844366.1:194564611-194587607 GCF_025583915.1 Anolis sagrei ordinatus
CGGACCCACAAGGAAATCCATAATGGAAGACCATCTTACTCGTCCAACGAGGGATCGCCTAAGTAAAAAGTATCATGCATCCATCCTCAAATACAGCAGGGTGTTCAGTTTCCCTGTTCTTGAACACAATATTTGCCAAATAATAAACAGATTTCAATATCCAAGGTTTTAAAATTAGATTTCTAATACACCTTTCTAGATAGTCCGCATGTGTTCTGATCTGATCCATTTTCAACAAAGGACTTTTCCCTCAGTTCTGTTTGGAAAAGTTTCAGTCATCTGTAATGATTTTCAATAAAAGATCAGGAAGAAGTACTTACCCCACTGTTTTTTTCTATGCCATCATGATCATTCATTCTAAACACACATTCCCCAATCAGTTCTGGGTTGACAATTGCTTTTCCATGCATAATCTAGTGATTTCAAGTTACATGGTGGTGGGGGGACGAGGAGGAAGAGGGGAGGGAGGCTCCTTCTGTGCCACTTGTAAAGCCATCTGCATGCACACCACTTATGTACCCATTTGATTCAATAACTTTTGTGATCATGGCTAACCTGCACCCTGTTTCATTTAGTAACTGCAGAGGACGCCTTCTGTCTAATCAAATTGTACTTAATCAAGAAGGTTGCCAATGCCTGCAAGGCAGCTGTATAGTGTTTGACACCAAGACAAGAAGACTGTTCATTGGATGGCATTAATTGGCACATCCATCCACTATCCCCTATATACGTGGTAACAATGATTTTTTTTTTTTTTTTGGCCTGGCACACTAGACTGAAAATTGAATTTAGAAAATCAAACTGTAGTCATCTACATGCCTTGATGTCCTCCCAGGTGAGCTACTGGGCTTCATGCTAATAACTTCTAAAGCAAGCAAACTTTAGCTAATTATGTGCTAGCTTATTCTCCCTTGCTAAATTTTGGCAGGTTGCTTCTGTAAATTATGAAAAATAAATGTGAAATATGCAGATGTCTTTTGTTTAAAGCAGATGTTTGGTCCTCTTTGCCAGAATCTAATCAGCTGCTTCCCTTGAGTTTCTTCCTCTCCTCCGCTTTTCCTCCATTCCCCATATTGTCCAAAAGCTGCTTGGAAATGAAACAGGGGGTGGGGAGGGGGTTGTGTGTTCAAGACAATAGGACTCTGTTGGAAAAACAATAGGTCTCAATGTCTGAATTGAGATGTTGAACATGGGGTCTTGCCCAGTAATAATTAATGCAGGCCTGGGGAGGAGAGCCTTGTTTGCCCCTGGTCACAGGAAATTGTAGTTGCTCTATTTCTCTCTCTCTTTCACACACACACAGACATACACACTCAGCTCCGTCTTTCTCTTACACACACAGTTTTGTCTGTTCAGCAATTAATCACAAAGTACCTTATGCTCTCAGTACCTTACACCTAGGTCAGAGCAGAAAGCTACTAACCTTTGGAAAGCTAAGTTGAAATAGAAGAAGGGATACTGAAAGTTGCAGGTTTTCTCCCCATTCCACATGATAAAAATTCTCTTCTGCAACAGAGGGCTCTAACATTATATCACCTTGAACACACCTGATATTGAAAGCTGCCGTATATGCTCTAGAATAAATCTAATTGTTTTGGTCAAAATTTCAATCAAAAATGCGGTTCAACTTACCTCCAAGTCATGTACTGTACCCAGAGGCGGCCCTAGGTAATTTTCAATGGTAAGCAAACAGTATTTTGCCTCCCCCCCCCCCCAAACCAATCACTGATATATATTTTCAGTTCATCGTGGGAGTTCTGTGTGCCATATTTGGTTCAGTTCCATCATTGGTGGAGTTCAGAATGCTCTTTGATTGTAGGTGAACTATACATCCCAGTAACTACAATTCGCATATGTTAAGGTCTATTTTCCCCCAAGAGTGCCTCAAGAGCGCCCCTGGGCAAAATCAACTCTACTGCGAAGGCTTACTTTGCGTAATGGTTGAGCCGCCCCTGACTATACCTTAACTCTTACATTAAAAGGGAACCTTCTGCCAATAGAGTGGCGAAAGGTGAATAGCTTACTCCATTTTAAACCCTCGACTCTTTCTGCCGCAGTGCTACGTCTGATCTTTTGAATGCCTGGGCAAGGAAACAGTGGTGGCAGCAGGTTTTTTTAGGTGCATTACTTAAAGGACCACCAAGACAGTAGAGAGGATTGGTTCTTCTTTTAGGTTCTTCCAGGATGGACTAAGCTCTCGCCTTTTGCAATTCTGTTCACATTCTTGATAAAGGTAATACAGTTTTATCAAAGGAGGATCCATCCTTTCCACTCAGTACAGTCTTATTGAAAGCTCAGTGGTAAAATGACAGCAATGGTGGCAGGGACAGTGGTGCCACTTTCTTCTATCCATGGATTGACACTTGACTTATCCATAGGCCATATCAAAATCCACAATTTTGGCTACAAAATTTGCCCTTGACGTATACATGAGGTTGACTTATACGTAAGAGCATATGGGATCAATGCTTTGGAACCACTTAGTCTTTGGATGCCTTTCCTTGGGCGATCCCTCGTAGTCCGAGGATGATGGTCCTCCAAGTGTAGTATCCTGGCGGTGAGTCCATAGGTGACTATGGAGCCCTAGTCTTGATCTGCATCTTGTCTTTTTGGTTTTACTTTATTGTAATATGCTGTTGGGCTTGGCCTCATGTAAGCCGCCCCGAGTCCCCATTGGAGAGATGGTGGCGGGGTATTAAATAAAGTTGATTATTATTATTATTATTATTATTATTATTATTATTATTATCTTATCCCGCAGTGAGGGCATTGGTTTCCAGGTGGAAGGCGGTCCTGGTCGGGGTTTGGGGGGCAGGTTCCTGGAACCAAATATCAGCAAATACCAAGAGCTCACTGTAGTAGTTGGATGTAATAATGCTTTACATTGAGGGTTTGTGATTGTATAGTAATCTTCCTCTTATGTAATACTAGCCGTCCCCTGCCACGCATTGCTGTGGCCCAGTCTGCTGATCTGGAAAATAAAGTAATTGGAAAGTGTTGGTTTCTAATATATGTAATTTATTTCTTCTTCTTCTTAGGCGATCCCTTGTTTTCCGAGGATGATTGTCTTCCAGTATTCCAGGTCCATATGTGGCTGTGGAGCCCTATTCTTGCTCTGCATCTTCTTCTGCAGTGAGGGCATTAGTTTCCAGGTGGAAGGCGGTCTCGGTCAGGGTTGGCTTGACGTGCTTTCCTCTTGGCATGCTTCTCCCTTTCGCCCTCCATTCGTGCCTCTTCAAATTCTGCAGCACTGCTGGTTACAGCTGATCTCCAGCTGGAGCGCAGAAGAGCCAGGGCTTCCCAGTTCTCAGTGTCTATGCCAGAGTTTTAAAGGTTGGCTTGGATGAGAGATCACCAAGAATACACAGGTCTAGGACAGGATGCTTTGTGGACACCCAGGTTGCGTTGTGGACACTCAGGTAATAGCTGCTTGGTAATGCTAGATGGGCCAATCAGCATAAGGCAGCTCCTTGCATTCCTAAACATGAGAGTCACAGGAACCTTATGTTGCTTGTCACTTGGTCACCTTCCTTCCATCTCAGGTGGAGCAGAGTTCTAATCAGCTCATTATATATAATAGCAACATTATTTGAATCTGGTAGTTTTATCAAGCTCTTGAAAAGAAGACCAGTCAATAACAACAATAGATGGTGATGACGACAACTATGATGGTGATCATGATGATGATGATTAATGTGACCCTGAGAAGGGGAGTATTGTAGGCAAAGAATGCTTTCTACTAGCTATTACCAAATCATTTTAGGTCAAGAATTGTGGGATACAAAAAATGTTCCTTTTCCATGGCACTCAACTCATGTATGTAGCTCACAGTACCAAACAGCAGGAAGTGTTTCATCTGTTCTTGTCCCCACATATTTTGAAGTATAACAAAAGGAAAAAGGATGAAGCATTTTTTTTCAAATGTGATTTTGTAGTTAAATATTTTGTTCCAAGTGTTGAATTTTTAACTTCAGTGTTATTCAGCCTATTGAATATTTAAAGCCAGGCAGGTTTTTAACTTAATGCTAATCTACAGCCCAAATTGAATGTGACAGAGAATAAGAAATAGGATAGCTGGTTATAACATTCTTTTATTGACTGTATGAAGTTTAATCAGTTTTTTTTTTAAAAAAACACAACATAATCATCAAAGTTGTTTGTGCACATTCTGCTCCATCTCCTTTTCACAAACTAAATGTGTACATTTTTTAAAATGTACAAATCAGAATAAATTTGCCTGAGCAATTTTAGGTAGTTAACCTTTGACAATGTTCCCTCTGTGGTAATTGGAATGTACCTATATGAATAAAAGATAAGTCATGACATTCACTGAATTGCAACCACAATCCTACAACTTAGCGAATATGATCCCTCCATAGAACACATTTTTATAACTCTCAAATGTCCTGAACAGTAGGCCACAAAGCTTCTCATTTCCATTGTGAGTTTAGCAGCTGCGTTGGTGATTTAGTTCTACTGTTTCCATTGAAGAGCTTCCATTTTTTCTAATCCACTCAAATGATGTAACATTTCATACCAAGAATTTATATATTCTATGCCAGGGGCACTTCCTGCTTTTGAAAAAAAAATCTTCTTGTATAATGAAAATGTGTGATTCAAAATGTCTTGAACTGCAACAATAATCACAAATTATGATCCTGGGATTCCCACTCTTCACAACTCTAATTGGCAACAATAAACGTAGTGTGTAAAGCGCACAAACATATGGGTGGAATATGGTCTGGATGGCATGATTGTGTTCCTTGAGCTGTAATGAATATGTCCCAAGGTGCAATTATACATCTGCTTGTAGAGCATTGATTGTGGAAAACATTAGGTATAGGTTTGTGTGGTGGGCATTGTTCTTACCATCATTATGGCTACTCTCACTAGTTTGTGCTGGACAAGTCAGAGAGCAAGTGTTGTTTCTTCAGGAACACAGAGGTTGGCCTTCTGGATGTTTGTGCAGTATTAAATAAAACAAAATCACTATGATTTCCCTTTAACTGCCCAGGTGAATCCTGTCGAATCCTGTGATTTGTAGTTTGGTCAGAGGCATCAGAGGATGTGCTAGCTGAACTGCAAAATTCCAGGATACCTCAAAATGGAATTCTGCCTATGCTAGAAACTCCACAAAGTACCCACTCCTAGTTGACACTGCAAGCAAAATCATTCTGGAAAAGTAGAACTCTTGTTCGGTACTTCAAGTGGCCAAGAAGAAGGCAGGGAAGCAACATGTTAAAACGCACACACAGTAACAACATTTATCTAGAATAAATGGAGCACTGTTATCTTACCACCAGAGCAGTACCTATTGATCTACTCACATTTGCATGTTTTCGAACTGCTAGGTTGGCAGGAGCTAGGGCTGACAGCGGGAGCTCATGCCACTCCCCATATTCAAGCATGTGACCTTTCGGTCAGCAAGTTCAGCACCTCAGCAGTTTAACCTACTGTGCCACCCGTGGCTCCTGCTGCTGCTGCTGCTGCTACTACTACTACTACTACTACTACTACTAATAATAATAATAATAAGGCAAATGGTGGCTTCCATATCAGTAAGACAGTGAATCCACTCTTATTTTAGTCTGGCTTTGAAGGAGCTAACCAAGGTCCTGAATCCAGTTCTCATGAAAGTGGTGACACTGCCCCTATAACAAGTAGGTAACAGGTCACTACTGACAATTAATAGTAAACCCTATAGCAGCAGACTAAAATTGCTATTTTGTTACCTCCCCAAAATGTATACAAAGCCCTCATTCACCTTTTTATAATTCCCTGGGTTTGTTGTGTTGAGCCACATTTACTTCCTATTCTTCCAAATTGCAGCTGCTGCTGTTGATAATCATAAGGATGATCATTACCATCAACTGTGCATGACGCTTTAAAATAAAACAAGCCAAAACAATGGGTTCTGCCAAAGGTGTACAATCTAAAATATGTGTGTGTATAAGAAAACACAAGACTATACAATGCAGTAGTGAAACATATCGCCCAGATAACATGTAAATAAAAACCACAATATAATACAAAGCAAAGTGACAACACACATTATCAAAATATACAAGACTACAAACAAAATACAGACTGCATTTCTAGGTGCAAAGATTACTGCAGATGCAGACTGCAGCCAGGAAATCGGGAGACACTTATTTCTTGGGAGGAGAGCAATGTCCAATCTCGATAAAATAGTGAAGAGTAGAGATATCACACTGGCAACGAAGATCCGCATAGTCAAAGCCATGGTATTCCCTGTAGTAACCTACGGATGTGAGAGCTGGACTTTAGGGAAGGCTGGGCGAAGGAAGATCGATGCTTTTGAACTGTGGTGCTGGAGGAAAGTGCTGAGAGTGCCTTGGACTGCGAGAAGATCCAACCAGTCCATACTCCAGGAAATAAAGCCTGACTGCTCATTGGAGGGAAGGATAGTAGAGGCCAAGATGAAGTACTTTGGCCACATCATGAGAAGACAGGAAAGCTTAGAGAAGACAATGATGCTGGGGAAAATGGAAGGAAAAAGGAAGAGGGGCCGACCAAGGGCAAGATGAATGGATGGCATCCTTGAAATGACTGGCTTGACTCTGAAGGAGCTGGGGGTGGTGACGGCTAACAGGGAGCTCTAGCATGGGCTGGTCCATGAGGTCACAAAGAGTCAGAAATGACTGAACAAATGAACAACAATAAACAAAATCAAACTAAAATCCCCAAAGCTTTGGAAAATAATAAAAACCATTCAAATTGAGATTTAAAAACAGCAAGGGCAGCAGTAGTCTGCAAATGCTCAGGGAGGTAGCTCCAAGACTATGGGGACATGAGTGAGAAAGGACAAAGCTGATCCAAAGAAACTGAAACATTTGATTGAGTGAGAAGCCTAGAGTTTCAAGAACGTATTATCTTGAGCAAGCTGTTAAAAATAAATAAGCGCTGAAAGAGAGGTAGCTAGATTGTATTAATGTTAACACAAGAAGCTTATACTAAAAACTAGAAGGAATGGTTTTCCAATGGAAACATATAAAATGGGGTAATATGATCAAAAGGAAGGGCCAAAAAGCTAATCTTAGTAGCAGAATGTTGAATGGCAATCAAGAAGATTAAGGTGAGATGATGGAAAGCTATTCCAAAGATGGTGGTAATAATCATGACTGGAAATAACTAAAGTATGAACCAAGGTTTTAGCAGAGAAAGCAGAAAGAAAAGGTCTGATTTTGGCAATGCTGTAAAGAAAAAAATCAGCACGACTGCTACAGCTTCAATTTGAGGAGCAAAAGAGAAATAAGAGTCTGATTGCAACAGCAGTGGAGCTGGAAACAGACTGCGAAGATTTTGTAATCTTTGTTTGTATTAATAACGGGATGAACATCTAATCACTATGTGGCTTTGGGTCAAAGCTTGATGACTTATTTTTTTAAAAAAGCAATTAGTTACCGCTATATTTCCAAGGAGTAGGGCTGGGCGGTTTCGTTTCGTTAATTCGTAATTCGTTAATAATTCGTTAATTTTTTCAATTACAAAACGATAACGAACCATTCTGGAGCAATTATTTAAAAAACGAATTTTCAAAAACGTTTTGTAAATGCTTTGTATTTCAATATTGTATTCGTTTCGTTATTGTTTGAGGTCGTTTCGTTATTATTTCCGCATGTCTGGGCCAGTTTTATGGTTTAATTAGTGAAAAAAAATTATAATATCACACCAACAGTCAACAACAGAGGGAGAGGGAAGCTTCAGAAGGTTTTGGAGGTTTTTTAGCGTATTTCGCGGTCGCGTCCGCCATTTAACGAATCGATTCGTTATTGTTTCGGAAATCGATTCGTTAATTTTTTACCATTTACGAAATTTCGTAAATATCGAACTTTTTAAAAGGAAAATTTTGTAATTATTTTAAATATCGAAACAAAAAAACCCCCCAAATACAAATCGATTTTAGAAACAAATTTTTCCGTTGTTACCCAGGCCTACCAAGGAGCCCTATAAGCCAACATCACTATATAACACAATTTTTGTTCCTGGATTATAAATGTCATATCCTAATTGGTTCTATCAGACAAACACATAATACGTTTATTAAACTGCAAAAACTTTGTTGTTGCAGGACATCCTGCAGCACATTTTGTTATTGCTTCTCAATGAATATCTCATAGAGTCTCAAACAATTCAACATAATTTGTGACAGCCGCAAAAATGAAGTTTCGGAAGTGGAACAACTACATTCACAGTAAGTCCTGCACAATTGAACAGAAAATAACACTTTCAAACCAACAAAAGAACGTTTTTCAAATTTTGTTACATATTGTATTCAATTAGACGTATAGCTGTAATGTTTAAAAAGTAAGTCTTCTTTTTTCCCCTCAAAATAAATAAATTAGGGATATCTATTTATTGATTTGCCCCCCAAAATTGGGAAATTATTGTTTCCATTTGAAGTTTTATGTTTTGTCTTATGTCTGTTAAACAGAGGCGGCCCTAGGTAATTTTCAACAGTAAGCAAACAGTATTTTGCCCCCCCCCCCCAACCAATCACTGATATATATTTTCTGTTCATCGTGGGAGTTCTGTGTGCCATATTTGGTTCAATTCCATCATTGGTGGAGTTCAGAATGCTCTTTGATTGTAGGTGAACTATACATCCCAGTAACTACAACTTGCATATGTCAAGGTCTATTTTCCCCCAAGAGCGCTCAAGAGCGCCCCTGGGCAAAATCAACTATACTGCAAATGCTTACTTTGCGTAATGGGTTGAGCCGCCCCTGCTGTTATAACAGGCTGTGCTTTTGATTTAATTTTAGTTTGTTAAGTTATAATTTGTGTTTATATGTTGGGTTGTTTAAATTTTGTTAGTATGGATATATTGTTGTATTCGGGCATTGAATGTTTGCCTTTTATGTTTAGAATCTGCCCTGAGTCCCTTTGGAGAGATAGAGCAGAATATAAATAAAGATTATTATTATTATTATTATTATTATTATTATTATTATTATTATTATTATTATCTACTTTATTTTTTTAAAAAGCTTGAATTCTGTAATTCATAGCCCTGTGGTACAGAACATAATCAATATGTTGTCAAAGGCTTTCATGGCCAGAATCACTGGGTTGCTGAGAGTTTTCCAGGCTGTGTGGCTATGTTCCAGAAGCATTCTCTCCTGACGTTTCACCCACATCTATGGCAAGCACCCTCAGAGGTTGTGAGGTCTGTTGGAAACAAGGCAAGTGGGGTTTATATATCTGTGAAATGTTCAGTGTGGGAGAAAGAACTCTTGTATGCTTGAGGCAAGTGGGAATGTTGTAATTGGCCACCTTGATTAACATTGAACAGCCTTGCAGCTTCAGGGCTGAGCTGCTTCCTGCCTGGGGAATCCTTTGTTGGGAGGTGATTAGCTGGCCCTGATTGTTTCTTGTCTGGAATTCTCCTGTGTTTGAGTGTTGTTCTTTCTAACTGATTCTAATTCAACCAGATAAGTCAGCCATAGCAGAGCACCTGATGAACCAACCTGAACACAGCATATTATTTGGGAAAACAGAAATGCTGGACCACTCTCACAACCACCATGTCAGACTACACAGAGAAGCCATTGAAATCCACAAACATGTGGACAATTTCAACAGAAAGGAAGAAACCACGAAAATGAACAAAATCTGGCTACCTGTGCCATCCGCCCAGACACTATAAAAAATAAAACGTTGACGTGCTTCCCTCTATTGCTGAGCGAACTGCAGTTGTCTATCTTGAAACCTTAGGATACTAAGCAACTGAGACTAGTACTGGTTTTAAATATATATAAAAATATTTGCGTGTGGATGGGCGACACTCCTCCCTCCCACAGAACCAGAGATGACACAGACACATAGATGGAGTAAAAATGGCCACAACTTAATTTATTAATTACAGGAACACAGGGTTGGCTGCTAGGCATGGGTTCTGGATCAAGATCGATCAGCCTGCTGCTGACCGATACCTGATGAGTCCAACCGGCACAATACCGGGCCACATGACACGGCACCCCTGGAAACCGCCAAATGCTCCCTCCCCGCCAATAGGGGAGGGGCAGAACCAGATCCAGGGCCGATGCCACATGCCAACCGGAGTTGGGATGAACAGATAATGAACAACAACTGCAACAATGAGCAAAATCATGAACATGCAGGGTGGATGGGAGGAGAACTCGAAGCAGACCTGGTGCCTGCTGGGCCCAGCACAGCCTATTTAAGGCCGCTGGGCACAGAGTGCAACCAGCCCCTGGCCAATGCCAGGAGCTGGGTGGAGCTGGCCTCTGGTTGGCCAGCTGATCCAGTGGCGGGAAACTTCCAACAACACAGGGGCTTTTGGGAAAGAGAAGCCCCTGCTAACAACATGGCCAGAGGGAGGGCACCCCCCACCGCAACAGGCCTTGCCCGGTAAGTCGGGCAATGAATTTATTTACACAAAGTCCTTGAAGACTTGGCACAGATCATTAAGTTGCAATCAAACAGTCAATAAATGGACAATAAATTGAACTTTAGAAATATTATTTCCTTTCTTTAGTTACAGAGGCAACCCTTTCTCCAGATGGCAGATAAGATTCTGGAATCTTAACACCCTAATTTTAATCTGTTGTGGTTTAGAAAGAAGCAGGTTCTTTCCCTATCTATAACTTAAAGTTCGTTCAGGAGACTAAGGAGTGCCAACTCTCTCTATAACTATATACTCAATACACAATATACCATCTATACTAGCTCAGTGTAGCTTAATACTTATCTATAGTTTAAAGTAGTCTAGGTTAGTTTTTGCACCGGTTTTCCCAGAGCTAGCTGCATAGCCATCTGCACGCCTGAAGTCCTTCCTCAAACTGAATAGGGCAGGGAGGATTCCAAAATGGAGGTTCTTCCCCGGGAACAGGGGCGGGCTCACAGGGCTGCTCCCTAGACCAAACATTGCAAATAAGACCTGCAGACTAGCTTTTCAGACTGGCTTTGCGAACTCTGACTGTTAACCTCCAGGCCTTGCAAACTGCAGCAGCCCTGGGACAAAATGCAAAAGAAAGCAACCTTAAGCAGCTGAGAGGTACTTACTTACTTACTTAGGCGATCCCTCGTTGGACGAGTAAGATGGTCTTCCATATGGGTTTCCTTGTGGGTCCATATGTGGCTGTGGAGCCCTATTCTTGCTCTGCATCTTCTTCCGCAGTGAGGGCATTGGTTTCCAGGTGGAAGGCGGTCCCGGTCGGGGTTGGCTTGACGCGCCTTCCTCCTGGCACGTTTCTCTCTTTCACCCTCCACTCGTGCCTCCTCATTCTGCAGCACTGCTGGTCACAGCTGACCTCCAGCTGGAGCGCTCAAGGGCCAGGGCTTCCCAGTTCTCAGTGTCTATGCCAGAGTTTTTAAGGTTGGCTTTGAGCCCATCTTTAAATCTCTTTTCCTGTCCACCAACGTTCCGTTTTCCGTTCTTAAGTTCGGAGTAGAGCAACTGCTTTGGGAGACGGTGGTCAGGCATCCGGACAACGTGGCCGGCCCAGCGGAGTTGATGTTGGAGGACCATCGCTTCAATGCTGGTGGTCTTTGCTTCTTCCAGCTGAGAGGTAAGGCAAACCCGGATCCTGGGGGACGGAACCCGACCAGTATTTAAAAAAACTCTAAAATCAATAAGGAAACAGCCTGGAAAACTCAGAGCAACCCAGAACACAGTCACTTCCTGGCCATTTATTTGTTGCCTCGACAAGAAACCAAAGCACAAGCCAGCTGATAATCCTCCTTCACCTTCTTTAGTGAGGCCAAAACTGCCTAACTACAAAACTATGTGGGAAGTTGTAGTTGCATTATAAAAGGTGTGACGCTATCCCTCATTTTATCCTTACAATTGTGTATGCAGTTATACATTTAGTACTGGAGGGAAAAGAATTAAACAGATGCAACATATTACTTGTAACAAGTTATTTTAAAAGCTTCGTACTGTACTTAGTTATGTCTGGCTGGGGTCACAGGTTTCTTGTAGCTGTTTAGTTTTATTTATGAGAAACAATAAAGTTCTTGCCTAGCATCCTATCTGTTGAGCCCTCCAAGCTTTCTATGAGCGAGGGAACAATAATGAATACAATAATAAATATAAGATGTACTGTGTAATTTCTAATGCATTGGTGTAATAAAATATTTTGCTTACCTTCCTTCTCTTTGTTTTTGTAATCACAGCAAACCAATTTTTCTCTCAATCTGTTTGATAGTGCTTATTATTTAGAGTATGTCTTGCTTCATGGTTGTGTTACTTGGTGCCCAAGTCAGTTAGCATCATGATTTTGAAAGAAAATATACCAACAGCAGATAAAACAGATTTATGAAAAAAATAGCAGGATTAAGCAAGCAGAAACTGCCCACGCTCCGAGCACAGCACAAAGAAACAAGATGATCGATTATCATGATTTAGTTTTAAGACTTGCGTCTGATGAAAATCTATGCCATAATAAATTTGCTAGCCTTTAAGGTGCCACAAGACTTCCAGTTTTGCATCAACAGACTATCCCAGTTGCTTCTCTGGGAACAGTTGAATTTGCAAGTGTAGATTGTATATTTGTATACATTCTCCCTTTTTTTAAAAAAAAAAAAGAGAGAGAGAGCTACAATTGTAGCTGGCAACTGGCAATTTTAGCAAGTTTAAACATTCAAATTCGTATTCCTAGTCATAATTATTTGTCAGTCCAGACAGTCATTTATTTATTTATTTATTTATTTATTTATTTATTTATTTATTTATTACTAGCCGTCCCCTGCCACGCATTGCTGTGGCCCAAACGGGGGTTCTGTGTGGGAGGTTTGGCCCAATTCTATCGTTGGTGGGGTTCAGAATGCTCTTTGACTGTAGGTGAACTATAAATTCCAGCAACTACAACTCCCAAATGTCAAGATTCTATTTTCCCCAAACTCCACCAGTGTTCACATTTGGGCATATTGAGTATTCTTGTAGAGTTTGGACCAGATCCATCATTGTTTGAGTCCACAGTCATCTTTGGATATAGGTGAACTACAACTCCAAAACCAAAGGACACTGCCCATCAAACCCTTCCAGTATTTTCTGTTCGGCATGGGAGAACTGTGTGCCAAGTTTGGCCCAATTCCATCATTGGTGAAGTTCAGAATGTTCTTTGATTATAGGTGAACTATAAATCCCAGCAACTACAACTCCCAAATAACAAAATCAATTTTTTTGATTGGAGGACATACATTGGGTTGTTAGGTGCCTTGTGTCCAAATTTGGTGTCAATTCGTCCAGTGATTTTTGAGTTCTGTGAATACCACAAATGAACATTAGGTTTTAATTTATATAGACTAGCTGTACCTGCCACGCATTGCTGTGGTCAACCTTCCCTCCTTCTTTCTCTCCTTCTTTCTCTCTTTCCTTCCCTTTTTTACCTTTCCTTCTCTCCTTCCTTCTCTTCTTCTTCTCTTCCCCCCTCTTTTCTTTCCCTTCCTCTTTCTCCTCATTCTTCCTTCTCTACCTATTCTTGAACTGCAACTCCTAGCACTCCTCCTGATTGATCTATCTACCAAACTACCTATCTCTATCTAATCTCTCTATCTGGAGGATTGCTGGGAATTTCAGTCCAGGAATAGGAAAATGGAAATATTCAGGGATTGGGATGCTCTTAAGGAAATCCAAGGAGAAGAAAGCTTGCATCTTGGAAGCAGTGCATTTGGATCATCCTCCTCTGCTAAAGGGCCTAGTCTAGGGGATGCTGGGAGCTGTAGTTCAGAAGAGAGTGTGAATATGCTATTGTGTGTTTTGTTTGCCGGGGGAGTCATTTTTGTGCATGCGCTTTTGTATATATGTGTATTAGGCTTGGGCAAGTTCGTTCGGAAGCTTCTAAAATTGTAATTAATTCGGATTAAATTCACTTTTGAATCAATTTCGAGCCATGCAGGAATAGCGAAAGGAGCAATTCCGTATTGAAACAACTTACCCATTGTTCGGAATTATTTTCGGATGTCTGGTGCAAGTTTTAAAATCTCGCAGTTTCACTTCCCTCCCTGGTGGCAAGCAGCAATGCCTTCAAGAATGCCCCCAGTGACCTTCAAGAAGAGCTGTTCTTAGCCATGCCCACCTCGTCCCTCTGTGCATCGCTCCAAAGGAAGGGAAGAGAAGCTGCGAGATTTTAAAACTATTGCAGCTTCCCTTCCCTTCCTTTGCAGCGATGCACAGAGGGACGAGGTGGACGTGGCTAAGCAGCTCATCCTGAAGGCCATGCCCCCAGTGGCCTTCAAGAAGAGCTGTTCTTAGCCATGCCCACCTCTTCCGATGTGTCTCCAAAGGAAGGGAAGAGAAGCTGCGAGATTTTAAAACTATCTTGCAGATTCCCTTCCCTTCCTTTGGAGCGATGCACAGAGAGACGAGGTGGACGTGGCGAAGCACAGCTCATCCTGAAAGCCATGCCCCCAGTGGCCTTCAAGAAGAGATGTTCTTAGTCATGCCCACCTCGTCCCTCTGTGCATCGCCACCAGGGAAGGGAAACTGCGAGATTTTAAGCAGTTTTAAAATCCCACAGTTTCCCTTCCCTGGCAGTGCACCTTCCATTAACGAAGCAAACAAAGCGATTGGGATTTCTGATATTTTCGATCTTTTTTAAAAGAAAATTTCAGAAATCATTTCAAAATCGAATCGCCAGCACCTCCTACATCCGAAACGAGTTTTGAACCTTTTTTTTTTTGGATCACCCAAGCATAATGTGAATATATAGAATCATAGAATCAAAGAGTTGGAAGAGACCTCATGGGGCATCCAGTCCAACCCCATTCTGCCAAGAAGCAGGAATATTGCATTCAAATCACCCCTGACAGATGGCCATCCAGCCTCTGTTTAAAAGCTTCCAAAGAAGGAGCCTCCACCACACTCCGGGGCAGAGAGTTCCACTGCTGAATGGCTCTCACAGTCAGAAAGTTCTTCCTCATGTTCAGATGGAATCTCCTTTCTTGTAGTTTGAAGCCATTGTTCCACGTCCTAGTCTCCAGGGAAGCAGAAAACAAGCTTGCTCCCTCCTCCCTGTGGCTTCCTCTCACATTTATACATGGCTATCATATCTCCTCTCAGCCTTCTCTTCTTCAGGCTAAACATGCCCAGCTCCTTAAGCCGCTCCTCATAGGGCTTGTTCTCCAGACCCTTGATCATTTTAGTCGCCCTCCTCTGGACACATTCCAGCTTGTCAATATCTCTCTTGAATTGTGGTGCCCAGAATTGGACACAATATTCCAGGTGTGGTCTAACCAAAGCAGAATAGAGGGGTAGCATTACTTCCCTGGACCTAGACACTATGCTCCTCTTGATGCAGGCCAAAATCCCATTGGCTTTTTTTGCCGCCACATCACATTGTTGGCTCATGTTTAACTTGTTGTCCACGAGGACTCCAAGATCTTTTTCACACGTACTGCTCTCAAGCCAGGCATCCCCCATTCTGTATCTTTGCATTTCGTTTTTCCTGCCTAAGTGGAGTATCTTGCATTTGTCCCTGTTGAACTTCATTTTGTTAGTTTTGGCCCATCTCTCTAATCTGTCAAGATCGCTTTGAATTCTGCTCCTATCCTCTGGAGTATTGGCTATCCCTCCCAATTTGGTGTGTATATATGGGTTTTGTGCATGCATTGTAATTTTTTTTGGAGAGTTGTCTTTTTAAGTCCCTATTTCTTTGTTTTTCAGTGTTTTTCTTAGTGATGGTCACTCATTGGCCTGATAGGTGTATTGTGTCCAAATTTGGTGTCAATTCATCCAGTAGTTTTTGAGTTATGTTAATCCCACAAATGAACATTATGTTTTTATTTATATAGATTTTGAAGTTGCAATTGTAAACACCCATATTTGGGAGTAGGTCCCACTGAATTAAATAAGAGTCCTAACAGAGGATTGTGTTGTAAATTACTGGGGTAAATGAATCCCTTTTGTTTTCTACAGACCATTCCTTTCCAAATGGATTGTTCTCTTGAATCAGACAGAGGATGATATGGGCAAACTGGGCAGATGGATGGCAAGCTGCCACGAGCCCTGGAGCACTCAGCCTATGTTTCTCTAGACCCAAAGGACTTTTCATGGTACTATTCAGAACCATAAGAAGTCAGTCAACTGCCAGTGACTTATTTTTAGTAACCTTCTCCTTTCTCATTCCTTTCTTATTGTGTTTTGTTGCACTTATGCTGCCCCACTCAGTGCTATTTATGTTGGTAGATCAAAGCATTTCAGCTTTATTAGAAAGATAAAAACCTACCTGAAACAATATTGTTCAACTGTATATCATTTTGAATAATGCAAGCACAATTAACAATTAAACCTCTTCCATGGATTCAGGGTTCATGTTGCAACATTCAGAATTAAACATGTGGTGTGATGAATATTTCTTGTTGTCTCTCTAGTGTGATAATTTTCTGAAATCACAGGTGCAAACGCTATGCAATAGCTGATATTGGCTAGCACAGTGGTTCTCAACCTGGGGTCCCCAGATGTTTTTGGTTTACAACTCCCAGAAATCCCAGCCAGTTTACCAGCTGTTAGGATTTCTGGGACTTGTAGGCCAAAAACATCTGGGGTCCCCAGGTTGAGAACCACTGGACTAGCAGATCCAAGACTTAAACCCATGGGGAACATCCTCACAGGGAATAGGTTCTGTGAATGGAATTGGCACTGGTGCAATGATCAGAGGTTCTCATGGAGCTGTGCAGTCATCTGGGAGTGCAAATAGCAGCGTTACAGCCTAACCCATCCCCTTTGTCTTTCTCACATCATGGGATAGTGATGATATCCCTGGTATGAGGGTTGAATGAAAAGTAATGCCTCCACCTTCGTTACTTGGGTTTGGATGGGAATATTTTAATAACGCAGAAATAATCCTTAGAATGTGCTCTTTAACTACCACTATTCACTTTTCCACATAATCACCAGACAATTAGATACATTTCTGCCAACGATGAACACATTTTCTGAAGCCGTCACGGAAGAAGTCAACACTTTGTTTCCACAACCCATTGTACACAGATCTTCCAATAACCAAACAAAGCAATAATGTGATCCACACGTTCTTGTGAAATGCCGATTATGTTTGAATTTTCTCTTCATGATACAATGATCATCCTGAATCAATCTGTCAAGCTTTTGCTTGTGAAATTCAGTGGTTGCTGTCACAGGACGTCCAACTCTTTGTTTGTCACAGAAGTCAGATGTTCCCACCTCAAAATCTTTAAACTTACTTGCCCAACGACGCACAGTACTCACATCAACACAATCACCATAAACATCTTGCATTCTCTGATGAATCTCCTTTAGGGTGACACCTTCTGCTGTCAAGAATTCAATGACTGCACGTTGCTTAAGTCGCATTGACCAACCGTCAGAGCAGGGTTTCATACTTCATACTTTAACAACAAAACCGTTCAATGCTAAGGCTTCCCGCCAAAATGGAACTGTAGAGGAGAGTCTACTGAACAAGCCAGTACTTGCTGCATACCAGTACTGCCATCTGTTGAGTTATGAAGGTGGAGGCATTCATACTAGAGATATCATCACATGAAATCCCCAATAGTGATAGGATTTGCCACAGATCATGGTGAATTCAGCAGGGGGGTGTGGGGAACCAGTTGCCTCACATCCCGCATCGTCTACATCACCCTACACCTTATACCATGAGGGGAAGCATTGCTGCCCAGCTTCTCCCAATTGTTTTCAGTGCAACACAAGAAGCTTTGCATGTTGCTACCACTGCGACCTGAGACACTTGCACCTCGTTTCAGACACAGAGCAGTAACCATTCAGCCAGAAGTTGAATAACACTTATTCCTTAACACGTGTGCTTGCTAGGATCACAGTCTTAAAATCCTATGTCCAACTATTACAACAACCTGTTAAGATGCTGAACTGTATTCAGTTCATATATAGTAGATGGCAATCATGAGAAGTAGAGCTATCAAACAGCTGTTTCCGTAACTACCTAGTGAATTTGAGACACAGAAGGAACTTGAACTAGTGCTTGATTCATAGGTCACTCTCTTTGGAATACTTCAATCATTAGCAAAGCCCTCTTAAACTGCTTTAGTAAAGATTTATCTTACTAATATACAAAAGAGAATTATTTTCTACTAGAGGACTTTCACATTCGTGTGATATTCTTAAAATCTCATATTTCTTTTCAAACATTAATTGTAAATGACTGGATCGCTATTCCATTTCATGACAGAAGAAATGAAGGCTATTGCTTCATCCAGCCTAAATAAAGAATATTTCTTTCATAGGGATACTTCAGAGGCATTGATTTGAATGTATTTTTCATAGGAGCTGCATGCACCATACTAGAAAGCTCATGGCAAGGAGGAATGCGTTATGGCCAACCAGATTTAGGTTTTGTAAAAACCTGCATATGTGAGCAATACCCCTTTTTGTGTTAAAAGCTTTTCTTTTTAGCATAACACTTTTAAGAGATTTGAAAGGCGACTCATAATTTTAGTTTTCTCTGCCGTCATGGGGGAAACTGCTTGGGTCACTCCAGGGATTGGTAATTGGATACAGAACCTTTCACCTCTAGGTCACAGGTTAGGGTTTGTTACAGGTCAGCTATGCCTGTAAGTTGTTACCATGTGACAGCTGTTCAATGGCCGATGTGAAACAAGGTGGTTGTCTCAGCTCATTTCCCAGTTAGCAGGTGTCTCTATCATACAGCAGGCCACACTTGAGGGGTGATAATGCAATGCCATTGGTGGCTGGAGAAAGAGTTGCTGGTGGGTTACAAAGGGCAAAGTCACAGCTTGTTGTTTCAAGCAGCAATAGATTTCTCTGCATTAATGGAGGGATGGGACATGGGAAACAGGAGGCCAAGTTTTGAGCTGGAGTGCATCATGGTATAGCTCAGTTGCCCTCTGTGGTCCAGAAGCAATTAATAGTCTCAAGGGATGTGGACAATATTTTGCATTCCCAGACAAAGAAACTCATTTTGAAATGAGAAGGAAATCTTTTGATTTGGTACCTTATGTCCTTTTTTATACTGGCTTTTCTAAACAGTTATTTATAATAATAATAATAATAATAATAATAATAATAATAATAATAATTTATTTGTACCCCGCTACCATCTCCCCAAGGGACTCAGTGCGGCTTACATGAGGCCAAGCCCACAATACAACAATAAAAACAATAGCAACAGTAATACAAAATAATAATAAACTCATAAGCAGAAAATAAGCAATAAGCATTAACAACAACACGATGACATTTAAAACCTACAGCTGGGCCAAATGTAAAATTTTAAAATAATGCTGGCCATGACCAGGTGACGTATAGCTAGAATAGAAATTTTTGAGAGGAATAAAAAAAAGTGTCTTTATTTACCCATATATTTACTAGGCTTGGGCGGTTTCGTTCGTTAATTTCGTAATTCGTTATTAATTTGTATTTAAATTAGCTTACGATCCAATATTGAGCCATGCAGGAATAGTGTGAGGAGTAAATTAGATTCGAAACAATTTTTTCAATTTATTTCGTAATTATTTTGTTATTATTTCGTAATTATTTTGAATTTTTCGTAATTATTTCGTAATTATTTTCGCATGTCTGGTGCAAGTTTTATAGTTGTTGTTTGTTTTATCACACCAACAGTCAACAACAGAGGGAGAGGGAAGCTTCAGAAGTTCCCCCTGTCCCATTTGGAGGTTTTTTTAGCATATTGCGCAATTGCATCCGCCATTAACGAATCGATTCGTAATTTTACGAAATTTCGTATATTTCGAAATTTTTAAAAGGAAAATTTCGGAATTATTAAAAAAAACGAAACGCAAGGGCCCCCTAAAAACAAAACGAGTTTAGAACCAAATTTTTCCGTGGTTACTCAAGCCTAATATTTACCATATAGATTGGACTACTGTAATGCGCTCTATGTGGGGCTGCCCTTGAAAACGGCCCAGAAATTCCAACTGGTCCAACGGGCGGCGGCCAGGTTGTTAACTGGTGCTCCTTACAGGGAGAGGTCAACCCTCCTGTTTAAGGAGCTCCATTGGCTGCCGTTCATTTTCCGGTCCCAATTCAAGGTGCAGGTGCTTACCTACAAAGCCCTAAACGGTTTGGGACCTGCCTACCTACGTGACCGCATCTCCTTATATGAACCCACACGATCTCTTTGATCATCTGGAGAGGCCCTGCTCACAATCCTACCTGCGTCGCAAGCGCGATTGGTGGGGACGAGGGACAGGGCTTCTCTCTGGTGGCCCCCCGACTCTGGAACTCTCTCCCCAAGGACATCAGACAAGCCCCAACATTGGCAGTCTTTAGGAAGAGCTTGAAGACGTGGTTGTTCCAGTGTGCCTTCCCAGAGTAGGAAACTCCAAGCATTATGTCCCAAATGCACTTTACTAGAGATTTAAGATTGTCTGCATGCTGCACCTATCTCCAAAAGCCTATTTCACCTGTCATGTCCAGCATTTTAAAATTTTTAATCATTACATTTGTCCCGGCCTTAGTTTTTAAATGCGTCATGGTGTTATTGTCTAATGTTTATTGCTATTGTTTTATGAGTTTTTTTATTGTTGTATTTGTTATGCTGTTGTTTTATTGATGTGTTGGGCCTCGGCCTCTTGTAAGCCACACCGAGTCCTTCGGGAGATGTTAGTGAGGTATAAATAAAGGATGATGATGATGATGATTATTATTATTATTATTATTATATACCAAAAAAGTGCTAGTTAATAATATAAAAATATTTTTGCATTAAACATATATCTATTTATTATTTATTTAGGGTATTTGTATCCTGTCCTTCTCAACCCCCGAAGAGGGACTCAAGATGACTTACAATTGACAGTCATTAGATGCCGACAAAGAAACAGAACACAACAATTAACATGAACAAATCAACAGCTATAAAATACATTAAAAAGGCAATAAAATACATTAAAATATTAGCCCTTAAAATATTAACACAACCAAGTCTGAGTCCGCAAATCTAAATCATAGTCCAGAGTTCCAGTCCAAGGTCTCTTAAGATCCTAAAAAACGTCTGGTGGGGACGAGAGACAGGGCCTTCTCTGTGGTGGCCCCCCGGCTGTGGAACTCCCTCCCCAGGGATATTAGATCAGCCCCTCCCTCCTGACTTTCCGAAAAAGAATAAAAACTTGGTTCTTCGAGCAAGCATTCGGAACCCCGGAGTAAACAGACAAACTAGAGTTGGAAATTGACCCAGGAACGGCCAAGACAATGTAACGGATGAAGATTTGAATGAGAGGACATAGTTTTTTTTTAATTATTTATTATGTCGTTTATGTTTAATTGCACTTGATGTTTTTGCTTTATTAATGTATGTATTTTTTTTCGGCATCGAATTGTGCCGACTGCGTATACCGCCCCGAGTCGCCTTCGGGCTGAAATGGGCGGGATAGAAATAATGTAAATAAATAAATAATAAATAAATCATATTAAAAATAGTACATCACCAAATATCAAAACAGTTATTAAAACCATAAAACAATCATAATTCTCATAATTATGAGTCGTTACAGTTGTATATCTACCAAAATATAAATACTACATAACAGTTTTAAACAATTCAAAAGATAAATAATAGTTAAAAATACACCTTAAAAACATATACAATTGGCCCTCCTCATTTGTAGTTTTGATTATGATGATGATGATTAGTATTATTAGTATTATTTTATTTTTATCCTGCTTTGCTCCTATGGGTGGTATTCAAAGCAGCATACAGTGGTTTAAAAAAGAGATTACATAAAATACACATTCAACAAAACATCATAAGCCAACTAAAGCAGATAATCCATTACCTAAACCATATACAACAAATCAATAAATTACAACATATAGCAATTAAAAAACAGGTTGTACTAAGATCCTTAAAAACTCAGTTTTCATTAGGCCATGTCACAACATTGCCAGGGCCAATATAGCATTCAGAGGTAGATATTACCAGCAACTACCTGGCATATGTCTATTAGAAGTCAGCTGGGAAGGCCTGGCTCCAAAAAATTATTTATGGATTAAAACATTCTCTCTTGGAATCTCTAAGCCCTTCGGTGTGATTTTATGGTCAACTTCTAGTCTCATTGGAGGATTTCTAAGAAGAGAAAATACTTGTATAGAAGTCTCTAGATCCTCCAGTGCAATTCTATGGTCAACATCCAGCAGAAAGTGACAATAAAATCACGTTGAGAGACTGCAGATTCCTAGAGGGTGTTGTCCCAGGTGTTTTTTAAAGCAACTTTTAATTTGCAATTTTTCACTTTCATGCTGATCCTAAGCCCAATAAATGACTGCACACCCAAAAAGCAGTTATATCCAGAGAGTGATACTATTATGCAGAAATCTCTGTGAAATCTCTATTATGCAGAAATCTCTCAGGGCAGGGTCCTTTGTTTCCAGGCAGCCTTCTTAAGGCTGTCCTGGGCTTATTGCAGGCATCTTGCCTGCTCAGCTTGGCCTCCCACCTGCCCTGCAAGCTTTTATTTTTCGTTTTGGGTTATTATTTGTGATTGTAGTTGCTCATCACAACTTCCGTTGGGCATGCATGTGGCATGGGTTCTGGATCTGGTTCCCTTCCCCCCTTTACAGGAAGGGGGGGTATCGGTTTCCAAGGGGTGGCAGGTAATGTAGCCTGGTATTGTGCTGGTGGCACCCCAGTATGTTTGCGGTATTGGTCAGCAGTGGGCTGACCAATCGTGATACAGAACCCATGCGTAGCAGCCAACCCTTGTTCCTGTAATCAATAAAGAAGTTGTGGCCATTTTCTTTCCCATCTCTGTGTCTGAGTCATCTTTGGTTGCTGGCGGGAGGGGTGTCGCCCTTACACACGCAACAGTATCTTTACTTTAATTCAAAGGTTCAAACAGGGTAACAATATATACATCAGTCTTTGAATTCAGGCAGGGAAGAGGAATAAAATAGTATTTTTAAATAGTCTTTGAAATATGCCCCATGTCATAAAATGATCAGTCCTTAAGATAGTTGGCAGCCAGCACTTTTTCTTCACTGTCCAAAGTGAGAAACATGGCAAAATGACAGTTA
>NW_026844366.1:194611344-194674629 GCF_025583915.1 Anolis sagrei ordinatus
CGACACGCACCCCATATTTCTCACTTCACCACAACACTGGCGGACCTTAGGGGAGCGGGCATCGACTTTTGAAGTGTGTTGGAGGAAAGTTCTGAGAGTGCCTTGGACTGCGAGAAGATCCAACCAGTCCATCCTTCAGGAAATAAAGCCCGACTGCTCATTGGAGGGAAGAATAGTAGAGGCCAAGATGAAGTACTTTGGCCACAGCATGAGGAGACAGGAAAGCTTAGAGAAGACAATGATGCTGGGGAAAATGGAAGGAAAAAGGAAGAGGGGCCGACCAAGGGCAAGATGAATGGATGGCATCCTTGAAATGACTGGCTTGACTCTGAAGGAGCTGGGGGTGGTGACGGCTAACAGGGAGCTCTAGCATGGGCTGGTCCATGAGGTCACAAAGAGTCAGAAATGACTGAACAAATGAACAACAATAAACAAAATCAAACTAAAATCCCCAAAGCTTTGGAAAATAATAAAAACCATTCAAATTGAGATTTAAAAACAGCAAGGGCAGCAGTAGTCTGCAAATGCTCAGGGAGGTAGCTCCAAGACTATGGGGACATGAGTGAGAAAGGACAAAGCTGATCCAAAGAAACTGAAACATTTGATTGAGTGAGAAGCCTAGAGTTTCAAGAACGTATTATCTTGAGCAAGCTGTTAAAAATAAATAAGCGCTGAAAGAGAGGTAGCTAGATTGTATTAATGTTAACACAAGAAGCTTATACTAAAAACTAGAAGGAATGGTTTTCCAATGGAAACATATAAAATGGGGTAATATGATCAAAAGGAAGGGCCAAAAAGCTAATCTTAGTAGCAGAATGTTGAATGGCAATCAAGAAGATTAAGGTGAGATGATGGAAAGCTATTCCAAAGATGGTGGTAATAATCATGACTGGAAATAACTAAAGTATGAACCAAGGTTTTAGCAGAGAAAGCAGAAAGAAAAGGTCTGATTTTGGCAATGCTGTAAAGAAAAAAATCAGCACGACTGCTACAGCTTCAATTTGAGGAGCAAAAGAGAAATAAGAGTCTGATTGCAACAGCAGTGGAGCTGGAAACAGACTGCGAAGATTTTGTAATCTTTGTTTGTATTAATAACGGGATGAACATCTAATCACTATGTGGCTTTGGGTCAAAGCTTGATGACTTATTTTTTTAAAAAAGCAATTAGTTACCGCTATATTTCCAAGGAGCCCTATAAGCCAACATCACTATATAACACAATTTTTGTTCCTGGATTATAAATGTCATATCCTAATTGGTTCTATCAGACAAACACATAATACGTTTATTAAACTGCAAAAACTTTGTTGTTGCAGGACATCCTGCAGCACATTTTGTTATTGCTTCTCAATGAATATCTCATAGAGTCTCAAACAATTCAACATAATTTGTGACAGCCGCAAAAATGAAGTTTCGGAAGTGGAACAACTACATTCACAGTAAGTCCTGCACAATTGAACAGAAAATAACACTTTCAAACCAACAAAAGAACGTTTTTCAAATTTTGTTACATATTGTATTCAATTAGACGTATAGCTGTAATGTTTAAAAAGTAAGTCTTCTTTTTTCCCCTCAAAATAAATAAATTAGGGATATCTATTTATTGATTTGCCCCCCAAAATTGGGAAATTATTGTTTCCATTTGAAGTTTTATGTTTTGTCTTATGTCTGTTAAACAGAGACGGCCCTAGGTAATTTTCAACAGTAAGCAAACAGTATTTTCCCCCCCCCCAACCAATCACTGATATATATTTTCTGTTTGCCGTGGGAGTTCTATGTGCCATATTTGGTTCAATTCCATCATTGGTGGAGTTCAGAATGCTCTTTGATTGTAGGTGAACTATACATCCCAGTAACTACAACTCCATATGTCAAGGTCTATTTTCCCCCAAGAGCGCCTCAAGAGCGCCCCTGGGCAAACTCAACTATACTGCAAATGCTTACTTTGCGTAATGGGTTGAGCCGCCCCTGCTGTTATAACAGGCTGTGCTTTTGATTTAATTTTAGTTTGTTAAGTTATAATTCTTATTTATATGTTGGGTTGTATAAATTTTGTTAGTATGGATATATTGTTGTATTCGGGCATTGAATGTTTGCCTTTTATGTTTAGAATCTGCCCTGAGTCCCTTTGGAGAGATAGAGCAGAATATAAATAAAGATTATTATTATTATTATTATTATTATTATTATTATTATTATTATTATTATTATCTACTTTATTTTTTTAAAAAGCTTGAATTCTGTAATTCATAGCCCTGTGGTACAGAACATAATCAATATGTTGTCAAAGGCTTTCATGGCCAGAATCACTGGGTTGCTGA
Source organism: Anolis sagrei ordinatus (assembly GCF_025583915.1). NCBI lineage: Eukaryota > Metazoa > Chordata > Lepidosauria > Squamata > Anolidae > Anolis > Anolis sagrei. The sequence continues at coordinate 194,613,666 of NW_026844366.1, forward strand.
GAGTTTTCCAGGCTGTGTGGCTATGTTCCAGAAGCATTCTCTCCTGACGTTTCACCCACATCTATGGCAAGCACCCTCAGAGGTTGTGAGGTCTGTTGGAAACAAGGCAAGTGGGGTTTATATATCTGTGAAATGTTCAGTGTGGGAGAAAGAACTCTTGTATGCTTGAGGCAAGTGGGAATGTTGTAATTGGCCACCTTGATTAACATTGAACAGCCTTGCAGCTTCAGGGCTGAGCTGCTTCCTGCCTGGGGAATCCTTTGTTGGGAGGTGATTAGCTGGCCCTGATTGTTTCTTGTCTGGAATTCTCCTGTGTTTGAGTGTTGTTCTTTCTAACTGATTCTAATTCAACCAGATAAGTCAGCCATAGCAGAGCACCTGATGAACCAACCTGAACACAGCATATTATTTGGGAAAACAGAAATGCTGGACCACTCTCACAACCACCATGTCAGACTACACAGAGAAGCCATTGAAATCCACAAACATGTGGACAATTTCAACAGAAAGGAAGAAACCACGAAAATGAACAAAATCTGGCTACCTGTGCCATCCGCCCAGACACTATAAAAAATAAAACGTTGACGTGCTTCCCTCTATTGCTGAGCGAACTGCAGTTGTCTATCTTGAAACCTTAGGATACTAAGCAACTGAGACTAGTACTGGTTTTAAATATATATAAAAATATTTGCGTGTGGATGGGCGACACTCCTCCCTCCCACAGAACCAGAGATGACACAGACACATAGATGGAGTAAAAATGGCCACAACTTAATTTATTAATTACAGGAACACAGGGTTGGCTGCTAGGCATGGGTTCTGGATCAAGATCGATCAGCCTGCTGCTGACCGATACCTGATGAGTCCAACCGGCACAATACCGGGCCACATGACACGGCACCCCTGGAAACCGCCAAATGCTCCCTCCCCGCCAATAGGGGAGGGGCAGAACCAGATCCAGGGCCGATGCCACATGCCAACCGGAGTTGGGATGAACAGATAATGAACAACAACTGCAACAATGAGCAAAATCATGAACATGCAGGGTGGATGGGAGGAGAACTCGAAGCAGACCTGGTGCCTGCTGGGCCCAGCACAGCCTATTTAAGGCCGCTGGGCACAGAGTGCAACCAGCCCCTGGCCAATGCCAGGAGCTGGGTGGAGCTGGCCTCTGGTTGGCCAGCTGATCCAGTGGCGGGAAACTTCCAACAACACAGGGGCTTTTGGGAAAGAGAAGCCCCTGCTAACAACATGGCCAGAGGGAGGGCACCCCCCACCGCAACAGGCCTTGCCCGGTAAGTCGGGCAATGAATTTATTTACACAAAGTCCTTGAAGACTTGGCACAGATCATTAAGTTGCAATCAAACAGTCAATAAATGGACAATAAATTGAACTTTAGAAATATTATTTCCTTTCTTTAGTTACAGAGGCAACCCTTTCTCCAGATGGCAGATAAGATTCTGGAATCTTAACACCCTAATTTTAATCTGTTGTGGTTTAGAAAGAAGCAGGTTCTTTCCCTATCTATAACTTAAAGTTCGTTCAGGAGACTAAGGAGTGCCAACTCTCTCTATAACTATATACTCAATACACAATATACCATCTATACTAGCTCAGTGTAGCTTAATACTTATCTATAGTTTAAAGTAGTCTAGGTTAGTTTTTGCACCGGTTTTCCCAGAGCTAGCTGCATAGCCATCTGCACGCCTGAAGTCCTTCCTCAAACTGAATAGGGCAGGGAGGATTCCAAAATGGAGGTTCTTCCCCGGGAACAGGGGCGGGCTCACAGGGCTGCTCCCTAGACCAAACATTGCAAATAAGACCTGCAGACTAGCTTTTCAGACTGGCTTTGCGAACTCTGACTGTTAACCTCCAGGCCTTGCAAACTGCAGCAGCCCTGGGACAAAATGCAAAAGAAAGCAACCTTAAGCAGCTGAGAGGTACTTACTTACTTACTTAGGCGATCCCTCGTTGGACGAGTAAGATGGTTTTCCATCATGGGTTTCCTTGTGGGTCCATATGTGGCTGTGGAGCCCTATTCTTGCTCTGCATCTTCTTCCGCAGTGAGGGCATTGGTTTCCAGGTGGAAGGCGGTCCCGGTTGGGGTTGGCTTGACGCGCCTTCCTCCTGGCACGTTTCTCTCACCCTCCACTCGTGCCTCCTCGAATTCTGCAGCACTGCTGGTCACAGCTGACCTCCAGCTGGAGCGCTCAAGGGCCAGGGCTTCCCAGTTCTCAGTGTCTATGCCAGAGTTTTTAAGGTTGGCTTTGAGCCCATCTTTAAATCTCTTTTCCTGTCCACCAACATTCCGTTTTCCGTTCTTAAGCTCAGAGTAGAGCAACTGCTTTGGGAGACGGTGGTCAGGCATCCGGACAACGTGGCCGGCCCAGCGGAGTTGATGTTGGAGGACCATCGCTTCAATGCTGGTGGTCTTTGCTTCTTCCAGCTGAGAGGTAAGGCAAACCCGGATCCTGGGGGACGGAACCCGACCAGTATTTAAAAAAACTCTAAAATCAATAAGGAAACAGCCTGGAAAACTCAGAGCAACCCAGAACACAGTCACTTCCTGGCCATTTATTTGTTGCCTCGACAAGAAACCAAAGCACAAGCCAGCTGATAATCCTCCTTCACCTTCTTTAGTGAGGCCAAAACTGCCTAACTACAAAACTATGTGGGAAGTTGTAGTTGCATTATAAAAGGTGTGACGCTATCCCTCATTTTATCCTTACAATTGTGTATGCAGTTATACATTTAGTACTGGAGGGAAAAGAATTAAACAGATGCAACATATTACTTGTAACAAGTTATTTTAAAAGCTTCGTACTGTACTTAGTTATGTCTGGCTGGGGTCACAGGTTTCTTGTAGCTGTTTAGTTTTATTTATGAGAAACAATAAAGTTCTTGCCTAGCATCCTATCTGTTGAGCCCTCCAAGCTTTCTATGAGCGAGGGAACAATAATGAATACAATAATAAATATAAGATGTACTGTGTAATTTCTAATGCATTGGTGTAATAAAATATTTTGCTTACCTTCCTTCTCTTTGTTTTTGTAATCACAGCAAACCAATTTTTCTCTCAATCTGTTTGATAGTGCTTATTATTTAGAGTATGTCTTGCTTCATGGTTGTGTTACTTGGTGCCCAAGTCAGTTAGCATCATGATTTTGAAAGAAAATATACCAACAGCAGATAAAACAGATTTATGAAAAAAATAGCAGGATTAAGCAAGCAGAAACTGCCCACGCTCCGAGCACAGCACAAAGAAACAAGATGATCGATTATCATGATTTAGTTTTAAGACTTGCGTCTGATGAAAATCTATGCCATAATAAATTTGCTAGCCTTTAAGGTGCCACAAGACTTCCAGTTTTGCATCAACAGACTATCCCAGTTGCTTCTCTGGGAACAGTTGAATTTGCAAGTGTAGATTGTATATTTGTATACATTCTCCCTTTTTTTAAAAAAAAAAAAGAGAGAGAGAGCTACAATTGTAGCTGGCAACTGGCAATTTTAGCAAGTTTAAACATTCAAATTCGTATTCCTAGTCATAATTATTTGTCAGTCCAGACAGTCATTTATTTATTTATTTATTTATTTATTTATTTATTTATTACTAGCCGTCCCCTGCCACGCATTGCTGTGGCCCAAACGGGGGGTTCTGTGTGGGAGGTTTGGCCCAATTCTATCGTTGGTGGGGTTCAGAATGCTCTTTGATTGTAGGTGAACTATAAATCCCAGCAACTACAACTCCCAAATGTCAAGATTCTATTTTCCCCAAACTCCACCAGTGTTCACATTTGGGCATATTGAGTATTCTTGTAGAGTTTGGACCAGATCCATCATTGTTTGAGTCCACAGTCATCTTTGGATATAGGTGAACTACAACTCCAAAACCAAAGGACACTGCCCAAACCCTTCCAGTATTTTCTGTTGGTCATGGGAGAACTGTGTGCCAAGTTTGGTTCAATTCCATCATTGGTGGAATTCAGAATGTTCTTTAATTGTAGGTGAACTATAAATCCCAGCAACTACAACTCCCAAATAGCAAAATCAATTTTTTTGATTGGAGGACATACATTGGGTTGTTAGGTGCCTTGTGTCCAAATTTGGTGTCAATTCGTCCAGTGATTTTTGAGTTCTGTGAATACCACAAATGAACATTAGGTTTTAATTTATATAGACTAGTACATGTATATGCTGTGGTCAACCTTCCCTCCTTCTTTCTCTCCTTCTTTCTCTCTTTCCTTCCCTTTTTTACCTTTCCTTCTCTCCTTCCTTCTCTTCTTCTTCTCTTCCCCCCTCTTTTCTTTCCCTTCCTCTTTCTCCTCATTCTTCCTTCTCTACCTATTCTTGAACTGCAACTCCTAGCACTCCTCCTGATTGATCTATCTACCAAACTACCTATCTCTATCTAATCTCTCTATCTGGAGGATTGCTGGGAATTGCAGTCCAGAAATAGGAAAATGGAAATATACAGGGATTGGGATGCTCTTAAGGAAATCCAAGGAGAAGAAAGCTTGCATCTTGGAAGCAGTGCATTTGGATCATCCTCCTCTCTAAAGGGCCTAGTCTAGGGGATGCTGGGAGCTGTAGTTCAGAAGAGAGTGTGAATATGCTATTGTGTGTTTTGTTTGCCGGGGGAGTCATTTTTGTGCATGCGCTTTTGTATATATGTGTATTAGGCTTGGGCAAGTTCGTTCGGAAGCTTCTAAAATTGTAATTAATTCGGATTAAATTCACTTTTGAATCAATTTCGAGCCATGCAGGAATAGCGAAAGGAGCAATTCCGTATTGAAACAACTTACCCATTGTTCGGAATTATTTTCGGATGTCTGGTGCAAGTTTTAAAATCTCGCAGTTTCACTTCCCTCCCTGGTGGCAAGCAGCAATGCCTTCAAGAATGCCCCCAGTGACCTTCAAGAAGAGCTGTTCTTAGCCATGCCCACCTCGTCCCTCTGTGCATCGCTCCAAAGGAAGGGAAGAGAAGCTGCGAGATTTTAAAACTATCTTGCAGATTCCCTTCCCTTCCTTTGGAGCGATGCACAGAGGGACGAGGTGGACGTGGCTAAGCACAGCTCATCCTGAAGGCCATGCCCCTAGTGGCCTTCAAGAAGAGCTGTTCTTAGCCATGCCCACCTCTTCCCTCTGTGCATCGCTCCAAAGGAAGGGAAGAGAAGCTGCGAGATTTTAAAACTATCTTGCAGATTCCCTTCCCTTCCTTTGGAGCGATGCACAGAGAGACGAGGTGGACGTGGCGAAGCACAGCTCATCCTGAAGGCCATGCCCCTAGTGGCCTTCAAGAAGAGCTGTTCTTAGCCATGCCCACCTCTTCCCTCTGTGCATCGCTCCAAAGGAAGGGAAGAGAAGCTGCGAGATTTTAAAACTATCTTGCAGATTCCCTTCCCTTCCTTTGGAGCGATGCACAGAGAGACGAGGTGGACGTGGCGAAGCACAGCTCATCCTGAAAGCCATGCCCCCAGTGGCCTTCAAGAAGAGATGTTCTTAGTCATGCCCACCTCGTCCCTCTGTGCATCGCCACCAGGGAAGGGAAACTGCGAGATTGTAAGCAGTTTTAAAATCCCACAGTTTCCCTTCCCTGGCAGTGCACCTTCCATTAACGAAGCAAACAAAGCGATTGGGATTTCTGATATTTTCGATCTTTTTTAAAAGAAAATTTCAGAAATCATTTCAAAATCGAATCGCCAGCACCTCCTACATCCGAAACGAGTTTTGAACCTTTTTTTTTTTGGATCACCCAAGCATAATGTGAATATATAGAATCATAGAATCAAAGAGTTGGAAGAGACCTCATGGGCCATCCAGTCCAACCCCCTGCCAAGAAGCAGGAAATTGCATTCAAATCACCCCTGACAGATGGCCATCCAGCCTCTGTTTAAAAGCTTCCAAAGAAGGAGCCTCCACCACACTCCGGGGCAGAGAGTTCCACTGCTGAATGGCTCACAGTCAGGAAGTTCTTCCTCATGTTCAGATGGAATCTCCTCTCTTGTAGTTTGAAGCCATTGTTCCGCGTCCTAGTCTCCAAGGAAGCAGAAAACAAGCTTGCTCCCTCCTTCCTGTGGCTTCCTCTCACATATTTATACATGGCTATCATATCTCCTCTCAGCCTTCTCTTCTTCAGGCTAAACATGCCCAGCTCCTTAAGCCGCTCCTCATAGGGCTTGTTCTCCAGACCCTTGATCATTTTAGTCGCCCTCCTCTGGACACATTCCAGCTTGTCAATATCTCTCTTGAATTGTGGTGCCCAGAATTGGACACAATATTCCAGGTGTGGTCTAACCAAAGCGGAATAGAGGATGGGGAGCATGACTTCCCTGGACCAAGACACTATGCTCCTATTGATGCAGGCCAAAATCCCATTGGCTTTTTTTGCCGCCACATCACATTGTTGGCTCATGTTTAACTTGTTGTCCACGAGGACTCCAAGATCTTTTTCACACGTACTGCTCTCAAGCAGGCATCCCCCATTCTGTATCTTTGTATTTCGTTTTTCCTGCCAAAGTGGAGTATCTTGCATTTGTCACTGTTGAACTTCATTTTGTTAGTTTTGGCCCATCTCTCTAATCTGTCAAGATCGTTTTGAATTCTGCTCCTGTCCTCTGGAGTATTGGCTATCCCTCCCAATTTGGTGTGTATATATGGGTTTTGTGCATGCATTGTAATTTTTTTTGGAGAGTTGTCTTTTTAAGTCCCTATTTCTTTGTTTTTCAGTGTTTTTCTTAGTGATGGTCACTCATTGGCCTGATAGGTGTATTGTGTCCAAATTTGGTGTCAATTCATCCAGTAGTTTTTGAGTTATGTTAATCCCACAAATGAACATTATGTTTTTATTTATATAGATTTTGAAGTTGCAATTGTAAACACCCATATTTGGGAGTAGGTCCCACTGAATTAAATAAGAGTCCTAACAGAGGATTGTGTTGTAAATTACTGGGGTAAATGAATCCCTTTTGTTTTCTACAGACCATTCCTTTCCAAATGGATTGTTCTCTTGAATCAGACAGAGGATGATATGGGCAAACTGGGCAGATGGATGGCAAGCTGCCACGAGCCCTGGAGCACTCAGCCTATGTTTCTCTAGACCCAAAGGACTTTTCATGGTACTATTCAGAACCATAAGAAGTCAGTCAACTGCCAGTGACTTATTTTTAGTAACCTTCTCCTTTCTCATTCCTTTCTTATTGTGTTTTGTTGCACTTATGCTGCCCCACTCAGTGCTATTTATGTTGGTAGATCAAAGCATTTCAGCTTTATTAGAAAGATAAAAACCTACCTGAAACAATATTGTTCAACTGTATATCATTTTGAATAATGCAAGCACAATTAACAATTAAACCTCTTCCATGGATTCAGGGTTCATGTTGCAACATTCAGAATTAAACATGTGGTGTGATGAATATTTCTTGTTGTCTCTCTAGTGTGATAATTTTCTGAAATCACAGGTGCAAACGCTATGCAATAGCTGATATTGGCTAGCACAGTGGTTCTCAACCTGGGGTCCCCAGATGTTTTTGGTTTACAACTCCCAGAAATCCCAGCCAGTTTACCAGCTGTTAGGATTTCTGGGACTTGTAGGCCAAAAACATCTGGGGTCCCCAGGTTGAGAACCACTGGACTAGCAGATCCAAGACTTAAACCCATGGGGAACATCCTCACAGGGAATAGGTTCTGTGAATGGAATTGGCACTGGTGCAATGATCAGAGGTTCTCATGGAGCTGTGCAGTCATCTGGGAGTGCAAATAGCAGCGTTACAGCCTAACCCATCCCCTTTGTCTTTCTCACATCATGGGATAGTGATGATATCCCTGGTATGAGGGTTGAATGAAAAGTAATGCCTCCACCTTCGTTACTTGGGTTTGGATGGGAATATTTTAATAACGCAGAAATAATCCTTAGAATGTGCTCTTTAACTACCACTATTCACTTTTCCACATAATCACCAGACAATTAGATACATTTCTGCCAACGATGAACACATTTTCTGAAGCCGTCACGGAAGAAGTCAACACTTTGTTTCCACAACCCATTGTACACAGATCTTCCAATAACCAAACAAAGCAATAATGTGATCCACACGTTCTTGTGAAATGCCGATTATGTTTGAATTTTCTCTTCATGATACAATGATCATCCTGAATCAATCTGTCAAGCTTTTGCTTGTGAAATTCAGTGGTTGCTGTCACAGGACGTCCAACTCTTTGTTTGTCACAGAAGTCAGATGTTCCCACCTCAAAATCTTTAAACTTACTTGCCCAACGACGCACAGTACTCACATCAACACAATCACCATAAACATCTTGCATTCTCTGATGAATCTCCTTTAGGGTGACACCTTCTGCTGTCAAGAATTCAATGACTGCACGTTGCTTAAGTCGCATTGACCAACCGTCAGAGCAGGGTTTCATACTTCATACTTTAACAACAAAACCGTTCAATGCTAAGGCTTCCCGCCAAAATGGAACTGTAGAGGAGAGTCTACTGAACAAGCCAGTACTTGCTGCATACCAGTACTGCCATCTGTTGAGTTATGAAGGTGGAGGCATTCATACTAGAGATATCATCACATGAAATCCCCAATAGTGATAGGATTTGCCACAGATCATGGTGAATTCAGCAGGGGGGTGTGGGGAACCAGTTGCCTCACATCCCGCATCGTCTACATCACCCTACACCTTATACCATGAGGGGAAGCATTGCTGCCCAGCTTCTCCCAATTGTTTTCAGTGCAACACAAGAAGCTTTGCATGTTGCTACCACTGCGACCTGAGACACTTGCACCTCGTTTCAGACACAGAGCAGTAACCATTCAGCCAGAAGTTGAATAACACTTATTCCTTAACACGTGTGCTTGCTAGGATCACAGTCTTAAAATCCTATGTCCAACTATTACAACAACCTGTTAAGATGCTGAACTGTATTCAGTTCATATATAGTAGATGGCAATCATGAGAAGTAGAGCTATCAAACAGCTGTTTCCGTAACTACCTAGTGAATTTGAGACACAGAAGGAACTTGAACTAGTGCTTGATTCATAGGTCACTCTCTTTGGAATACTTCAATCATTAGCAAAGCCCTCTTAAACTGCTTTAGTAAAGATTTATCTTACTAATATACAAAAGAGAATTATTTTCTACTAGAGGACTTTCACATTCGTGTGATATTCTTAAAATCTCATATTTCTTTTCAAACATTAATTGTAAATGACTGGATCGCTATTCCATTTCATGACAGAAGAAATGAAGGCTATTGCTTCATCCAGCCTAAATAAAGAATATTTCTTTCATAGGGATACTTCAGAGGCATTGATTTGAATGTATTTTTCATAGGAGCTGCATGCACCATACTAGAAAGCTCATGGCAAGGAGGAATGCGTTATGGCCAACCAGATTTAGGTTTTGTAAAAACCTGCATATGTGAGCAATACCCCTTTTTGTGTTAAAAGCTTTTCTTTTTAGCATAACACTTTTAAGAGATTTGAAAGGCGACTCATAATTTTAGTTTTCTCTGCCGTCATGGGGGAAACTGCTTGGGTCACTCCAGGGATTGGTAATTGGATACAGAACCTTTCACCTCTAGGTCACAGGTTAGGGTTTGTTACAGGTCAGCTATGCCTGTAAGTTGTTACCATGTGACAGCTGTTCAATGGCCGATGTGAAACAAGGTGGTTGTCTCAGCTCATTTCCCAGTTAGCAGGTGTCTCTATCATACAGCAGGCCACACTTGAGGGGTGATAATGCAATGCCATTGGTGGCTGGAGAAAGAGTTGCTGGTGGGTTACAAAGGGCAAAGTCACAGCTTGTTGTTTCAAGCAGCAATAGATTTCTCTGCATTAATGGAGGGATGGGACATGGGAAACAGGAGGCCAAGTTTTGAGCTGGAGTGCATCATGGTATAGCTCAGTTGCCCTCTGTGGTCCAGAAGCAATTAATAGTCTCAAGGGATGTGGACAATATTTTGCATTCCCAGACAAAGAAACTCATTTTGAAATGAGAAGGAAATCTTTTGATTTGGTACCTTATGTCCTTTTTTATACTGGCTTTTCTAAACAGTTATTTTTAATAATAATAATAATAATAATAATAATAATAATAATAATTTATTTGTACCCCGCTACCATCTCCCCAAGGGACTCGGTGCGGCTTACATGAGGCCAGCCCACAATACAACAATAAAAACAATAGCAACAGTAATACAAAACAATAATAAACTCATAAGCAGAAAATAAGCAATAAGCATTAACAACACGATGATGTTTAAAACCTACGGCTGGGCCAAATGTAAAATTTAAAAATAATGCTGGGCATGACCAGGTGACTTATAGCTAGAATAGAATTTTTTGAGAGGAATAAAAAAATGTGTCTTTATTTACCCATATATTTACTAGGCTTGGGCGGTTTCGTTCGTTAATTTCGTAATTCGTTATTAATTCGTATTTAAATTAGCTTACGATCCAATATTGAGCCATGCAGGAATAGTGTGAGGAGTAAATTAGATTCGAAACAATTTTTTCAATTTATTTCGTAATTATTTTGTTATTATTTCGTAATTATTTCGAAATTCATTCGTAATTATTTCGTAATTATTTTCGCATGTCTGGTGCGAGTTTTATAGTTGTTGTTTGTTTTATCACACCAACAGTCAACAACAGAGGGAGAGGGAAGCTTCAGAAGTTCCCCCTGTCCCATTTGGAGGTTTTTTTAGCATATTGCGCAATTGCGTCCGCCATTAACGAATCGATTCGTAATTATACGAAATTTCGTATATTTCAAAATTTTTAAAAGGAAAATTTCGGAATTATTAAAAAAATGAAACGCAAGGGCCCCCTAAAAACAAAACGAGTTTAGAACCAAATTTTTCCATGGTTACTCAAGCCTAATATTTACCATATAGATTGGACTACTGTAATGCGCTCTATGTGGGGCTGCCCTTGAAAACGGCCCGGAAATTCCAACTGGTTCAACGGGCGGCAGCCAGGTTGTTAACTGGTGCTCCTTACAGGGAGAGGTCAACCCTCCTGTTTAAGGAGCTCCATTGGCTGCCGTTCATTTTCCGGCCCAATTCAAGGTGCAGGTGCTTACCTACAAAGCCCTAAACGGTTTGGGACCTGCCTACCTACGTGACCGCATCTCCGTATATGAACCCACACGATCCCATCATCTGGAGAGGCCCTGCTCACGATCCTACCTGCGTCGCAAGCGCGATTGGTGGGGACGAGGGACAGGGCTTCTCTCTGGTGGCCCCCCGACTCTGGAACTCTCTCCCCAAGGACATCAGACAAGCCCCAACATTGGCAGTCTTTAGGAAGAGCTTGAAGACGTGGTTGTTCCAGTGTGCCTTCCCAGAGTAGGAAACTCCAAGCATTATGTCCCAAATGCACTTTACTAGAGATTTAAGATTGTCTGCATGCTGCACCTATCTCCAAAAGCCTATTTCACCTGTCATGTCCAGCATTTTAAAATTTTTAATCATTACATTTGTCCCGGCCTTAGTTTTTAAATGCGTCATGGTGTTATTGTCTAATGTTTATTGCTATTGTTTTATGAGTTTTTTTATTGTTGTATTTGTTATGCTGTTGTTTTATTGATGTGTTGGGCCTCGGCCTCTTGTAAGCCACACCGAGTCCTTCGGGAGATGTTAGTGAGGTATAAATAAAGGATGATGATGATGATGATTATTATTATGATGATGATTATTATTATTATTATTATTATTATATACCAAAAAAGTGCTAGTTAATAATATAAAAATATTTTTGCATTAAACATATATCTATTTATTATTTATTTAGGATTTGTATCCTGTCCTTCTCAACCCCCGAAGAGGGACTCAAGATGACTTACAATTGACAGTCATTAGATGCCGACAAAGAAACAGAACACAACAATTAACATGAACAAATCAACAGCTATAAAATACATTAAAAAGGCAATAAAATACATTAAAATATTAGCCCTTAAAATATTAACACAACCAAGTCTGAGTCCGCAAATCTAAATCATAGTCCAGAGTTCCAGTCCAAGGTCTCTTAAGATCCTAAAAAACGTCTGGTGGGGACGAGAGACAGGGCCTTCTCTGTGGTGGCCCCCCGGCTGTGGAACTCCCTCCCCAGGGATATTAGATCAGCCCCCTCCCTCCTGACTTTCCGAAAAAGAGTAAAAACTTGGCTCTTCGAGCAAGCATTCGGAACCCCGGAGTAAACAGACAAACTAGAGTTGGAAATTGACCCAGGAACGGCCAAGACAATGAAATGGATGAAGATTTGAATGAGAGGACATAGTTTCTTTTTAAATTATTTATTATGTCGTTTATGTTTAATTGCACTTGATGTTTTTGCTTTATTAATGTATGTAATTTTTTTCGGCATCGAATTGTGCCGACTGCGTATACCGCCCCGAGTCACCTTCGGGCTGAAATGGGCGGGATAGAAATAATGTAAATAAATAAATAATAATAAATCATATTAAAAATAGTACATCACCAAATATCAAAACAGTTATTAAAACCATAAAACAATCATAATTCTCATAATTATGAGTCGTTACAGTTGTATATCTACCAAAATATAAATACTACATAACAGTTTTAAACAATTCAAAAGATAAATAATAGTTAAAAATACACCTTAAAAACATATACAATTGGCCCTCCTCATTTGTAGTTTTGATTATGATGATGATTAGTATTATTAGTATTATTTTATTTTTATCCTGCTTTGCTCCTATGGGTGGTATTCAAAGCAGCATACAGTGGTTTAAAAAAGAGATTACATAAAATACACATTCAACAAAACATCATAAGCCAACTAAAGCAGATAATCCATTACCTAAACCATATACAACAAATCAATAAATTACAACATATAGCAATTAAAAAACAGGTTGTACTAAGATCCTTAAAAACTCAGTTTTCATTAGGCCATGTCACAACATTGCCAGGGCCAATATAGCATTCAGAGGTAGATATTACCAGCAACTACCTGGCATATGTCTATTAGAAGTCAGCTGGGAAGGCCTGGCTCCAAAAAATTATTTATGGATTAAAACATTCTCTCTTGGAATCTCTAAGCCCTTCGGTGTGATTTTATGGTCAACTTCTAGTCTCATTGGAGGATTTCTAAGAAGAGAAAATACTTGTATAGAAGTCTCTAGATCCTCCAGTGCAATTCTATGGTCAACATCCAGCAGAAAGTGACAATAAAATCACGTTGAGAGACTGCAGATTCCTAGAGGGTGTTGTCCCAGGTGTTTTTTAAAGCAACTTTTAATTTGCAATTTTTCACTTTCATGCTGATCCTAAGCCCAATAAATGACTGCACACCCAAAAAGCAGTTATATCCAGAGAGTGATACTATTATGCAGAAATCTCTGTGAAATCTCTATTATGCAGAAATCTCTCAGGGCAGGGTCCTTTGTTTCCAGGCAGCCTTCTTAAGGCTGTCCTGGGCTTATTGCAGGCATCTTGCCTGCTCAGCTTGGCCTCCCACCTGCCCTGCAAGCTTTTATTTTTCGTTTTGGGTTATTATTTGTGATTGTAGTTGCTCATCACAACTTCCGTTGGGCATGCATGTGGCATGGGTTCTGGATCTGGTTCCCTTCCCCCCTTTACAGGAAGGGGGGGTATCGGTTTCCAAGGGGTGGCAGGTAATGTAGCCTGGTATTGTGCTGGTGGCACCCCAGTATGTTTGCGGTATTGGTCAGCAGTGGGCTGACCAATCGTGATACAGAACCCATGCGTAGCAGCCAACCCTTGTTCCTGTAATCAATAAAGAAGTTGTGGCCATTTTCTTTCCCATCTCTGTGTCTGAGTCATCTTTGGTTGCTGGCGGGAGGGGTGTCGCCCTTACACACGCAACAGTATCTTTACTTTAATTCAAAGGTTCAAACAGGGTAACAATATATACATCAGTCTTTGAATTCAGGCAGGGAAGAGGAATAAAATAGTATTTTTAAATAGTCTTTGAAATATGCCTCATGTCATAAAATGATCAGTCCTTAAGATAGTTGGCAGCCAGCACTTTTTCTTCACTGTCCAAAGTGAGAAACATGGCAAAATGACAGTTAGGACCATTGGTCTCAACAGCTAGTCAGAGGCAGCAGCCAATCAGCACTCTGGCTCCTGGTATACTCAGCCAGTCAACTGCTGACACATCTCTCTCCAGTTAACCCACCATATCATGGTGTCCTTTTTCAAATCTTCACGCCACTGTGTATGATTACCCAATAGGCAGTCATTGCAGTTCTTTTTTAAAGGTATGCAATGTGTTCCATAAAGTACACTGACTCCTGCATTAGCTGCAGAAATGTTATATAGAAATAGAGTCTATAAGAATCAAAAGGCAAAAGTGCAAATAAATGGTCAACTATCCAAAGAATTTGTGATAGGGAAAGGTTCTAGACAAGGCTGCCCGATCTCACCCCTGATTTTTATTATGGCATTAGAAATTCTGCTGAAAAATTTAAAGGAAGATCCAAATATTAAGGGGGTTAAAATAGGCAAACAAGAATTTAAGGCCAGGGCCTACGCTGATGACATAATTGGAATAATAGAAAACCCAAGAGAGAACATTAAAAATTGGTTAAATATGATTGAACAGTTCGGGAAATTGGCCGGTTTCAAACTAAATAAACAAAAGACTACCATTCTAACAAAAAATATGACAAAGGAAAAGCAACTTGAATTAAAGGACATTTCGGGTCTCACAATAGTAAGCAAAATGAAATACCTGGGTATCTGGATCACATCGAAAAACGCACAACTCTTCACGAACAACTATGAAAGGCTTTGGAAGGAGGTCCAGAAAGATCTAGAGAGGTGGAAATATTTAAACCTGTCTCTGATGGGTAGTATTGCTCTGATCAAAATGTCAGTCCTTCCGAAGTTATTATACCTTTTCCAAAATATACCAATAATTAGAAATGTGAAGAAATTTAATGATTGGAATAAAGATCTTATGAAATTTGTCTGGAAAGGTAAGAAACCAAGAATAAAATACCAAATTCTGACAGATAAGAAAACAAGAGGCGGTTCAGACTACCTAATTTTAAATTATATCATGAAGCTAATGCTTTAATTTGGCTAAAGGACTGGATGGTTTTAAAAAGGCAGAACCTTCTTACGCTAGAGGGCCATGACCTACGTGTAGGCTGGCACGCCTATCTTTGTTACGGAAGAGAACAGAAGGAAAAGAATTTTGGAAACCATTTTATCCGATCCTCTTTAATTAGAATTTGGGACAGATATAAAAAATATTTTTATTCCAAAACACCTCTCTGGATCTCCTCTACGGAAGCTAAACAGAGAAGGTTACTAGGTTGGACAACCTGGCCCACATATGAAGATCTTTTAAAAAAGGGTTCAATGGTATTAAAATCTCAAGAAGAAATAACTCAGAGTTTCCCTAAAATCACATGGTTACATTATTTACACATAAAGGAACAATACACGCAAGATTTAAAACAAGGTTTCCAAGTGAAAGAAGTTTTTTGGGATAACTTTCTAAAGACTGATACGAAATGTATAACTAAACTTTATGAAAAATTACTAGAATGGTCAACTGAGACGGAATTAGTCAAAAATTGTATGGTCAAATGGGCAGAAAACCTCAAAAGACCAATAGCAATGTGTGATTGGGAATTAATGTGGAAGAAAAAACTTAAATACACCTATGCAACGGACTTAAAAGAAAACTGGTTGAAAATGTTTCATAGGTGGTACATGACTCCAGTAAAGCTTAATAGTATGTATAAGAATGTATAGAAAACTTGCTGGAAATGTAATGAACATGATGGGACCTTTTTTCATCTATGGTGGAGCTGTAAAGAATCCCAAAGATATTGGAAAAGTATTCACGAAGAAATGCAAATATTATTTAAAAAGAAATTCTCAAGAAAGGCTGAATATTACTTATTGGGAATTGTGGATGGAGATATAGAACTGGATGGTAATGAGGATATTTTGTTTATATATCTTACAACGGCCGCTAGAATCGTCTTCGCCAAAGTTTGGAAGCAGAAAGAAATACCAGAAAAAGTTAATTGGATCAACAAGATAAATGAAATAAAGGACATGGATAGATTAACATTTTTCTTAAAAAGAAATACAGGTATCCCGCTTAAAGAGACTAATTGGTCGATAGTCGAAGATTACATGAAAACACTATAGAACATTTTATAAACTGAACTGAGGAAACTTGGAGGATGAGCCACGGAACTCATCCCTTTTTCTTTCTCTCTTTTTTTATCTATGTATACACTGTAAAAGAAAATCTTTGTTCGAGCTGAATCAGAAGGAAGTCCACCACCACTTTTTGTATTTTTTTCTTTTTTTCTTTTTTGTATTTTTTGCATTTTTTACCTGTTTTTTTGTCTTTTGTATTTTTTATACTTTTTTTTCCTTTTTCTCTTTCTTTTTTCTTTCTTTTTCTAGGTATTTTCCTACTTTTCTATCTTCTTACATTATTCCACCTCTTTCGCTGTAATTATATAAAATTCAATAAAATTCTTATAAAAAAAATAAATTATTGTTTGATTCATGTTGACTAGATTTCAGATGAGGATATTAATCTATAGAAATAAGTATTAATTTAAGGTCATATAAGAAGTTTCTTTCTCCCAATAACTGGCTGTTGCACCTGCTTCCTTCAAGGCAGTGGAAAAGACCACACCACCCTGTAGTAAACATTTACTACTGCCCTAATCCACCTGGTACTTCTCTAAAGAAGATGTGTCTTGTGCACATATCCATGATCACAGAATGAAAATTAACACTAAAATAGAAACAAGATAATGTACTGGATACCTCAAATGACACTGTCAATGTGGCATTCAAAAGTTAAGCAATTTTAAAATGTTTGGAAAACTTAGCACATTTACTTTTGAATAAGTAGGGAATATGTTCCAAGATCTCTGTGAAAATCTAAAACTGTGAATAATACTGAAACCTATATTTTGAGAAAGATAGTATACAATAGTGCTGGAGAACCCAGGGAAGGAGAAAGGGGATGATTTTATATTATGTGTAAGTGATACCATGGATATCAATCCAATAAAGGGAGGGGGTCATATTGTACTATAATTATACTTCTAACTTTTAAATCTTGGTGAAACCCCTCAACATTGCTCCAGTAAGTTTACTAAGGATTGCCAGAACCCTGTTAGGGGATTGCATCTTTATATATAGATCACATCTGTGGGATTTGGAATTGTTCAGTTGTGAAACATCATCATCATCATCATCATCATCATCATCATCATCATCATTCTGACACAAAAACACAGTATGTCACAGCAAACGAGATCTATATGCTGGATTTCGTATAAAAAAATCACAAGTCGAACACTTCCCAAGCGTCTAGGACTGCATGCAAGCGTCTAGTCCTAAGCGTCTAGGACTGCATGCATCATTTCGAATGATGCATGCAGATGCATGCAGATCCAATAAGGTGGCCTTTTGCAGTTGACATATTGTGATTTTGTCAATGTTTATTGTCTCCAAATGCCGGCGGAAATCTTTTGACATGGCGGCCAGTGTGCCAATGACCACTGGGACCACTATACTGGTTTATGCCAGAACCTTTGCAGTTCGATTTTGAGGTCTTGATAGCCGCTGAGCTTTTCCTGTTGTTTTTCCTCAATGCGGCTGTCACCTAGTATGGCGACATCAATAATCCAGACTTTCTTCTTTTCCACAATCGTGATGTCTGGCATATTATTATTATTATTATTATTATTATTATTATTATTATTATTATTATTATTACCTAGCTTTCTGTCTTCATCAAAAGTTTCTCAAGTTGTTTCTGACATGAAAAAAATCAAAACCCAAAGTGATTCACAACATTTAAAAGAATGCAATTAAATACCTAACCATTAAAATAGGATTAAAGGTATAATTATTGAAATAAATCATTAAAATTAAATCAAACACATAAAACTAGTAAAACAATTAAAACACGATACAGTACCTCCTGACTTGTTATTTAAATCTTCTGCCTTAAAAGCCTGTCTGGATAAAAACAACAAAGAGGGGACCAGTCTGGTTTTCAAGGAAAGGTTTTTCCAGAATCGAGGGCTAGTGACTGAGAAGGCACTTTCTTGTATTGCCACCAACCATTCTTGCAATGATGGTAGGACTGAGAGAGGGGTCTCTCCTGAGGATTACAGGGCACAGGCATGTTCCTACAAGGATGTACAATCTTCCAAATAGCCTGGACCTGAATTGTGTAAGGCTTTATAAGTCATAGAATCGTAGAATCATAGAGTTGGAAGAGACCTCATGGGCCATCCAGTCCAACCCCCTGCCAAGAAGCAGGAAAATCACATTCAAAGCACCCCCAACAGATGCCATCCAGCCTCAGTTTAAAAGCCTCCAAAGAAGGTTTTTGAACAGACCAGCACTTTGCATTGTGCCCAGAAATAAACTGGCATCCACTGGAATTGTTGAAACAGGAGAGTAAAAGGATTTGCTACATTATTATGTAGCAAATCCATCAATAACTGCATTGTTTCCCAATGCATGAAGACACAATGACATCATGAATATCATACATTATTGCCAATATCTCATAATTCATTCAATCTATAATTTAACAAAGTATATGCAAAGTTATGTTAGATAAACGTTCATGTAGGATTACAGCAGATATATACTTTTTGTAGTACAGTATGACCCCCATATCTGTGAGGGATATGCTCTAAGACCCCCTTGGATACCTAGACTGTAGTAGCCCCCGATGGCACAGTGGGTAAAACCCCTGTACTGGCAGGACTGAAGACCGACAGGTCGCAGGTTCGATTCTGGGGAGAGGCGGATGAGCTCCCTCTATCAGCTCCAGCTCCTCATGTGGGGACATGAGAGAAGCCTCCCACAAGGATGATAAAACATCAAATCATCTGGGTGTCCCCTGGGCAACGTCCTTGCAGATGGCCAATTCTCTCACACCAGAAGCAACTTGCAGTTTCTCAAGTCGTTCCTGACATGACAAAAAAAAACCAAACAACCTAGACTGTATTTTGACTGTGCTTGGGCCAGAGATATGCCATAGAATAACATTGGAGGATTTAGAGGGGCTCACAAATATATATTTTTTAAAAAATATGGGTAAGTGAAACCATGGATATTGAATCTGTGAATACGGGATTCATATTGTGCCTGATTTTTAAATAATTCAAAATTTACTTGAAATTATCTGACTTCAGCTGTTGATGTTGAAATGTTATTTCCATGAAACTCTCAAAACTACAAGCTTTATCAACAAAAGTTAGTTCCTTCTGGTGTGGTAGTATTTTTCTGTTAATTTCCTTGTTTGAGCTAAGATGTTCCATGCAACTACAAGCACAGTTTCATCAGACAGCTAAAAAAAACACAAAACAAAACACAAAGCACAAGAAAATGTTGTGGTGAAAATAAACTAATACATTAACAAAACTGAATTATTTTTAATTAAATGTCCGTGGCATTAGCTGCTAACTGTTCTAAGTTTTAGGAGCCCCCGGTGGTGCCATGGGTTAAAGCACTGAGCTGCTGAGCTTGTTGACTGAAAGGTCACATGTTCGATTCTGGGGAGCGGCGTGAGCTTCCGCTGCCAGCCCCAGCTTCTGCCAACCTAGCAGTTCGAAAACATGCAAATGTGAGAAGATCAATAGGTCCGGTGGGAAGGTAACGGTGTTCCATGCAGTCATGCTGGCCACATGACCTTGGAGATGTCCACCGACAACACTGGCTCTTCGGCTTAGAAATGGAGATGAGCACCACACCCCAGAGTCGGACACGACTGGACTTAATGTCAGGGGACAACCTTTACCTTTTTTATTCTAAGTTTAGTAGTTCATGATTTCATATGCTTCCAGGTAATTCTGTTCAGCCATCTGCTGCTATTAAAGAAGACTAGCCATTTATTTACCTATTTCCCAAACCACCATTTGATATGAAACACAACAATAAAAATGTCACTGTATTATATATGAATTGGGATCAGAATAGAATTGTGAATTATCACTAGAAAGAGCTGTTTTGAATGTACCTTTCTAGGTCTGCACTGTTTTATAAATTGCAGAATAAGATCCTCGTCACATCCTGGTCTAAAATCTTCACAAATTTAATTTAATTTTTACATGCAAGAATGAAAAATATCATAAGTTTTCTTCCCACTGGCCAGCTTTACAAGAAATTTTCAAGATATTTTTTTAAAAATGTATGTATTTTGGTGGTTGTTTTGATGACAATTATGCACAGTTACCCCAATATTTTGAGCAAGAGTCAATAATGTTTGTGCAAAAATCTCTTAACATTATTTCCACAGAAGTCCAGAAATAAGAAAAATCTCATATTAGTTGATATTTTTGTCTTTCAGGACATGAGAATATATTTCACGTTCCTGTGATTGTGTTTCAAAAGACTAATATAAGTGGGAAGGCTAAGATATTTTGTGGATTTATTTCTAGTCTTTTGCTTTTATTTCTAGTCTTTCTAGATTTTGTGGTTTTATTTCTATAACATGTCTGAGGCTTATCTATACTGACCACTTAGGTTGGTGTATACCCCGATCATCCTCACGGTGACTAAATCCTGGATCCAGCCTAACTTGGGGCACAGCCTCCTTAACTTAGAACCAGTGAAGACAATTACACTTGTTCCTAAACAGAACCAGCCACAAATGTCTTGACTGATACCCAGGGGCGGCTCAACCCATTATGCAAAGTAAGCATTTGCATTATAGTTGATTTTGCCCAGGAGCGCTCTTGAGGTGCTCTTGGGGGGAAAATAGACCTTGACATATGCGAGTTGTAGTTACTGGGATGTATAGTTCACCTACAATCAAAGAGCATTCTGAACTCCACCAATGATGGAATTGAACCAAATATGGCACACAGAACTCCCACGACGAACAGAAAAATATATATCAGTGATTGGTTGGGGGGGGGGGGGGAATACTGTTTGCTTACCATTGAAAATTACCTAGGGCCACCTCTGCTGATACCTCACATTCATCAAGCTTGGTCACTCCCTATGCCATGGCTGTCCCCAGCCCTGAGACAACACCTACCTTCTTCTTGGTGCACTGCCCATGCACAAAGACTTGTTTTCTGCTTCCCTGGAGACTAGGACACGAAACAATGGCTCAAACTACAAGAAAGGAGATTCCATCTGAACATGAGGAAGAACTTCCTGATTGTGAGAGCTGTTCAGCAGTGGAACTCTCTGCCCCAGAGTGTGGTGGAGGCTCCTTCTTTGGAGGCTTTTAAACAGAGGCTGGATGGCCATCTGTCAGGGGTGCTTTGAATGCAATATTCCTGCTTCTTGGCAGGGGATTGGACTGGATGGCCCATGAGGTCTCTTCCAACTCTTTGATTCTATGATTCTATGACTTCCAGCTCCCTTAGCATGGCAGCACTGTGCCAGATGTCAGGCAGAACACAAAGAAGAATCATAGAGTTGGAAGAGACTTTGTGGGCCATCCAGTCCAACCCCATGCCAAGAAGCAAGAAAATCACATTCAAAGCACTCCTTGACAGATGGTCATCCAGCCTCTGTTTAAAAGTGTCCAAAGAAGGAGCCTCCACCACACTCCAGGGCAGAGAATTCCACTGCTAAACAGCTCTCACAGTTAGGAAGTTCTTCCTAATGTCCAGGTGTAATCTTCTGAAGGCAGATTCTCTGGCATGGTTGGGGAAAACCATGACATGGAGAGCAGGGCAAGGACCTTTAAAGTGGTTGCCCAATGGTGCCAAATAATGTTCAGTGCTACTGACTCTCTGCTATCACCAATGTGACTGAGGGAGTCTCATGCAGGCTGGATCCAGCATTTAGGGTGCTGGATCAGGCCCACATTTTGTGCCAGTGTAGATGGGCCCTGGGTCTTCAGAGGAATATAGTGGTTATGACAACTGATGTTGGCACCTATACAAAAGTACTGAGAAGAAAGTCTCACTGATTTCAAGCTTGTGTGCTTTCATATATTTGATGTCATTTCCCATTTAATGATGGTTAGTATATTTTGAATGTGTACTCATCCTCTAGTCCAGAGGTCCTCAAACTTTTTAAACAGAGGGCCAGGTCACAGTCCCTCAAACTATTGGGGGGCCGGATTATAATTTGAAAAAAACATTAATGAATTCCTATGCACACTGCATATATTTTATTTGTAGTGCAAAAAACACTTTAAAACAATAAAATAATTAAAATGAAGAATAATTTCAACAAATATAAACTTAATAGCATTTCAATGGGAAGTGTGGGCCTGGTTTTGGTTGATGAGATAGGTTTGTTGTTGTTGTTGTTGTTGTGTACTTTCAAGTTGTTTCAGACTTAGGTTGACCCTGAGCGAGGGCTGGGTAAATGACCTTGGAGGGTGGTATCCAGCCCCCAGGCCTTAGTTTGAGGACCCCTGCTCTAGTCATTCAACCAGATTGGTGGTCTATAGTGGTCTATGGACAAGTTCCAGTTCTTCACCCATCTGATGGTAGAACTGAAGTACTATGAAGAAGGAAGGAGAGAAACGGTTGTAGCCAATGGACTGGTTCTTGGCACATTCTGTGTAAAATACTGTAGTGTATAAGAGACAAAATTAATAAAGTCATGAAGACGCTCAATAAAAAGTATACCACAATTAGAGGCAATATCAGATTCTCAACCATCAACCAAAATATTAACATTACTTTTGAAAATATGAATGGTAAAGTTTCCCTCATGTTTATTTGCTTCTTGGGAATTAATTTGATTACAATTCAGCAATGCCTATGTTCAATAATTAAAATAAATATACTTTATTCTTTTATAGTTTAGCATGTGGTAGGAAGCAAGAACATAACAAAGAGATAAATGCAGGTTAAATAATTTATCAACAGAAATTCAACCATTTCTATTCACTATTGGAGCAGAAGGAGCATTATAAAGCATTTTAATACAATAACTGTTTGAAAAACATTTGAGACGGTCTTCCTTCCATGAGTGCAATGACTTTTGCGTGGGGGAGAGATCTCTTGCCATATAGAATTTCCATTAATTTCAATCAAACAAATTAATTTGTTTGCACAAAGATCACTGTGCCCCAGTTCTGTCCATTAAAATGAATGGGCAGTTCACTGGGTGCAAGAAGAGTTCCGTGTGTATGCCCTTACAACCATCACATGAAACAGTACAGAGGGATTTACTAATTTTGGGCTCTAGACATTGTTTTAATTTAAAATTAGTTCATTTCTCCTAATGAGAGAAACAATCATTCTGGAGGGACCATAAAACAACCAAATCTTGCAAAATCTGGAATAAAATGTAAGGAAGAATTGTTTGTTATACAACTACATTAAACTTGTTTATTAGCTTTAATGTCTTAACAATTTGCTGGCGCCAAGATTTTTCAGTTACCATGAGGGAGAGGGAGGTGTTTCACTTTCATTTGCATTCTTGATCCCTGCTGCTCTGTTTATAGCACTGATGCTATTCATACAGTCTTTGCAATATTAATTTTTAATTTATGGTGCTCATTAGGAGACATTTAAAGCAGAACAATTATCATTTATCTTGATATATTATTTACTAAGGCTTGCTGTCATGGTTAGGGACTTATGATTAGTGGTTGGGGAATTTAAAAAAAAAAGATCCAAAAGGTGCTAGTGTTATCAAAAAATCAACCCCTTCTCTAATAATAATAACTATAAATTTATAACATTTTTTGAGCTTGGCTGGGGCTCAAGCCCCAGCCCAGCCCCAAACATTCCTGGGAGGATTAACTCCTCAGGACAGACAAGAGGGAACAGGAAAATGTCTTTCCTTACAATACAATTAAGAATTAGACTCCAGGGGTACCATTATCTGCTTTCTCAGACCAATCCCTCCTTTTTTCCCCTCTTCCCTGGTGAAAAAAAAACCTATGCACAACTGTATTGAAATAACTATCTTTTCCAATCTGCCACTCTAGGAGAACCCTTGAATATGTTATTAATGAACAATCAGGGGAGAGGACTCGCATATATATGTACAAGAACTGAGCACCCAAAGAAACTTGAACTATATAAAATGTGCTTGGAAAAGTTCTGAGGGCGGGGTTGAACATTCAGGAAGCTAGCCCAATTTCCAGTTGAGAGAGAATCCCCTCCAGGGAGAAAGGCCTCTTTAGAGATGTAATCAAGGTATTTACAAAATATTTGTCTTTTCTCTGCAGCTCCTACTGTAAACCCTATAATCCCATCCTGGACTATTTCTGAAAACTTCCCAAGTCTTGCCCTTTTCCTCCTGGAAGGAACTTCCAAATGGCTCCAGCTTCAAATTAACAAATAGAAACTCATCATCCACTTTTGAAATGATAGGGAGTCCCCAGCCAATCACAGCTTGGATCAACCATTCCTGAGCCAATCAAGGGAGGTAATGGGTCTTCTGAATGGCTGCCAAATGGGATAAAATATTTGGCATTGTAACATGTGTTATGTTGGTCCTTTGGAGTGATTATGCTGTTCTGACATCCATCTGGCCAGATAAATAAAATTTCTGTTATTGCCATTAAACCCAGGTATATTTTTCCTGGCTGTTAAAGTAGCATGGCATGCTGGTTGACAAACCTACACTGTCCCCTATGGAAACATAATTTATATCACAAATTGTCACAAAACAAGGTGGAAACATAATTTATAACACAAATGGTCACAAAACAAGCCCTGAAGTTCTGATGGAAAGATAATATTAATGAAACTCAGGCCACTGGTTTATTAATTATTCACATAACCACACTTTCCTCTACTCTAGCGGTTCTGAAAGTGTGCTTCACACAACCCTTGGGTGGGTGCCCCAAAGACTGGGTGGCTGTTGAGGGTGCTTTGATCATGCTTTTCCTGCATGGTAGAAAGGAGTTAAACTAGAAGGCCCTGGAGTCTTCCATTGAAATACTGTTAAGTTTATGTTGGTTAACATTGTTCTTCATTTTACATATTGTATCGCTTTCTTTTTCTTTTCTTTTTTGCACTACAAGTGAGATATGTGCCATGTGTATAGGCATCTATTCATTTTTTTTCAATTAGTTCACACAAATGCTCTCCATCCATCTGTCACTGGTCCGGAGCATCTGGCAAAGTTTAAAATACAATGCGTCAAAAAGTTTGCCCATGTCTGATATATATATTAGGGCTGGGCGGTTTCGTTTCGTTAATTCGTAATTCGTTAAAAATTCGTTATTTTTTTTATAATGAAGCGATAACGAACCATTCTGGAGCAACTTAAAAACGAAACGAATTTTTAAATTCATTTCGTAATTGTTTCGGATTAGTTATGTATTCGTTTCGTTATCGTTTTGAAGTCGTTTTGTTATTATTTCCACATGTCTGGGGCAAGTTTTATAGTTGTTTTTGTTTAATTAGTGAAAAAAAATTATAAATATCACACCAACAGTCAACAACAGAGGGAGAGGGAAGCTTCAGAAGTTCCCCCTGTCCCATTTGGAGGTTTTTTAGCGTATTTCGCGGTCGCGTCCGCCATTAACGAATTGATTCGTTATTGTTTCGGAAATCGATTCGTTATTTGTAATTTTTTAACCATTTACGAAATTTCGTAAATATCGAACTTTTTAAAAGAAAAATTTCGGAATTCTTTTTAAAATCGAAACGCAAAAACCCCCAAAAAACGAATTGATTTTAGAAACAAATTTTTCCGTTGTTACCCAGGCCTAATATATATATATCACACACAAGGTATTGTTAATGAAAAATTTGTTAATTTTTCATTATAGTAATTGAGCAAGTGGGGAAATTTCAGGTGCTCTTTTCTCAATCATTCTTACACCTATAGGAATGAAACCTACTACAGTGGTAGAACACATTTACCACTTTTAGCCCATCATGTTTCAGAATGTTTAACTTATCCATGAAGTTTTGGGAAATTTAAAAATACAAGAGTTATCTTCTTGAACTTTCTATACAATGAAACAAGATAATAGTTAGCCCTCTTTGCAGATTCATGAGTTTATTGGAATCCTGGATGGCTGCTGCTATAGAGGGACAAATCTCTCCCCTGTCCTGATTGGGGCTTTCTGATGCTGAACAGAATACTTAGAAATATTGTTTAGAGCAGGGATTTTTTTAATTTTCTGGCATAGGTCTCCTTGCCTTCCCAAACTATGTTTGGGAAAGCAAACATAGTTTCTTATCCCTTGCTCCCAGGGTCCTGAGGCTACTGGCAAATAGAGTTGGCCTTTGGGGAAGGACAAAGCATTGTTTTGGGACTGCTATTTGACTGGTCAGTGGACCAGAATTCTGACCTTTTTCAGCCTCTTTCCCAGCAAACTCTGCTTTCTCTCTGCTGCTCTGTCTCCAAATAGCAAGATGTCATTAATGTAAAGAGGAATGCCAGCCTTTCTGGCTTGGCTTTGCTTGCTTGCACTGAAAATGCAAGCAAGCATTGGAAGGCTTTAGAGGTTTACAAAATTTGAATGAAAAGTATTGGATAAGTTTGATATCTTAAGCTTTTGACATGGGCCATGCTCACATGTCAGATATCACGTTGTAAGTACAAATTTAGTTAATTTGATCTGACTTACGATGATTAACAAGAATTTGGCATGACCCAAATTTTATAATTTTATAATGTAACTAGCTGTCCCCTGCCACGCATTGCTGTGGCCCAGTATGGGGGTTCTGTGTGGGAGGTTTAGGCCAATTCTATCATTGGTGAGGTTCAGAATGCTCTCTGATTGTAGGCAATCTACAAATCCAAGCAACTACAACTCCCAAATCTCAAGATTCAATTTTCCCCAAACTCCACTAATGTTCACATTTGGGCATATTGAGTATTGTAGAGTTTGGTCCAGATCCATCATTGTTTGAGTCAACATTCCAATTCTTATTCGTAGTCATAATTATTTCTCAGTCCAGACAGTCATTTATTTATTTATTTATTTATTTATTTATTTATTTATTACTAGCCGTCCCCTGCCACGCATTGCTGTGGCCCACATGGGGGTTCTGTGTGGGAGGTTTGGCCCAATTCTATCGTTGGTGGTTCAGAATGCTCTGTGATTGTAGGTGAACTATAAATCCCAGCAACTACAACTCCCAAATGTCAAGATTCTATTTTCCCCAAACTCCACCAGTGTTCACATTTGGGCATATTGAGTATTCTTGTAGAGTTTGGTCCAGATCCATCCTTGTTTGAGTCCACAGTGATCTCTGGATGTAGGTGAACTACAACTCCAAAACCAAAGGACACTGCCCACCAAACCCTTCCAGTATTTTCTGTTGGTCACGGGAATGTGTGCCAAGTTTGGTTCAATTCCATCATTGGTGGGGTTCAGAATGCTCTTTGATTGTAAGTGAACTATAAATCCAGCAACTACAACTCCCAAATGACAAAATCAATTTTTTGAGTGAAGGACATACATTGGGTTGTTAGGTGTCTTGTGTCCAAATTTGGTGTCAATTCGTCCAGTCGTTTTTGAGTTCTGTTAATCCCACAAACGAACATTATATTTTTATTTATATAGATATATAAACAAAAAAGGCTCTGCAACTGAAAAAGTTTGAGAACCCCTGCTCTACTCTATTCTCAGCTTCGTGCAACAAGAATTAAAAGGAAAAGTCATGAATTTGTATTTTTCCATAGGTTTGCAAGCATTCTTGCTAAAGGATATTGGCACTTGATATATTCAAACAAGTAATTATAGCAACAGGGATCATCAAATCATTGACATTTGTCTTCCAACATTACTTAAATCTCTTGATAGTACTTATAGAAAAGGAGCTTTGAAATCTGGCTCATCTTTGAGTTTTCAGATTCTAAAAAAAGTTCTATAACAATGTAAATTAACATCTTTGCTCCTGCTTGTACTGTTCCAAGAAGTTCACAACATCTGGAAGTCATAATAGAGTATTTAACTGTACATTGAACAGAAATATATGTGTTTATATGTCTTCAAGTTGCTTTTCTTCTTATGACAACCCCATGAATTTCAAAGAGGAGACATACTCAGAGGCAGTTTTAACAGTTCCTTCCTTTCAAATATAGCCAACAACAATCTCCCATCCCAGTACTACCCAGAGCTGACCACACATACCTTCCAAGATCAGGTAGGATCTGAAGACTTTAGGGTATTTTGGCGGTATGACTGTTAAATAAAATAAGGCTTAGTTGAATAGAAATAAAGCAACAACGCTTCTTTAAGTATTTATTCCGTTGAGAGTATACTGACCATGCAAATGGCCAAGGCTGCATCTCCCAGATCCATAAATATGACTAAAGGCACCACTCATTAATAGAATCATAGAATCAAAGAGTTGGAAGAGACCTCATGGGCCATCCAGTCCAACCCCCTGCCAAGAAGCAGGAATATTGCATTCAAATCACCCCTGACAGATGGCCATTCAGCCTCTGTTTAAAAGCTTCCAAAGAAGGAGCCTCCACCACACTCCGGGGCAGAGAGTTCCACTGCTGAACGCTCTCACAGTCAGGAAGTTCTTCCTCATGTTCAGATGGAATCTCCTTTCTTGTAGTTTGAAGCCATTGTTCCACGTCCTAGTCTCCAGGGAAGCAGAAAACAAGCTTGCTCCCTCCTCCCTGTGGCTTCCTCTCACATATTTATACATGGCTATCATATCTCCTCTCAGCCTTCTCTTCTTCAGACTAAATATGCCCAGCTCCTTAAGCCGCTCCTCATAGGGCTTGTTCTCCAGACCCTTGATCATTTTAGTCGCCCTCCTCTGGACACATTCCAGCTTGTCAATATCTCTCTTGAATTGTGGTGCCCAGAATTATAGTTTTCATTTCATTTATAACAACTAACTATAGAATCACAGAACCTTAGACCTGCAAGGGCCATCAAGACCAAACCCCTGCCACACAAGAACACAGCCCATTCAACTTCTGTTTAAAACCCTCAGAAGACGAGGAATCCACCAGAATCAAGGCAGTGCACTTTACTGTCAAATAGTTCTTACAGATTCACAAAGATTAATTCCATTGTTGAAAAATGGATCTTTTGACAGCCAAGAATATCCTTATTATGAAAAGGAAGGGTTTTACTCAATTTTCTTTGGTTTTCAATCTTTAAAAGTGTTACGCTGGAATTTTCTCTGTGGAATAATGCCTGTGCTACACATTCTGGGACATGCTAATTTGGGGAGAATATTGTGGAAGAATGTTTGTTCTTTTCTGAAGAGAGAAAACTACTTTAATCATCCTTGTAGTTAAGATGAATAATTGAAAGCTATGCAGCCCTAATCTGTGTATGTGTGCCTCTGTGTATGTACTAAAGTTAGAATCCACAGATTTAGTTGAAACAAACAAGCCAATACCACAAGGTACACTTTCTAATTTTTCAGACGTTTTGGATATTTAAGACATGGCAAATTATGCTGACACAACTCTACTACTCTTTTCCACCTAACTCCAAGGAAGCCTCTCGGGTGCTGGATGAGTGTCTGGCTGCTGTGGCTGTCTAGATGAGGAGGAAAAAGCTGAAGATTAATTCTGACATGACAGAGGTCCTCCTGGTCAATCGTAAACCGGATCGGGGTATAGGGTGGCTATCTGTGCTGGACAGGGTTGCACTCACCCTGAAGTCACAGGTCCACAGTTTGGGGGTCCTCCTGGACTCGTCACTTACGCTTGAGGCTCAGGCGTCGGCGGTGGCCGGGAAGGCCTTTGCACAATTAAGACTCGTACGCCAGCTGCGACCGTACCTCGAAGGCGGATCTGGCCAGGGTGGTCCATGCCTTAGTCACCTCCAGATTGGATTACTGTAATGCACTCTATGTGGGGCTGCCCTTGAAAATGGCCCGGAAATTTCAGATGATCCAACGGGCGGCAGCCAGGTTGTTAACTGGGGCTCCTTACAGGAGAGTCAACCCTCCTGTTCAAGGAGCTCAACTGGCTGCCATTCATTTTCCGGTCCCAATTCAAGGTGCAGGTTCTTACCTACAAAGCCCTGAACGGTTTGGGACCTGCCTACCTACGTGACCGCATTTCTGTGTACGAACCCACACGATCTTTCGATCATCTGGAGAGGCCCTGCTCACGATCCCACCTGCATCGCAAGCACGATTGGTGGGGACGAGGGAGAGGGCCTTCTCGATAGTGGCCCCTCATCTCTGGAACTCACTCCCTAAGGACATCAGGCAGGCCCCAACTCTGGCAGTCTTCAGGAGGAGTTTGAAAACGTGGTTGTTCCAGTGTGTCTTCCCAGAATAATGAATCCTCAGCACTTTGCCCTCTAAAGCACTTTATATCGATTTAGGTCTGTTCGTATGTCTCCACTACACCCATTTCCTTATCTCGTCCATGACCAGCATCATTTTAAATTTTAATTACATTTGGCCCAGCCATAGATTTTAAAATGTTCTGTACTATTGTCAATGCTTATGTTATTGTCTATGTGATTTATTTTTATTGCATGTATTGTTATTGTTATTGCTTGTATTGTTGTATTGCGGGCTTGGCCTCATGTAAGCCACACCGAGTCCCTTGGAGAGATGGTAGCGGGGTATAAATAAAGTATTATTATTATTATTATTATTACTACTACTATTATTGCAGTTCTTTATTCAAACATATGCAATGCATTCCATAAAGTACACTAACTCCTGCATTAGCTGCAGAAATGTTATATAGAAATAGAGGTGGAAGTCATTATGACTAGATTGCAGATAAGGATATTAATATATAGAAGTAAGTATTAATTTAAGGTCATAGAAGAAGTTTCTTTCTCCCAATGACTGGCGGTTGCCACTGCTTCCTTATTATTATTATTCTTGTAGGTTCACGGGATCATCTGATACTATGGGACTTGGGATTGTGGTGCGGAGAGAACAGCACAAACCAAGGTAGTCATGAAGCCTGCCATGTTCAAGTATGGGTCCCATTCACTTGCCTACCATGTTCATATCTCTGTCAGCGAGAACAAAATGAGTGGTGGAGAGGATATCATATTCATGTTTTTGATGCAAAATGTCTAAGACTGGCGCTGGTACAAGCTGTGCTGTCCACACAGCATGCTGCACACAGCATTATTATCCAAAAGAGAAGTAAGGTGCTGGCCTTTCCTTCAGTTGATTCTCGTAATCCCAGTTAAGCATGACAGTACCCAGCTGGGAGGGCAGGAGGCTGCCATCTGGACAAGCCCTGAGACATTTTGAGGATCGTCACTCTGCAGTTCAATAGCTGTATTGTGCTTTCTTTTGTCAATTTTCTTGGCTTTTTTCCTTTTTGGAAGAATGGTGGGAACCAAATGTACAGCAACATTAACAACAGAATCTCCTTAGATGTTAAAGGCAAAATAATAGCCTAGGATGACTTTTTCAGAACTGTGTAGTAGCAGCAATACACAGGGCTATGGTTTTCACAGCATGCCTGTGCAGCAGGTAAGTAAAGATTATTAACCTCATTGTTGCGTCATATCAGAATCTCATTATGGATTGGAAAAGAGGCGTGAAAAATCAGGGAAGGGAACCCTTGCAATTCATGTCATTTGGTTAAACTCTTTGGCACCCTGGTGTTGGTTTAGTTGGTCTGGTTAGGAGCATAATGTATAACAAATAACAAGCCTTTCTCAGAATTGCCTCATGCAGAAATTATATAGTATAAAATGAGTCTTTTAAAAGTACGTCAAATAATTATGTTTAAAATGTTGTTGGGGAAAAAACTACCTATTTTAAACAAATCTATAAATTGTGGTGAGGTTGCAGAGGTGAATAAATCCTGGTAATCTGAGCTTTTATTAGGTATTTATTCTAAAAGGTGTTTTTGAATTCAATATTTGCAGAGAAAATCAGGAGCATGATCCAACCTCCCACTTATATTTCTGTTCCCCGCAGTATAGTGTTCTCTGTGCATGAGTCCTATGTAAAGCCAATGATGGACATCTAATAAAATTGGATACCCCCACACACCCACGCCAACTAAATGTTTTCAGAGGAGTAGAACTAAACAACATGTTATATTCATATAATGTAATGTTCTCAAGTTGCTATCTGATAGCTTGAATATTTTAGCCCTGAATCTGAATAGATACAAATAAAATTATCATTATTATTATTTTATTATTATTAATTTTATTTGTACCCGCTAACATCTCCCGAAGGACTCGATGCGGCTTACAAAGGCCAAGGCCTCAATAAAAACAACTACATAACAATACACATAACATTATGAAGCAAACATCAAGCAATAACAGTAAACAATAAACAATAAAACAATACACCATAACACAATAAACTAGGGCCGGGCCAAATGTAATGGGTACAGATTAAAAAGTGCTGAGTATGACAGGTGGAATATAGGATTTTAGGGTAAGTGCAATGTGCAGACAATCTTAAATCTCTAATAAAGTGCTTCTGGGACATATTGTTGGAGTTTCCTATTCTGGAAAGGCACACCGGAACAGCCAGGTCTTCAAACTCTTCCTAAAGACTGCCAGTGTAGGGGCTTGTCTGATGTCCTTGGGGAGGGTGTTCCAAAGTCGGGGGGCCACCACAGAAAAGGCCCTGTCCCTCGTCCCCACCAGACGCGCCTGCGATGCAGGTGGGATCGCGAGCAGGTCTCCAGATGAACGAAGAGAACGCGTGAGTTCATAAACGGAGATGCGGTCATGCAGGTAGGCAGGTCCCAAACTGTTTAGGGCTTTGTAGGTGAGCACCTGCACCTTGAATTGGGACCGGAAAATGAACGGCAGCCAATGGAGCTCCTTAAACAGGAGGGTTGACCTCTCTCTGTAAGGAGCACCAGTTAACATCCTGCCGCCGCCCATTGGACTAACTGAAATTTCTGAGCTGTTTTCAAGGGCAGCCCCACGTAGAGCGCATTACAGTAGTCCAATCTAGAGGTGACCAAGGCATGGACCTAGATCAATGACCACATTCATGACACTGCCACATCCAATCCTACAGCAGTTAATACAAAACTTTCCAAGACAAAAAAAGATAATACAACCATCAGGTATGGTTTTGTGTGAATTTATTTACTCAGAAAACTGTGAGAGGGGCTTCCACTCAGTGACTTCACAGTCTGGATAGGTATGGCCTGTCTGCATATGGTCTCTCTAAATTCTCAAACAAGATGCAGTTCTGCTTCTCCAACAACTTCACTTTTCTGGGTAACTTACCCCTCCATGGAATGCTGCCAATTTCTTGTTTAGACATTCAAAAAGGCCAGAAGCAGTGCCCTAGTGGAGAGAGTAGATCGAACCAGGGCTTATTTTAGGTTCTTCAAGGATGAACTAAGCTCTTGTTTTTGACCACTCTACCCAGAGAGGGAGATGCTTCTTATTCTGAGAAGAGTTGAAGCACATCACTTTCATTGACCCATGTGAGGTACTTTTTTTTAACTAAAATAGCTAGACTTATACATGACTATATACAGTATTTCTAAAACGATGAGTGTGATGCAGCTGAAAAACCCAATGGGATCTTGGGCTGCATCAAATGGAATATAGTGTCTAGATCAAGGGAAATCGCACCTCTTTATTCAACTTTGATAAGACCTCACCTGGAATACTGTGTATTCCAGGTGAGGTCTTACCAAAGTTGAATAGAGAGTGTGTCCAATTCTGGGCACCACAGTTTAAAAGAGACACACTGGAAGGTGTCCAGAGGAGGGCAATTAAAATTATCAAAGATCTGGAGACCATGAGTCATTATGAGAAGCATCTTAAAGAACTGGGTATGTTTAATTAGCAGAAGAGAATGTTGAGAGGAGACATGACAGCCATGTAAAATATGTGAAAGCATGCCATAAGGAAGAGAGGACAAACTTTTTTTTCTGCTGCCCTTGAAACTAGGACTATGAGCAATGGGTTCAAATGACAGGACAGGAGATTCTACCAGAACATTAGGAAGAATTTCCTGATCATATGTGCTGTTCAGGAGTGGAACTCTCTGCCTTGGAGTGTGGTGCAATCTCCTTCCTTGGAAATTTTTAAACAGAGAGTAGATAGCCATCTGTTGGGGGCACTTTGATTGTTCTTTTCCTGCATGGCAAGTGGTTATTTATTTATTTATTTACTGTATTTGTATACCGCCTTTCTCAGCCTATCAGCGACTCAAGGCGGTTTCCAACAAAACAGTATACACAGTATCATAGAACATTTTAAAACATTTCAATTACATAAACCACCACAACAATAAAAACAACATCATTAGCGTCTCCTTATTGTCAATGAGGAACCCCACAAGACAATGTGGAGTTGTGGAGTTGAACAGTTGTCCCCCAATAACACAATCTGGGTGCGACCCTCCAGAAAGGACCGGAGCCACTGCAGAACTGTGCCTCCCAGGCCCATTCCAGCGAGACGCCCCAGAAGGATACCGTGGTCAATGGTATCAAAGGCCGCTGAGAGGTCCTGCAGAACCAACAGGGACACACTCCCCCTGTCTAGCTCCCGGCGCAGATCATCAACTAAGGCGACCAAGGCTGTCTCGTTTCCATGCCAGACTAAAGCCAGACTGTGCTGAATCCAGATAGTCCGTATCTTCCAAGAATACCTGGAGTTGTGAGACCACCACACATTCCAGGACTTTGCCCAAGAAGGGGAGATTGGAAATAGGCTAATAGTTGACAAATTGAGTGGGGTCCAGTGATGGTTTCTTCAACAGCGTTTTTATAATAGCTTGTTTTAAGCTCACTGGAATATTGCCTTCCCGAAGGGAGGCATTGACCACCACCTTCACCCATTTGGCCAATCCCCCTCTGGCCTCCTTTAGAAGCCAGGATGCGCAGGGGTCTAGGATGCATGTGGTTGGACTAGATGGACCATGTGACTCTTCCAACTATATTATTCTAAGATTCTACCACCCTAAATAATAGGTTGAACTCTAGCTGGACAGACAAACTTCTCATACATATTTCTCAACAGTAAGGTGAAAGTTTGAGTGAAATGTCAATCTTTTATCTGCATCAGAATTTGTGGTTAAAAAGAGAAAAACAAATAACGCATATTATTAACATTCAGTGCTGGACTCTTTATAGTTTATACTATATATAAAAACACTTGAACTCCTTCCCTCCTTTTTGGCCAACTTTTTCTTCTACTACTGTATTTCCTTTTGTCTTGTTGGCTAGTAATTGACTTTGTCTTCTTCCCCTCTTTCCCTACCCCTCCTTCTCCCTATTTTCTCCCTTCATTTGTTTCCCTGGTTTCTGGTTGTAGCATCTCCTCCCTGGAGTCTCAGGTTAGAAGTTTTCCCTTTTGTGAAACCATGACAGGTGCCTAATTGAATGATGAATGTCCCTTTATTACTCTGTAATTGAACTGCCAGCTTTTTGATTGGTTTGTATAGATGCTCTGCTCCTCATCAAGCTCTGCAGGGGGTTCGGAGGCTGGCAGCCTGGGCCCATACTCCATCTGTCTCATCACAAATATGCCCCCCTCTTTGGCAGAGGAAAGGGTGGTGCTGGAGGAGGAAGATTTTGGGGGGGTAGGTGGGTGTGGGCGAGTTGAGTCATAATAAATTATGCAAATTCAGCTTCGTCCTGACAATGAGAGTATCATATTGTTACATGCGTCTTAGTGGCAAATGGGAGAAGCGTTTTTTTGGCATCCTGGTTGCCAAGCATGACAGGCCCTCGATGAAGATTAATGGCCCTTACCTGACTGACAGAGAATGGGATTGTGGGGCAGAGAGGGTCATTCATCATACTCTGACAGGTGTCATTCAATCCGACTGCTGCTCCACTATTGCTCTTCTAGCAGTTCCATTTTTCTGCCGGTTAAGCAAGGAGTTTAATAACATCCCCAGAATTAAAACTCATTCTTTGTAGCAGACCTGACAGCTGAAAATAAGAAAATCAATTCTTCACATGTTATAGCCCAGTTAACTGACTAGGGCTCTGACTTTAACTTAGACTTCAGGCTGAATTTCAAGTATGGGGAGGGGTGCTTTTGGAAAGAGTCATCTATTAAAATGTGCCAGCAGCATTGGCTTCATTTTTATTATTACGGTGGCATTAAAGATGCAATCTTTAATGCTACATGTCAGAGTTGTATTTGTTCATGCTCAAGCACATCTCATGGCAGCTGGGTGTTCTGCTTCATCCTTATTCATGATATTCATGTCATCGTCTACTCACCATCTCCAAAACTGTGGGGCAGAAACAAGATGAACATCGTTTTGAAGAATTTTACACTTTGAAGCGCTTTTCTTCAAGAAAGTGCACAGAAATATGATGTCCAAATCGGTGAACTAAAGGGCATCGACTTCCTAAGCATATTTTTCGATTTCGAATATCTTCAGCTGCTTGATAGTAGAGTGAAACCTGGCATGTCCATACGTCTCAAAAATTGTTATTTCTCCTAGGGAATATCTCGAAAACCAGTTTGTAGCCACATGGCAGATACTACTATAACATTATCCCTTAGGTATTAGCGAACGGCAAAGTGTATCTGTCCGAACGCATCTCCTTCTACGTCCCACCTCGGAGTTTAAGATCTTCTAGGGAGGCACTGCTCTCAGCCCCACCTCTATCACAAGTGAGATTGGTGGGGACGAGGAGCAGGGCCTTCTCGGTGGTGGCCCCTCACCTGTGGAACTCACTCCGGGGAAATTAGGTCATCGACATCCCTCCTCTCCTTTAGAAGGAAATTAAAAACATGGATTTGGGACCAGGCCTTTGGGTAATCTAGCGGATAGATAAGGCACAAGCGACGACTAGAATTGATGGATTGGACAATGTGGAATTTGAATTTACTCTGAGCTGATAAACGTTGAGTACTATATTGTTTTTAGGGATTGTGATGTATAATGGATTGTTTTAATTGTTTTAATTACTGTTTCTATGTTTTAATTTTTACCTGTTGTTGTGCCGGGATCGAATTGTGCCTTTTTGTAAGCTGCCCTGAGTCCCCCCTCGGGGGTTGAGAAGGGCGGGGTAGAAGTGCGAGAAATAATAATAAATAATAGGTATGGCATAGCTGACAAAAGTCAATAGGTACCATTTTAGATTAGAAACACCCATTAAAGTATGCTTCTTATACAAGAGCTACCATGCCTCACAACTCAGAGCTGCAGGGTTAGTTCTGATCTATATCACAATGCTTAGCTCTCAGACCTCAACCCCAGCCCTCCGTACCACATTTGAAACGGCAGTATCCAATATGGAGGAGCTTCAAAATTCGACGACTGAGGCAGGGCTATGATGTGGTAGAGGCTTCAGATGGAAGCATCTCAAGTGACCAACATCTAAGGTGGAAACCAATCAGCTCAATTTACATCACCCATAGCACTTTGTCCTCCAAAGCACTTTACATTTCTTTAGGTCTGCTCGTATGCCCTTCCATAAACACCAGCATCACCTTCCATTCATATCCCAGCATTATTTCCAATTTTAACCTAACATTTGGCCTTCCCACTGTTTTTAATTATGTGTTGTCTTATTGATAATGTTGTTTTTATTGTCTATGTGTTTTTAATTGCTTGTATTGTTGTTATTATTGCTTGTATTGTTGTGTTTGGGCTCGGCCTCATGTAAGCCGCACCGAGTCCCTTGGGGAGATGGTAGCGGGGTACAAATAAAGTATTATTATTATTATTGTTATTATTATTATTATTATAGTATTATTAAATTGTGAATTACAGTGACTGGAATGCTATATATACTATGTTGCTGTGTAACTATAGCAGTTACGTAGATAAATTATAAATTTCTTCCCAGTCCTTTCCAATCCCCACTTATCATTCTGCAGATGCTATGATTGTTGGGTGTCTGTTTCTCAGGAAGTGGCTGACTGAGGGCCCTTCCGCACAGCCATATAAACCAGAGTATCAAGGCAGAAAATCCCACAATATCTATTTTGAACTGGGTTATATGAATCCACACTGCCCTTGCTGCTTCGTGGTTCGCTAACCGCAGACTCGCTGTTTCATGGCTTAAAAAATAATAAAATACAAGTAGCAAGGGAACACTGTATATTTATTTATTTATTTACAGTTTTTATAATCCGCCCTTCTCACCCCGCAGGCGACTCAGGGCGGATTACATTGTACACATATATGGCAAACATTTAATGCCAATTTGACATACCATGTATACAGACATACACAGAGGCTATTTTTAACTTTTTCTGGCCACAAGGGGGGGTGGCGCTTTCATCGTCCATCTGCTACACTGATGAAGTATTTCTGCATTCCCCACATGCTTTTGCTGGAGTGCTTTGCTGGAGTCTTTTTTATGGCCTCATAAATTAGTTAATTTAGCCTCCCCACACTTTAAGGTGGTACCTAATTTTCCTACTTGACAGATGCAACTGTCTTTCGGGTTGCAAAGGTCGACAATAGGCTACACAATTGGTTGGAAGCCATCTCCAACCCGGGCTGGCTACAAACTCATGACCTTTTGGTCAGAGTGATCTTAATGCAGCTGACAGCCAGCTGCGCCACAATTCTTGTATATAACAGACTTGAGAGCCCCATGCCAGTGGGGAATCAGGGAAGGAGAAGGGTGGCTCCAGCAAGAGGGGGGAAGGAAGGAGGGAGGGGGAAAGAGGAGAGGAAGAGAGAGAGAGGAAAGAGGAGAGAAGAGTGGGCGGAGCTATTCTGTACATATACATTACAGCTATATTGTACATATACAGTATAGTGTCCCTACATCGTGGTTTTTCACTTATCGCGGGGGAATGGAACCCCCACAATAGGAGAGGGAACACTGTATTCCAGTTCAAAGCAAATAACGTGGGATTTTATTCAGCTGTGTGGACGAGGCCTAACTTTCTTACTCCTTCCTGTGAGCAATTTCTGTTGCAACAGGAAGAAACAAGGTATTTGCCTCAACCCCACTTCCCCCTGGCACTGGAGATTAGATGTGTGCAATTCGACTAAATCCTGTAATGTTTTTGGTATCGCGATTTCAGTGGACCCCCAGATCCATTTTTCAGGAGCCTCCCAATTTGGTCAGGAAAAAAAATCAGGTTTTTAAAATAATTTTATTGAAGTATTTTACAGTGAGGGTTAAAAGAAATAGGGGTTGGGATGGGAGGCGTGGGATAAAAGAAGTGAGGGAGAGAGGGAAGTTGGGGTTATGGTAGGGATGATGGGGTTTTGGGAGAAGGGGAGAGGTTCTGGGGTAGGGGGGTAGGATGGGGAAAAAGGGTGGGGGTGGGTGGGAAGAAAGATACTGGCTTCCAGTCGTCTCCATCTTTGGCTTCAGGTCTCTTTGTTTAGGGATTCGAAGGTAGGTGGCCGACCCGCTTGTATCTTGTCCAATTGTAATGATGTTATATTTTGGCTTGTTATTATGTTTTTATTATCCATTTATAGTTTTTTTTTAGTTAAATAGTTTCTTATCGGGGACCAATCTGTTCTTATTATCTTCATCTTTTGATTCGCCTTAATCAGCTGAGTTAATCTGTCCATATTCATGATATCTATTATCTTAAGTAGCCACTGTTCTTGTGTTGGGATCTCCGTAGTTCTCCAAAATCTCGCATAACAGATTCTGGCAGGAAAAAAAAAATCAATTTTTTGATCTTGAAACTGAAAATCAGGAAAATCCGGCAATGGGAAACTTACAAGACTGCCCTTTCCATCATTTTTAGGGCATCAGTCTTAAGAAACCACCCTTTCTGGGGATCCTTTCTCCTTATATCCTTCAATAAAAGTATCAGACTTAAGAAACCACCCTTTCTGAAAAATGGACCTGTGCACAACTCTACTGGAGATCATCCACATGAGGGCAGAGGTGAGAATGCTAGGTAGTAGGCTTGGGTGGTTTCGTTCGTTAATTTCGTAATTCGTTATTAATTCGTATTTAAATTAGCTTACGATCCAATATTGAGCCATGCAGGAATAGTGTGAGGAGTAAATTAGATTCGAAACAATTTTTTCAATTTATTTCGTAATTGTTTCGTAATTGTGTTGTAATTGTTTCGTAATTATTTCATAATTATTTCGTAATTATTTTCGCATGTCTGGTGCAAGTTTTATAGTTGTTTGTTTTATCACACCAACAGTCAACAACAGAGGGAGAGGGAAGCTTCAGAAGTTCCCCTGTCCCATTTGGAGGTTTTTTTAGCATATTGCGCAATCGCGTCCGCCATTAACGAATCGATTCGTAATTTTACGAAATTTCGTATATTTCGAAATTTTTTAAAGGAAAATTTCGGAATTATTAAAAAAAACGAAATGCAAGGGCCCCCTAAAAACAAAACGAGTTTAGAACCAAATTTTTCCGTGGTTACCCAAGCCTACTAGGTAGCCACTTTTTGAGCATCAGGAGCACAAATACCTGCTGATTGCAGTGGCTGCTGACTGGTAAAATGGGACTGGGGGACTTTTACTGCCCCTATGTATCCCCTAAATTAAGAAATACATAACGTTCATGAATATGAAGCAACTATGACGTATAATGCTCGGTTACACTTTCAGAGCTACCCAACAGGATTCCAGGCAATGGAAATAGGAAATACACTTAAGGCAAAGGCTGTTCCCCATGCCACAATTCCAAGTCTATAACTTTACTCACATAATACATTCATACATCTGCCTACAGTAGTTCTCAACAGCTCATGCCAAAAAAATGCTTTAAAAGTGTGGTGCAAAAGATGGGTCATGTAAGCAAGCCTTGAAGCCAAGGAAGAACAGAGGGAGTCTTTCAGAATTATGGCCTATGTATAAATCAGGAACAGAACACCTGTGGTTTGCCAGATGTTGTTGGACTCCAAAATCCATCAACCCCAGCCAGAATGTCACATTAAACCAAGAAATAAAATCAAGGTAGGAGTCTGTTCAGTTGTAGAATTTCAGTTCTTTTTGTGATCATGATCCCAATCAACACTGTCTGTTACCAAGTTTGTGACTTGAAGGTTATCATACTATTGAATCCCATCCTCTAACTGCTCCCAACATGACTTTATATTGTAAATGTCCTCCATCCTTTTAAAAGCTGTTGAAATCTAGTACAAAATTTGTCTTTATTTGAGCAGGTTTGTAGTCTTCAAAACATTAGAAACACGAGTAATAAAATTTATGATTAAATAGGTTAGAATGTTTAGTAAATCTTATTCAGTACAGTGACAGTATTTAAGTCACTTTAGATGTATAGTTCTACCTGGCAGATCACAGGAATATGATTATGTGCTGTATTTATTTCCAAAGGCATCGTAAGCTATTGAGCATACAGCTGCATTTGTATCTTTGGTCTTGGCAAGATGAAGTGCAAACTCTCTCTCTCTTTTAATGAATAGTATTTGGTATGGTGTCTTTATTTCCTGCAGGCTGTCATTATGAATTGAGAACCGCTGAACAGCTTCTGCCTCCCATCTTTTTTAATGTCATCACATTCTAAACTGATGACAAAATGTTGGCCTAAAATACACTGTATGAATATACTACTATGGTGAGCACAATTTATGTGCTCAGTGAAAGCTGATGATTTGTAAGGATTACATTGTGGACTCCCATGGAACTCAATCCGGAACCTAACTGATAAGTTTGTTTTACTGACCACTGAGCTATTTTTTTCAAGGGAAGTGGTGAATTTTAGATTTACTTAGCTAGGTTTGTGAAGTTTGAAAACCCTCTAGTCAGCTCGAGAGAAGTCTGTCATTAAACTGCCAAATGAAAGCAAGACATGTTATGTTTAATTGGGAAGTAAACTAGTGCAGCAAACAGGCCTGTAGTGAATGGAAATAAAGGTAGAGGCAGGTTACTGAGGTAGAAAGAAACTCAGTGGAGAAGAGCTTATACCTCTCTGATACTAAATATGACACTAATTACAACTGCACCATCCCATAGCAGCCAATGTTTGTAATAGTGGTGAAAGTAGGACCTCTTTTTCATGTTTGATGGTGATTTTCACATTTTTTTCATTCCATAAATACATCTGAACAATTCAGTGGTTCTCAAACTGTGTTCTGCGGAACCCTAAGGGCTCCATGAAGCACATCAGGGACTCCACGGGGCCCATAGGAACCCCCCCCCACCAGGCCCGTAGCCAGGATTTTGTTTTGGGGGGGCTGGGTTTGTTTCGGGGGGGGGGGGCTGAGTCTGAGTGAAAGAGGGTCTACCCTAGCAAACCTTTTGTATCTTTACCCCAATACCCTCATGCATATGGGATATATTGAGTATGGTGATCAGATCATGATATGAATAAACATAACAGTTTAAATAATGCACCAGTAAGGCCTTCTCGCAGACCACCATCAGAATTTGGGGGGGGGGGACTGAAGCCCCCCAAGCCCCCGCTCCCTGGCTACATGCCTGCCCTCCCCCCCACACACACTCCTCTCTTCCTTAGGCAGCATGGGGATGCTGTCACAGCCTACAACGCCTCCCAAATGATTTTATTTTATTTATTTATTTCGGGTACTTCTACCCCGCCCTTCTCAACCCCCGAGAGGGGACTCAGGGCGGCTTACAAAAAGGCACAATTCGATGCCTGCATAAAATACACATACGTACAAAACAGCAGTTAAAAACAATTATCACAGTTAAGATAGTCGATATCTAACACAATCAATAAAACTAATCTCATGCTCAGCGTTCGTCTTTCAGAGTTCCATAATTCCATTCCACTTAGTCAATTCCTGTCCATCGTCAAAGTCCTTTCTTTATCTGCCAGATTGTCTGAATGCCTGGTCCCAAATCCATGTTTTCAATTTTTTCCTAAAGGAAAGGAGGGATGTCGCTGATCTAATTTCCCCGGGGAGTGAATTCCACAGGTGAGGGGCCACCACCGAGAAGGCCCTGCTCCTCATCCCCGCCAGTCTCACTTGTGATAGAGGCGGAGTCGAGAGCAGGGCCTCCCCAGACGATCTTAGACTCCGAGGTGGGACGTAGAGGGAGATACACTGGGCCGGAACCGTATAGGGTTTTGTAGGTCAAAACCAGCACTTTGAATTGTGCTCGGAATTGGATCGGCAGCCAGTGGAGCTGACACAACAGGGGGGTGGTATGCTCCCTGTATGACGCTCCGGTGAGCAATCTGGCTGCCTCCCGCTGGACTAGTTGGAGTTTCCGAGCAGTCTTCAAAGGCAACCCCACGTAGAGTGCGTTGCAGTAATCTAATCTGTTGCAGTAATCTACTTCTGCTGCTGGGGTCAGCAAGCCCTCCCAGTCACTGCTTTGACTATGTTTTTCTTGCTTGGCAAAAACAGGTTGGACTTGGTGGTCCCTAAGTGGTGGTGGTGGTTATGGTGGTGGTTGTTGTTGCTATTATTATTATTATTATTATTATTATTATTATTATTATTATTATTATTAGAAACATAACAAAATTAGTACACAGCAAACAAGGTTACTCTGCCGGCTGTTGTATTGGATCACACGTCGGACACTTCCCAAGTGTCTAGGACTGTGTGATGTATCGGCGAATAATGAGTGCAGATCCCAATAGGGTGGCCTTTTGCAGCTGACAGATGGTAATTTTGTCAGTGCTGATTGTGTTTAAATGCAGGCCAAGGTCTTTAGGCACTGCACCCAGTGTGCCGATCACCACTGGGACCACCTTTACTGGCTTGTGCCAGAGTCTTTGCAGTTCGATCATTAAATCCTTGCATCATGTCAGCTTTTCCAGTTGTTTTTCTTCAATCCTGCTGTCACCTGGGATTGCAACATCGATGATCCATACTTTGTTTTTAACACGATTGTGAGGTCAGGAGTATTGTCCTCCAAAACTCTGTCAGTCTGAATTCGGAAGTCCCAGAGTAGTTTGACATGTTCATTTTCTGTAACTTTTTCAGGCTTGTGATCCCACCAGTTCTTTGTCACAGGCAGATGGTATTTGTGGCACAAGTTCCAATGAATCATCTGAGCAATGGTTTATTATTATTATTATTATTATTATTATTATTATTATTGGATGGCCATCTGTTAGGGGTGTTTTGACTGTTTTTTTCCTGCAAGGGAGAAGAAGGTTGGACTGGATGGTCCCGGGCTTATCCTCCTCCTCCTCCTCTATTATTATTATTATTATTATTATTATTATTATTATTGCAAAGTCTGGATGGTCATCTGTTGGGAGTGCTTTGATTTGTCTTTTTACTGC
Organism: Anolis sagrei ordinatus; assembly: GCF_025583915.1. Lineage (NCBI taxonomy): Eukaryota > Metazoa > Chordata > Lepidosauria > Squamata > Anolidae > Anolis > Anolis sagrei. The sequence goes on from NW_026844366.1 coordinate 194,657,627, forward strand.
ATGGCAGAAACAGGTTGGACTGTGTGCCCCCTGGGGTGGTGGTGGTGATGATGATGATGATGATGATGATGATGATGATGATGATTAAAGCTGGATGGCCCCTGGGGCCTTCCACTGATATACTGTTAAATTTATGCAGGTTAAATATGGTCTTCATTTAAAATATTGTATTGTTCATTCTTTCTTTTTTTGCACTGTAAACAAGATACATGCAGTGTGCATAGGAATTTCTTCATGTTCTTTTCAATTAGTTCACACAAACATTCTACATTCATCTGCCACTTGCCTGATCCATGCATTTGGAGCCCCCAGTTTCACGGGGTTCCATGAGAAATCTTTCCTTCAAAAAGAGTTCCATGGCTTTAAAACTGAAACACTTTCTCCAGCTGATACTGACAACATGCTAAACAACTACATTTCTCAGCCCCTGTATGAGATCTTTTTTAAGAGATCTCATACAAAAGAAAAGAGGGCAGGATTGAAGGCAGCAAGACAGCCTTCTATAAGTCTTACTGTTTGAATACAGCTCCCATCAGCCCTAGCCAGCATAGTCATGGTTTGCAGTGAAACAACATCTGAAGTAACACACAATCTTTTTTTCTTTTTATGGGCCCCGTGAGTGGTGGGCAGGGTGGAAAAGCAAGGGAGACATTGAAGAGAGTTGGCATTCAGACCCCTTTTCTCGAAGACACACATTTATTAGCCGCACAAAGCAGAATTTCTGACTGCTGTTATAAAGAAAAACAACTTGATTTTTTTCTGGAAAAGAGAATCAGTCATTTTGCCAATCTCGGTTCTCAATTGAGCCAAAGGGAGTTCACTGAAGTACACAATTGATGTTATTTCAATGTTTTTCTTTTCTTTTTGACAATGCTAGAACTAAAGAACCCACTAAAACTTATCAGTAGGGAGCTCAGAATGGGGGTGGGGAGAGAGGCAGTTTTTCAAACAAGAAGTAACTTATTAAATTGTTTAGCACAGTTAAATGGAACCTCTAGGTTTAGAGGTTTAGAGTCAGTATGCCATTGAAAAAAATGTCAGAGAGATAGCAGAGGAGGTTCCAGCAGACTGCTGGAATAGATGAATGCTGTATCTGATCTAGTAGTTTTGTTATGAAGCAATTATATTAAGACTCCCTGTGTAAAGAATATTATGAATTGAAATGCTGCAGAATTTGTGTTGTTGCCCTTTATGTTTTGATAGGAAAATCCATAGTTAATGATGTAGAGTAAACATTGTTTCCTCTAACTGTACTAAATCTCCCACTCAGAGCCCTTCTACATATGCATACCTAGGTAAAATTGGGGTATTTTTTTTGGGGGGGGGGAGGGGGGGGCTAAACATCATTTAGCAAAAATGTAGGAAGAATCAGGAGGAATTGAATTAAGGGCTGGAAAACACATGTGGCAGGCATGACTGCATGGAGCGCCATTACCTTCCTGCCGGAGCGGTACCTATTGATCTACTCACATTTGCATGTTTTCGAACTGCTAGGTTGGCAGAAGCTAGGGCTGACAGCGGAAGCTCACACTGCTCCCCGGAATCGAACCTGGACCTTCCTCGCCACCTCCTCCTCCCCCTACCCCTCCTCCTCCCCTTCTTCCTTGCTCCGTTGCTGCTGCTAGCACTCATCCGCCCTTTCCTCTTCCAACAGGGAAGAGGAAATATATAGTGTCCCTATTTCACAGATTTTCATTTTTCACGGGTGGTCCTGGAACGTGTTTTTAGTTTTAGTGAAAGGTAAAGCTTTTCAGTAAGTACCTAAATAACTTCATCCAGTACTATAACTAACCTGGCTTTTTCTGATATATATATATATATATATATATATATATATATATTCCATAATTCTGTACTAGTCCATGAAACATCCAGGAAAACAAACCTTATGTTGTGATGTGAAAAGGAGTCAGCAAGGAAATAATTGTGCATTCTTCCTTTCAATAATTCCCTTTTATCTATTTAAATAAAAATGTAATGTTCGTTTGTGCTATTCACAGAACTCAGAAACCACTGGGGCAATGTACACCAAATTTGGATACTATGTCCCTAACATCCCAATGTATGTTCTCCACTCAAAAAAACAACGAAAACCAAAAGCAGAAAGGACTTCTAAACTGCATGTCCACAAAGGAGAAACTGCATGTCTACAGAGACCCATGGCCACGCCCCCTCCTCCTCCTCGCGGGGAAACAGCCGGCCGTTAAAGCCAGGCGCACATGCACAGCCACACACACACAAGCGAGTGGAGTGGAGGAGGTGGAGGCAGTCTCCTCCTCCTTTCCCTGTTGGAAGAGGAAAGGGCGGATGAGTGCTAGCAGCAGCAATGGAGCAAGGAAGAAGGGGAGGAGGAGGAGGCGAGGAAGGTCCACGGTGCTTGAATGAAGGACCTTCCTTCTCTCCCTCCTTCCTTCCTTTCCTCCCTTTCCTTCCTTCCTTTCTTTCCTTTCCTTCTTTCCCTCCTTCCCTTCCTTCCTGTCCCACTTCCTTCTTCCTTTCCTTCTTTTCCTCCCTCCCTCCCTCTCCTTCCCTTTCTTCATTTCCTTTCCCTTCATTTCCTTCCCTCCCTCATTTATTCACCCCCTCCTTTCTTTCCCTCCTTCCTTCCTCCTTCCTTCCTTCTCCTCCCTTCCTGTCCCTCCTTCTTTTTTCCTTCCTTCCCTTCTTTCCCTCCCTCCCTTCCTTTTTCCTTCCTTCATGTCCCTCCTTCCTTCCTTCTTCCTTTCCTTCTTTCTATGTAAGATATAAATACAATATTAAATGGAAGGGACAGTCAAGAAGTAACGAGAGAAGGAGGGAAAGAGGGAAGGAAGAAAGATAGAGAAGTAAGGAAGGAGAGAGGGAACTAAAAAGGTGAAAGGAAAAAGAGAGGGAAGGAAGGAGAGAAGGGAGAGAAGGAAGAAAGATAGGGAGGAAGGAAATCATTATGAACCAAGATCAAATACAGGTAAAAAAAGATGTAAAAAAGAAAAAAAGGAGGAAAGAAACAGGTAGAGATGGAAGAAAGAAGAGAGATAGGGAAAGAAAAAGAGGAAAGGAAGGAAAGATTGAAGGAAGGAGAGAGAGAGGGAGGGAAGGTTGGCCACAGCAACGCGTGGTGGGTACAGCTAGTTTATCAATAAATGAATGAAAACTGAGGTCCCAGTCTACAATGTTAATGAATGCTATACGATTCATATTAGCGTGCCAAAATATGAGAGAAACCTGCACTAGATGTGCCATCAACATTCTAGGATACACAGAGTTTGTATAATGTGTTGGCTATATAAGATGATATAGGAATCCTACAAATCTAAGTGATTGTTAAAAGTCTCAATGTACTGCTTGAGCATCTTTTATTTGAAATGTTTGGGACAAGAAGTGTTTAGGATTTTGGAATATCTGTATTTCCATATAATGAGATATCTTGGAGATGGGGTCCAAGTATAAATATTAAGTTAATTTTTGTTTTCTAAATACCTTAGACACATAGCCTGCGGATAATTTTATACAATCTATATAAATAAAAATGTAATGTTCATTTTTGGTATTCACAGAACTCAAAAACCACTGGGGCAATTGGCACCAAATTTGGACATGATGCACCTAACAACCCAATGTATGTTCTCCACTCAAAAAACCCACAAAAACATAAAGCAGAAAGGACTTCTGAACTGCATGTCCACAAAGGAGAAACTGCATGTGTACAAAGAGACCCATGGCCACGCCCCCTCTTCCTCCTCGTGGGGAAACAGCCAGCTGTTTCTTTGCTCTTTGGTTACATCCTTCCTTCCTTCCTTCCTTCCTTCCTTCCTTCCTTCCTTCCTTCCCTGTCTTCTTCCTTCCCCTTCCCTTTCCTTCCTTCTCTCCCTCCCTTCCCTTCTTTCCTTCTCCTTCCTTTCCTTCTTTCCTCCCTTCCTTCCTTCCTGTCCCTCCTTCCTTCTTCCTTTCCTTCTTTTCCTTCCTCCCTCCCTTTCCTCCTTCTTTCCCTTTCTTCATTTCCTTCCCTCCCTCCTTCTTCCCCCTCCTTTCTTTCCCCTTCCTTTCCTTCCTTCCTTCTCCTTCCTTTCCTTTCTTCCTTTTTCTTTCCTTCCTGTCCCTCCTTCCTTCCTTCTTCCTTTCATTCTTTCTATGTAAGATATAAATACATTATATAGATTACTATATAATATGTTACTATATTATAAAAACACACACACAAATTAAATGGAAGGGACAGTCAAGAAGTAAGAAAAGAGGAAAGAGGGAAGGAAGAAGGAGGGAGGAAAAGAGAAGGAGGAGGAAAAGAAGAAAGGAGGAAGAAGAAGGAAGGAAGGAAGGAAAGGAAGGAAGGAAGAAGGAGGATGTAACCAAAGAGCAAAGAATGAGGAAAGAAAAGAGGTAGAGAGAAGAAGAAAGAAAATAGGAAGGAAAGAAATAGAGAAAAGGAAGGAAAGAAGGAGCGAAGGTTGGCCACAGCAACACGTGGCGGGTACAGCTAGTATTTTAATAATTTTGTGCATAAAATATTGAACCCCTAGAAAGGAAAGATGGCACTTTCACACCCACCTCTGATGATAATTTCAAGTCTTGGAGTATTTCAGATAATGGAATTCCATATACGGTACACTCAAACAGTATCTGTTTTTCTAATGACAATCATGTTCAAGCAGCTGTCCACAGCTGAGTTTCCAGATTGCCTGGGATTTGTCAATATACATGTGTGACTTTGGACATTCATCAAAATACAGGGATCCATTATAACATTAGAGATCTGTGTTTATCTAGCTCTAGATTTATACAGCTGGAATGTAATTCTGCCTTTTGTTTTGGGAGTACCATTAAAACCATGGAGAAAATTGTGCCAAATGGCTAGACTTTGATCACCGTGTCTCCCAAGAGAGTGAGAGTGAAGCGAGAGTCTAGACTCCAATCTGGATTGACTTGGCAAGATGTACACAAAGCTCTCTCTCACACACACACTCACTCTGTTTTCCTCCCCCCAATACATACACACGTTACGCATTCCCCTTTGGAAACTAACCCTTTCCCATTCTGGTTTTACTGATGCAAACAAAGAGGATCTGCCTCCAACAGATGCAGCCTTGCTCTGTGATACTCTATGGATATACTACTCATCCATGTGCCTGTGTGATAAAGCCTTCCTATTCTCATTGACACAATCCAGACATGAGAGAGGAAAGTCACGTGTGATACCACGGAAGGCGAATTCCTGGTATACTGACATTCTTTAAGAACTATGTGCATTTTACAGCTTTTTCTTATGACCAGTAGGAGTAAGAAGATTTTTGGGCAGATTTTTCTGTTGGAAAATTAAAAAGAAAGAAAAATGAGGAGGGCCGGGAAGCAACCATTCCCAGATTTATTTAACTAATGTAAAGTTACAAGAAATGATAGTGGACACTTTGGCCTTTACTCATGCTTGAGTGGCCCTTGATCACTTCATCATATGTAACTGAGGAATGGGAACGAATTTGGAAGGTTAAAATTAGTTTTACAAGAGCCACTACCATAATAGAGAACTGGTACAAACTTTTCTATCGATGGCATTTAACACCAGTTCAGCTTTCAAATTTTAACAGAAAATATAATAAGCTATGCTGGAAATGCAAGAAGGAAACAGAAACTTATTTCCATCTATTTTGGAGCTGTAAGGAGATGCAGAAGTTTTGGTCACTGGTCCACATGCATATACAAAATATAATTTTGGGAAGTCTGACTTGGCCATGGTAGTCCATGCTCTGGTTACATCCTGATTAGACTACTGCAACGCTCTCTACGTGGGGTTGCCTTTGAAGACGGCTCAGAAGCTTCAATTAGTCCAACGTTCGGCAGCCATGATACTAACAGGAGCGGTACGCAGGGAGCATACAACCCCTCTGTTGCACCAGCTCCACTGGCTGCCAATTTGCTACCGGGCACAATTCAAAGTGCTGCCGTTGGCCTGTAAAGCCCTAAATGGTTCCGGCCCAAGTTACCTATCCGATCCGCATCTCTGCCACTGCACTAGGACTTTGAGATCTTCCGGGAAGGCCCTGCTCTCGATCCCGCCTGCAACACAGGCACGGCTGGCGGGGACAAGAGACAAGGCCTTCTCGGTGGTGGCCCCTCGGCTGTGGAACGCCCTTCCCACGGACATCAGATCGGCTCCATCATTAATGGTATTTCAGAGAAAAGTGAAAACCTGGCTATTTGAACAGGCGTTTGAATAGGCAGTGCAATGAATATAGGAACGGAACAATGGATGACGAGTTTGGATCATGTTTTCAGTTATGAGACGCCAGTGAATTGTTATTGTGTTAATTGCTTAATCTGTTATTGTGTTAATTGTTTTTAAATATCCTGTTGTTGTTAGCATTGAATTTTTGCTGCTATTGTTGTTAACCGCTGTGAGTCGCCTACGGGCTGAGAACAGCGGTATACAAATAAAGTAAATAAATAAATAAATAAATAAATAAGCTACAACTTTGCATTGAAGCCAGAGTACTATTGGTTGAATATAACTAATCTTGATTCAAAGAACAATGAGGAAAAAAATTCTTTTATCTGTCAGCAGTAGCTAGAATATTAATTGCACAAAAATGGAAAGTCAAAGAAATACCTTCTAATGAGGATTGGATTAAGAAGGCTGTAGAAATTATGGACTTTGACAGACTATCATATCTCTTAGAAGACCAGAGTAAGGGTAAGCAAATAAATTGGAACCAACTAAAATAATACCTAAAAGGAAAAAAAAAATAAACTTAATATATAAAATTAGGTATTCAAGAGCCGAACTGAACATGGAACAAGCATCAGACCACAAGAAGATGTACGAATCCAAATCATTACCTCTGTGGACTGAACGAAAAGTCAAAATGGTGTGTGTGTAACTTCCCCACTTTTTTTTTCTTAGCACCGAGGAGTGGACTGCACTGCCTTCCCCTCCACTCCTCACCCATGCCCCTCCTGTTTCCCACATTTCCCACCACCTCCCCATCTCTCGATCTCTCAATCTCTTAATTTCCTACTTTTCTATTATTCCAATCCCCCCCCCCCTTTCATTGTCAAAGAAAATCTACAATAAAGATGATTGAAAACAAAAAGAAAGAAAAATGAGGAGGGTCGGGAAGCAACCATTCCCAGATTTATTTGAGTAATGTAAAATTACAAGAAATGATAGTGGACACTTTGGCCTTTACTCATGCTTGAGTGGCCCTTGATCACTTCATCATATGTAACTGGCAGATGTCAAGTCCATATGCTATGCTTTTGTGCACATAGACTGTACACCACCTATATTTTTAGCATTTGGAGCCAGTAGAAAAGGTCGGTGCTACATTATCTTACTGAGAGTCTTTGATATTTTTTAACCTAAAGAAATTATTTTCATTTAAAAAATGGTGTGAATTTTCAATTGTAAACTCAATTGATTTAAAGTGTGATGAGGCCTCTTTCTAGTTTGTATTTACTACTGAGGATAATTCCAATAGATTGGCTGCTAGCTCTGACTGAAGAACATTCTGGCTTTTTTACCGTTTTCAATGGAGAAAAGATACTGTCGAATCCTCCTGAGTACAGAATATATGCAAATAGCATTATGGATAAATGGCATACATTTTTTATGATTATGTTAAAAATACAAAAGAAAAGAAAAACCTAATGCAACAGCCAATTTTTCCTGTTTTACATTCTCAAATGATTTAACTTTGTTTCACTGAATAATAAATTGTTGGCTTTGTTTCAAAAGAGTTGGTTTCCCACTTTTTATGTTTTCTCAGAGTCTTTCATCGCATGTAAGTTATGTCAGCAATGCTGTTTGCAATAATTTTCTGATCCATTTTTCTTAGATGACAACGTCTTTATTTTCTCGAATTTTGCAGCTATTATGAGCACATAGCCATTAGTACATTTCTGATGAGCTTTTGATTTTCTTTTTGACTGCATTGTTGAATTGTTTTGGGAATAGTGTCATTGAAGCAAACGGTAATTTTTAACCAATAAAGCCCTTTATGGTAGTAGTGGAGTGTGTGTATGTGTGAAATGCTTGCAAAAATACTTAAAATCTGCAAGTGCTTGACTAAATTTCAAACAATTAGAATCTGTGGTTTCAAAGTCTCTTTTAAAGTTTAATGTAACAATAACAAAACACAAAACACAGCCATCATGGAAAGAAAAATAACATGAATTTATGTGATGGTTGTTATAGGGAACTGTTTAGAGACGGGGTGGACATTATATGTTGTAGTAGAGTGTACTGAGCAAGCTACAACGAGTAGTAGAAGGGCAAAGAGAGCTGCTCAGGTGTTGGATCAAGAGCAGCAAAGGAAGCGAATTAGGGAAATATTCATGACACCTACAGATACTGAGTCGTTTGAAGGGTTTACAGATTCTGAAATTGAGGAGGAGGGAGAGGAAGGTAGAGGTTTGAAACTGGTTACTCGAGATCAAGAATCAGATGAAGAGAGGGAAAGGAAGCGGATCTGTGAAATACTTAATGCTCCGATTGAAGAAGAGGACTTCATGGGGTTCATGGGGAGTGATGGGACTGGGAGTAATGACGAAGAGGAGGATGGACTAGATTGGACCCGTGTACAAGAGATCAGGGACATATGTACTCAACCCACCTCAAGTGAGGAGTTTGAGGGGTTCTCGGGAGACTGGCAACCTGGAAATACATGGGGTGATCTAAGTCTTGATAGACGCTGGAAGAGCTGGAGGGACGGGCGGTGGCGAGCAGCTGTGGAAGTGAAAGCACCTGAGAGTGATGACGACAGAGTGGAGTCCAGCTCCACCTCTGATGAGGAATTATATGGTAAAAGTAAGGTATCAAACTATTGGAACTTTGCAGTAGGCAAAGAGTTGTATTGGGCTTGGGACTTTGTTACTGCCTTTACTGTCGCTTTGGGTCCTGGGATTGCAGATCGCTGTGCTTCTGTGTTTCAACTGCTTGGTATCCCGTAAGTGCTGACTTCTCCTGCTGACTTCGGATTGCTTCTTGACAACGACATCGCGTTTTGGACTGCTATTACAACTTTTGGACGTGTTTCGACCCTGGAGTGTTTCCTGACTTCATTTTTGCTTGCTCCCACCTTGTTTTGTTGTGCTTCTTGAACTCTGTTATTTTCAAGCAGTTTGCTGAATTTTTTGTTATACCGGATTATATCTCCGTATAATCCAGGTTATTTGCCAAGTTGCGCTTTTTGCCTAGCAGTTGCTACAGACTTTGTTTTATTGCTAGACTCACTGAATTCAAGTGTTTCTACGCTATTTTTGTTTGTTAATAAACTTTGTTTGCATCCTTTACTTGCATCTTTTACTTGTGTTAAGGCTTCTGGTTCATGACATTATATATGTACTTTTTAGCTGCTGAACTAATACATTTGTAATTTATTTATTTGGAAATTTATTGTTCAATTTCTACAACTGTTTTCTAAGCTGGTAACAAATAAAGGCAAGTAGATTTCAATTTTTACTGTGTTATACATTGTCATTGGTTTTATATTTTTATTATTTACTAGCCATCCCCTGCCATGCGTTGCTGTGGCCCAGTCTGGTGATCTGGAAAATAGAGTAATGAGAACGTGTTGGTTTCTAATATTTGTAGTTTCTTTATGCTTGTTGGTAAACAATATTTCTTCTTGTTTCTTTGTCAGTGTTGATATAGAGATTGTCTGGATTGCCTACTCTCAAAAATGCAACATTTAATTGTCCTTCTTTAGGGGTCCCTTTCAAATCTATGATACTATATCTGTCATATACATATGTGTGTGTGTGTGAATCATATATATCTATCTATATCTATGGCTGGATGGCTCTATGTCAGGAGGGCTTTGATTATGTTTTCTTCCTCTGGTGAAGGGAGTCGGACTGGATGGCCTTGAGGCAGCATTTTTCAACCTGGGAATCGAGAACCCTGGGTGTGTCAGAAGGGTCACCAAAGACGACCAGAAAACACAATATTTTCCATTTGTCATGGGGGTTCTGTGTGGGAAGTTTGGCCCAATTCTATCATTGGTGGCGTTCAGAATGCTCTTTGATTGCAGGTGAACTATAAATCTAATATCAAGGTCTATTACCCACAAACTCCATCTGTGTTCATATTTGGGCATATGGAGTATTCACACCAAGTTTGGTCTAGATGCTTCATAGACAATGGACTCAGACATAGTGCTATCTAGATGTAGGTGAACTACAACTGCCAAACTCAAGGTCAATGCCCACCAAACCCTTCTAGCATTTTCTGTTGGTCACGGGAGTCATGTGTGCCAAGTTTGGTTCAATTCCATCCTTGGTGGAGTTCAGAATGCTCTTTGATTGTAGGTTAACTATAAATCCCAGCAACTACAACATCCAAATGACAAACTCATTTTTTTTTAGTTATTGTCACTCCTTGGGTTAGTAGGTGTCTTGTAGCCAAATTTGGCTGTAATTAGTCCAGCAGTTTTTGAGGTATGATGTCATTCAAAATGAACAGAGCATACACACACACACAAGCACACACAAGCACACACACACATATATATACTAGCCATACCCTGCCACGCGTTGCTGTGGCTCAGTCTGTGCACATGTGTTTTGTGGGTGGAGGGAAGATAACCAGCTTGGTCCATGTGAAGGAATTAATTGCTTCACTCTCATTTATTTATTTTTGGTTCCTGTTCTTTTAATTTTATATGATGGCTCCCACACTTTCCTATGGGTTAAATTAATTATTAATTAATTAATTAATTAATTAATTAAACTTTATTTGTACCCCGCTAGCATCTCCCGAAGGATTCGATGCGGCTTACACAGGCCGAGGCCTCAACACACAACACAACAATACAATCTAAGCAAATCAAACAATTAAAAACAGAATAAAGCAAAATAATCAACAGGCACAATACACTAAACACAATAAAACTGGGCCGGGCCAGAGTAATGGGTACAAGATTAAAAGTGCTGATGTGACAGGAGGTGTATATAGGGCTTCCAGGGCAAGTGCGATGTGCGATGTGCAGCAATCATTGGTTCTGATAAAGTGCTTATGGGACTTGGTGGTGGAGATTTCCTAATCTGGGAAGGCGCATCGGAAAAGCCAGGTCTTCAAGTTCTTTCTGAAGACAGCCAATGTAGGGGCCTGTCTAAGGTCTTTGGGGAGGGTGTTCCAGAGTCGGGGGGCCACCATGGAAAAGGTCCTGCCCGCGTCCCCACCAAGCGTGCTTGCGACGCCGGTGGGATCACGAGCAGGGCCTCTCCAGATGACCGAAGTGAACGTGTGGGTTCGTAGATGGAAATGCGGTCACGCATTTGAAGGCCCTAACCAAAGAAGACTCACTAAATCAATTATTGAAGGCTTACAACTTCATCACAAAAGTATGGTGACTCATCCTGCTTCGGCACCAGAAAGAGGGGCGAATATGTCACCCTGCATGCAGCTCCCTCTCAGTGACACATCCTGCTTTGCCCCATCACAAGAGGAAGTGTCATCTTCCCAGTAATGACTCCATTGGAGCCAGCACAACATGGGCAGGCTCCTGTGTTGGGAGAGAAGTGTCCAAAGACGCTTCCACCCCAGTTGGGTGCAGGACCTTTGCCGGCATTCACATGACACCGTATTATAGCCAGCATGGGACTCCATCCCCAAAACAGGATGGAAGTATCCTAGGATGCTGAAATTGCCTGATGAGGCCCTAAGTCAGCACTTAAGTAAATCCCATTGACTCAATGGGTATGTTTCTATATCCTTTCGGTCAGGTTATGCAATAAGATCATGGGCCTATGAAGGACTTGCTGCCACTTGATATTTGAGCAGCTCCACTGCATCTTTCACATGCCAAGTTTTGGATTCCCTCCTGGTTTACCATGGATGTTTTTCCATGTTTCTGTATAATTATGTGCCTTATCTTGATCCTCCTTGGCAAGTGGTTGTTATATTGTGAGCTCTGAAGGATGTCTTGGAAACTGCAAAGTTAGAAGAGATTTCAGTCTTAAATATTTTATCTTTCAACCTGGAATTATTCAGTGGTTTAATGTACAGCTGCTCCCTTTGGAAAGGCGGGTGGCTGAGAAAGAACTTTATTTGTCACTTCCTGTGGAAAAAAAGGCTATTTTTTTCTGGAAAACATGAGTGAGAATGTAATCATGGCTTTTAAAGCATGGCTGGACTTGAGAGCTTGTTTTTCTCCTGAGAGGGACTCTTTGGATGGAAGCAGCTGCTGTTGGCAAGTTCTTTAAGAAATCTTGCCCTGAACGCTTTTGACTGAGAAAGAGACCTTCTTCCTGAAAACTGATGCTTCTGGAAACCGGCCAGAACTAAGAGTAGGTGGGAGCAATTTCAAGACAGCCAATTTCTGCTGCTGTAGCTTATAGATGTGAGGACAGACTCAGGTGCCCTTAAGTGAGTAGAAGTCCAATTCTTTAAGCTGGTGTTTCTGGGACGATATGTGACCAGTGGCATCTCTCCAGTAATTGCTGGGATTAGCAAAGTGTGGTTTTATGTTGTGTAATGAGGATACATGTTGGTGCTTATCCTGAATTTGGTTTAGCTTGGCCTCTCCTTATTTTGTACAGTTCAATGCACATGTAACTGACATCGTGAAACAATGCCCAGCAAGTCATTTCCTTCCATCACTTTTTCATCCAAAACATCTAAGGTAAGCTTTTTGTGACTTTTAATTAAAAACTCTCTCCAACGGCTTCAACACCTTGGAATCTGTAGAGATCTGATCCCATGGAATCATAGAATCAAAGAGTTGGAAGAGACCTCATCCAGTCTACCACAGCTTAGGAGAAAACTCTTTTGTGTTGTAACCAAATATTTTTAGTGGTAAGATTGAAAGACATGTGGGTCAAATGGGAAAATATGGCCATTCAGATATCCTGGACCCAAGCCGTATGGGACTTCATAGGTCATCATGAGCACTTTGAATTGTGCTCAGAAACATATTAATTGCCCTTAGCACAGGAAACTCATGGTTCCTGTAACCAGCTCTGATCAACAATTGCAGTTGTTTGAGCTAGTTGAAGTTTCTGAGCCTCCTTCCTTGAGAACCGCCTTCACCGAGCTGCGATTTCAAGTGATGCCAACCGCAGTGTTAGATGGTTGCTACCAAAATGTTCCCTGGGAAAACAGACTATGTATTTGTAGTCAATGTCAGGTAGAAGACATTGTGCATTATCTGTTAGTCTGTCCATTGTATAGTGACCCAAGGGAAAGACACCTGAAACCCTTGTTGACACAAGATGAAGGGAACTCTATTGCAGAAACAGTGCGGTTTCTACTGGGCGATACAAATGACTATGTAACTTACAAAGTAGCCCTTTTTGCTCGCTCTGCAAAAAAGATCAGAAAGACAGAGTTAGATAAAATTGCTATCAACTGCCAAGGAGATTCTAAGGGTTAACTGGATCCTCTCCTAAAATGTATTTTAGCTATTATTAACTTCCATTGTTTTTGTTGTGGGAGCAAATTATGGTTCTGTTTAGTATCTTTGGTACCTGTACTCTGAGGGTACTATTGTGTGTGTGTGGTGCTTTTTGTCATGGCCTTGGGCCCGTACAATAAACTATTTTGATGATGATGATGATGAATATTTTTCAAAGACAACTCCAAGTAGAGCATGTTGAAATAAACTTCTATGTGTCCAGCCTCATCATAGAATCATAGAATCAAAGAGTTGAAAGAGACCTCATGGGCCATCCAGTCCAACCCCCTGCCAAGAAGCAGGAATATTGCATTCAAATCACCCCTGACAGATGGCCATCCAGCCTCTGTTTAAAAGCTTCCAAAGAAGGAGCCTCCACCACACTCCGGGACAGAGAGTTCCACTGCTGAACCGTTCTCACAGTCAGGAAGTTTCCTCGTGTTCAGATGGAATCTCCTTTCTTGTAGTTTGAAGTCATTGTTCCGTGTCCTAGTCTCCAGGCAGCAGAAAACAAGCTTGCTCCCTCCTCCCTGTAGCTTCCTCTCACATATTTATACATGGCTATCATATCTCCTCTCAGCCTTCTCTTCTTCAGGCTAAACTGCCCAGCTCTTTAAGCCGCTCCTCATAGGGCTTGTTCTCCAGACCCTTGATCATTTTAGTCGCCCTCCCTCTGGATACATTCCAGCTTGTCGACATCCCCCTTCAATTGTGGTGCCCAGAATTGGACACAGTATTTCACATATGGTCTGACCAAGGCAGAATAGAGGGGTAGCATGACTTCCCTGGATCTAGACCAGTGCTTCTCAACCTTGGGTCCCCAGATGTTTTGGTCTACAACTCCCAGAAATCCCAGCCAGTTTACCAGCTGTTAGGATTTCTGGGAGTTGAAGGCCAAAACATCTGGGGACCCGCAGGTTGAGAACCACTGCTCTACCATATTTGATGCAGGCCAAAATCCCATTGGCTTTTTTTGTTGCGACATCACATTGTTGGCTCATGTTTAACTTGTTGTCCATGAGGACTCCAAGATCTTAATTTGCTCATTGTGGTTGGCAAGTGAGAAACACCCCTTCCCCATCATGGAAATGATTTGAATGCACACAATAACAAACTGGGGAGGAATATTCAGTCTCCTACAGTGAGGGAAAAACTACAATAATTATGTGTACTTGTATATGAGGATAAATCAGTCCAAGATTGACACCCCCAGCATGAAGCACGTGTGTCCCCATTACAAAAGGAAGCAAACTCTGCTCACATGGTATTATCAGCATTGCTACTTTAATAATAATAATAATAATAATAATAATAATAATAATAATAATAATAATGGGTTGTTGTAGGTTTTTCCGGGCTATATGGCCATGTTCTAGAGGCATTTTCTCCTGACATTTTGCCTGCATCTATGGCAAGCATCCTCAGAGGTAGTGAGGTCTGTTGGAAGTAGGAAAATGGGTATATATATCTGTGGAATGACCAGGGTGGGACAAAGGACTTTTGTCTGCTGGAGCTAGGTGTGAATGTTTCAACTGACCACCTTGATTAGCATTTAATGGCTTGGAAGTGCCTGGGGGAAACTCTGGGTGCTGCGTTTGGTAGTCTACATAGGGACTACCAAACGCAGCATTGCCCAAACACGAATCAAGGAACATGAAAGGCACTGCAGACTACTTCAACCAGAGAAGTCAGCCATAGCAGAGCACCTGATGAACCACCTGGACACAGCATATTCTTTGAGAACACAGAAATGCTGGACCACTCAACAACCACCATGTCAGACTACACAGAGAAGCCATTGAAATCCATAAGCATGTGGACAATTTCAACAGAAAGGAGGAAACCATGAAAATGAACAAAATCTGGCTACCAGTATTAAAAAACTCTAAAATTACAACAGCACAACAACAAAGAGGAAACAAACAAGGACATCTAATCACCTCTCAACAAAAGTTTGCTCCAGGCACTGTCAGGCCATTATATGCTAATCAAGGTGGTCAGTTGAAACATTCACACCTAGCTCCAGCAGACAAGAGTCCTTTGTCTCACCCTGGTCATTCCACAGATATATAAACCCTTTTTCGTAGTTCCAACAGACCTCACTACCTCTGAGGATGCTTGCCATAGATGCAGGCGAAACGTCAGGAGAGAATGCCTCTAGACCATGGCCATATAGCCCGAACAAACGACTTCAACTCTCACAATTCCTTGAGGCTCGGCATTCGCCCCAAAGGCTTACCTTGGCCCAATGCCGAGCCTCAAGGAATTGTGGGAGTTGAAGTCCACCACAGCTGGAGGGCCAAAGGTTCCCTACCCCTGCTCTAGACCATGGCCATATAGCCCAAAAAAACCTACAACAACCCAGTGATTCCGGCCATGAAAGCCTTCGACAATACATTAATGCAATTTGATATAACTTTAATTGCCATGGCTCAATGCTCTGAAATCCTAAGATTTCTAATTTGGTCAGGCACCAGCACTCTTTGACAAAGAAGGATAAAGCCTTTGCAAAATTACATCTACCAAGATTCCATAGCATTGAGCCATAGCAGCTAAAGTGGTGTTGAGCTGCATTACCTCTACTATATAGATGCATTATATGGCAGGTCAAGAAGGAATTCACTAGAGAATCTTATTTCAATTTAATTCGAATTTACCAACATTTCCAAAATTCAAATGTGGGAGAAAAGGAACCTGACAACTCAGGGAACAATCCATTAAAAACCAGTGTTTTTTTTCTTCTTGAAAATGGCAAAAGATATCAGAAGAATTGTTTGTGATTAAAGCTCTCCTAAAATCATTTCCTTCTTCATGTTGTGTTGGGACATTTTAGAAGAAAAAAATGAGCTTCATCCCATCTCTGAAGTATTATATCACAGGGGGTAAAGGGATGTTAGAAGCTGGACAAAATGATACTGTCATTTTTTTTCCTACTTAACATATGTTAAATTAGTCTACAATCCCTGAAGTTGTGCATACCTGATGATTAATTTGTTATTTTGCGTTGAAAAGGAGTTCTATCATGCTGGATTTACAGGACCACAAAATTTCACATTGTTGCAATGCTGTCTTCAATTCAACTGCTTGATATTGAAATTTCACACACAATAATTGGCTGACCTTCACAGCTATGGTAGAAACTAATTAAAGCTGCAAGGCTTTGCTAGCTATTGCTTTTGTGTGAAACCTGAAGTTTGATGATAATGAAATATGGATACAGATGTTATTGTCACAGATAGACTATGCTTTTGATTCATACTAATGAAGAATAACAGTTATTACAAACGTGTTTTAAACATTTGATGTTTGCGCCATGTGAGAATAAAATTTCTTTAGTAACCTGACCTGCACTAACTTCTTCAGAAGATCATGGATTCGGAAACTGTGTCATAGAAATATGATATTATATTGTCGAATGCTTTCATGGCTGGAATCACTAGGTTCTTGTGGGTTTTTTCGGGCTATATGGCCATGTTCCAGAGGCATTTTCTCCTGACGTTTCGCCTGCATCTATGGCAAGCATCCTCCCTCTGAGGATGCTTGCCATAGATGCAGGTGAAACGTCAGGAGAAAATGCCTTTAGAACATGGCCATATAGCCCAAAAAACCCTACAACAACCCAATAATAATAATAAT
>NW_026844366.1:194676032-194708532 GCF_025583915.1 Anolis sagrei ordinatus
GAAATTTCCAAGGTACAACAAGGAGGACAATGTAGAGAAATTCCTGATCTCCTTTGAAAGATGTTGTAAAGATTTTGGCATCGCTGAGGAGAAATGGATGATATATCTTATACCACAAATCTATGGCAAACTCTTAGAAATTTATAGCGATATGGCCGAAACTGAACATCGAGACTACCTCAAATTTAAACAACAGGTGCAACAAAAGTTA
Organism: Anolis sagrei ordinatus; assembly: GCF_025583915.1. Taxonomy (NCBI): domain Eukaryota; kingdom Metazoa; phylum Chordata; class Lepidosauria; order Squamata; family Anolidae; genus Anolis; species Anolis sagrei. The sequence continues at coordinate 194,676,244 of NW_026844366.1, forward strand.
CAATTAACCCCTGAGTTCTATTGGATGAAGTTCCAGACTCTTAAAAAGTGATGTCAAACTGTGCCAAACTACAGTGTTTGGCACAACCCTACCTTAAGTTCAGCACTTTACGCCGGCCCTTTTAGCACCCACCTCAACATTGTTGATGACACTATTCCCAGCCCTGTCTACTTGATTGTTGCACTTTCCTTGTGCTCCCTTCAGGTTGTACTACACTCATAGAGCCTGAACCGCAGCTGTGTAATTTCTCAGCCATATTATTTTGATGTTGTTTACAATTGTGATTGTTTTTATATTTTATCTGATTTTTAAAAACTGATTGTGTTCTATTTGTACACAATCTGTCCCCGAGTCCCCTTGGGGAGATGGTTAGCTGCGTATAAAAATGAAATTATTATTATTATTATTATTATTATTATTATTATTATTATTATTATTATTATATAGCAGCACCCTAGCCCTAATTTTTCCCCTTAGCTTCTACCTATATGATATCAGTGTAGGCTGGTATGCCTCCCTTTTTCTCTGTGCTCTATTTCCGGGTTTATGTCAATGTCTTTTAAAAACACAATTCAAGAAACACAATGCAAAACATTTTAAAAAATGTCAGATGAAATGATGGACATTATTTGAACAAAACCAAAGAGATCTCAAGTCCACTCTGGTTAATGTATGAAAATCCCTGGGTGACTTTCAGCGAGCTTCCCACTCTGTATCTCCACTAAAGAAGTATCACAGTTATTCACTACAATAACTGACATGGCTAAATGCTATGGGAACCTTGGATTTGTTTCCTGAAATATTTCCTCTTCTTCTTTTTGTCAGAGCGTTCTGGTGACAGGATTCCATAGGCTGGTGTTATGGCGGTTAAAGTGCTGTCAAACTGCTACGAGGGGTATTTTTAAGTAAGGTCCATTTTGTTGTAGACACTAGTAGTTCACGCGCATACCACAATGAGTGTGTGCGTCGTGTACCAGCATGCCTCGGGAACAACTGTGCTCAGTTTCTGCTCTGTAGCTAACCTGTACGGTTCTGTTCTGTGCTTTAAAAATGTTTAAGACTATCAACTCACCCGCCAATGAATTTCTGCAGCAGGCAGGTTCCTTGCTGACAAAAACCATATCACTGAGCGAACCTCACATGCGGAGGGTGAGTTGATAGTCTTAAACATTTTTAAAGCACAGAACAGAACCGTACAGGTTAGCTACAGAGCGGAAACTGAGCACACTTGTTCCCAAGGCATGCCGGTACACGACGCACGCGCTCGTTGCGGTATGCGCGCAAACTACTAATGTCTACAACAAAACGGACCTTACTTAAAAAACACCCTTCATATAATTCTGTAGAGGCCAGTTTTTCACACAATTTAACTTCACACAACAATTGTGAGAAGAGAAAAGAGGAGTATTAACATTCTCCTGAGTTTCTTTGAGGAGAACTTAGAGAAAAATGTATATAAAAAAAGCCATTGTAGCTATTATTACCTATGCTATAATAAAATAGTCCTTCATTGAAATCATTATCGTTGTCATCACTAGTGTTGATAATGTGATCAACCATTTATTTTGCAATGTTGGCATTTCCAAATAAATATTGTGCTACATACAAAAGTTTTCCTCCATTTGGTTTCCATTATATCAAATGTCAGAAACAGACGTCTATCAAATAAAATATAAGACATTCAATGTAGAATTGAAACTTTAGGGTAGCATGGAATGCCTTTTAACTCTTTTACAACTTCTGCTCCAACTTCTTCTGTTTAGAGGTTTTGGTCTCAAAAAATACAGCCAAGATCAGTGCATGTTTCAAAGAGTGCTTTTAATACTAAATTGCTTCTGCTCCTTTCTTTTGAGCAAGTAAATCTCTAAAATTAAGGGTCCCTCTTTCTTGTAGGAATTCTGACAATCACAGAGTCAAGTAACCAGGTCTTCAGAAAGCTGTATTGTGGGTCTGGATTTTAGTAATTGACACCAATAACATAACAACATTAAATCATCCATGTTTTTATAGTGGATAAGCCTTTATGCTTGTAAATATGTTAAAGGATAGCATGTAGGTAGCAGAAGAATTATGCTACAATTTTAACAGCTAATAAATCTTTATTTAAGCAAGGGACCTCTAAAATTTAATTAGGCATATAAAAGCAGGGATCATTCAGAGGGTAAAATATACCAATTCTCACAAGAAAAGACATCTGCTTTATAGAAAATTTTTAGGTTAAAATTTACTCTTCTGTGCCTGTCTCAATAGAAATCATTTTCCTGGTGGAATTACAAATGCATAGCTTTCTTGGGGAGGGGGGAAGATCTTTTCCCCCAACAATTAGTGTACAAACATGGAACTGTATGATTGTCTTTGCATATCTTAACTCCACGGCATGGCCTCTGAGAGAAAAGAAAAGAAAATAACATTTCATACCTGCAATGCAAATGATGAAAATGTATTTACTTTCTTTTATAAATATTCAAATTCCACTAAACTTGGACTCAAGTAGTAGGATACTAACTAAGATGTTCATTACAAATTAAAATCCCATTGACTTCAGTGTAAAATACAATTATTTTAGATTTTAAATGCATAATGTGTCATTGTTTTTAGTGTTTTATTGTCTTTGCTTGATGGTTTATTATTTGCTTATGAGTTTTACTGTTATATTTGTATGGTGTTGTTTGTTGCGGCCTTGGCTTTTGTAAGCCGCATCGAGTCCTTCGGGAGATTTTGTGGGGTATAAATAAAGTTAATAATAATAATAATAATAATAATAATAATAATAATAATTATTAATTAATTATTATTATCTGGGTGACATCTTAAAATCCCTTTATTTTTAGGTTCAATCAAGGACCACACATACATTCCAAAATGTTATGAAAAATACATTTAAAAATCAGCAAAGATGGGGAAAATATTCAATTATGTGTGTGTGCGTACATGTGTGTGCGTGTGTGTGTGAGAGAGAGAGTTATTAAAATTACAAGATTAGAAATAAAGTGATGCTTAAAGAGAATAACAAATAAGAAGTTAAAATCAACAGGCTACAAGTAGGAAGTTTGGATATTAGTTTAGTAGATTTTACTTAGAATGTGTAAAGGGGGTGTATTGTACACACAGGAATTTTAGTTACTTTTATGTATAATTAAAATTGCTTTTGTTTTTGTTTTCTATGGTAATAGTTTTTGCTTTGTTTCTCTTTGTATTCCTAATTTGGTTTTGTGTTGTTGTACGCCTGGCGGGGACTAGAGAACGGGCCTTCTCGGTGGTGGCCCCCCGGCTGTGGAACTCCCTCCCTGCTGCAATCAGACAGGCGCCTTCCCTCATGGCCTTCCGTAGGGGCCTGAAGACCTGGCTCTTCGAAAAGGCCTTCAATTAAGAGCTTTGCTTTCCTGGAATGACCACCGGAATGAACTATGACTACGAGATTGATTATGATTCAAACAAGACGAAGCGGATTTTTAGCTTAATTAGCTGCGTGTTAGTAAGATGTATGTTATAGTCTTAATTCTATTGTAATTGTTGTCTTTATGTTCTATGTTCTGTACACCGCCACGAGTCGCCTTCGGGCTGAGAGTGGCGGTTAATAAATGCAAATAATAAATAAATAAATAAATAAATTGTATTTTATATGTCTGCTTTAATTTGTATATCTGAAAGAAAGGTGTTTTTTAAAAATAAAACGATTTTAAACGATTTTTTCCTTTCAATTGAGATAAAAGTAAGTATTTACTAAATATGAAGCTTCTCTGGCTTTTTCCAGCACTGAGAACTAAAAGTAACGAAAGTTGATAAAGCTGAGCTGTTTTGTGTTCACAATGTTCCAGAACATGTGTAAAGTTGTGGCATCATGGCATCAGCTAAAAGGGTCCCCCCAAAAAATCTATCTGAGAAGCCACACAACCCCACCAATATAGAGATTTCCATGTTTCTGGGGAGAAAGTTGGTGAATGAAGAAATGTTCAGCCTAACAGCAAAGTACTTTGTGATAGGTGGCAACATAAGCTACATACACATGTTCATTCTGGTGTTGAGCCACTATGACACACACACACGAGAGAAGATGGATTTATGAATTGGCGAACATTGACCACAAGATGATTTTATTGCTGCTACTGTATTAATTGGATTGTTTTAACTAGTTATAGTTGTTGTTGTTATATTGTATTTTGTATATTGTGTTTTATGAACTGTTAGGCATCGAATTGTGCCTTTTGTAAGTTGCCCTGGGTCCCCCCTAGGGGGTTGAGAAGGGCGGGGTATAAGCACTCAAATAAATAAATAAATAAATAAATAAATAAATAAATAAATAAATAAATAAAGATCTGCAGTGTGCCAAGGGCTCCACAATAAATATGATTTTTTTGTTATTTTTAAAATCTTTTTTGATCTTTCTCTATTTCGAACCATCGGAGATCGGGAATGGACCGGCAGCAGCTTCACTGCATACACCCCCCCCCCCCGCCGCTGTCCCTCAAGACTTTAATAAATTGTATCTGCTTTATTTGACCTTCTGTCTGACTTGCATCCTTTTGTGTACTTTATCTATTGCTTGAATATATACAAAAACAAGTTGGCTCATGGAGACATATGAACACAAATTAATTTCTTCTGAACACATTGGAAATGGGTGTTTTGAATCATATGTGTTCTGTGGGGGCGCAGCTCTGGCTTCTAAAATCATATTATAAGTACAGATTTAATTAAACACTTCTGACCCACAAACAAATTTTCATTCAGCCCCATGAGCTAATCAAAAGGTCATTATTATTTCTTTAACACTATCTTTGCAAATTTCACTTCCTCCCAGGAGATGATGTGCCAGCTGATTGGTTCTTCAGTCAGCCAATCTCGAGCTGTCATTTCCCCATGAAAGGGAATCCCTGCCTGGAAGTAGCAACGTCAGCAGAACCCCCAGTCAATGCGGGTCTAGACTGGCCCTTCCTTTGACCTATTGGGGTGGGAGTGTAAAAGATGCTGTGTTTTCTCTGTATGTTTATGTTTGTAAACTTTGAAGCATCCGCTTGTACTTGTATCTGTGGCTTGTCTTCAAGCTTGTGAGTATTTCTTTGTCCTGGCACATTCAGTTTAATTTACACTTGCCCGGCACAGATCCTTTTATCCACTTCATATTCCATATAGCATGGCTTTGTCAATTTAAAAAAATCAGAGAAAGTTAAACAGCATGTTTTTACCAACATACACATTTTAGCAAGCAGTTTCAGCTAAGATAATTAATGTTTTTGTGGTAATTTTCAGCACATTCGGAAAAGTATGAGCACACACCTTATTCAAAAGACAGAATCCCTCCCACTCCTCTCAGATACTTACTTACTTAGGCGATCCCTTGTTGTCCGAGTAGGATAATCCTCCAGGGTGGGTCCGTAGGTGACTGTGCAGCCCTATTCTTGATCTGGGTCATCTCCACAGTGAAGGCATTGGTTTCCAGGTAGAAGGTAGTCCCGGTCGGGGTTGGCTTGACGTGCCTTCCTCTTGGCACGTTTCTCTCTTTCACCCTCCATTCATGCCGCTTCAAATTCTGCAGCACTGCTGGTCACAGCTGACCTCCAGCTGGAGTGGTCAAGGGCCAGGGCTTCCCAGTTCTCAGTGTCTATGCCAGAGTTTTTAAGGTTGGCTTTGAGACCATCTTTAAATCTCTTTTCCTGTCCACCAACGTTCCGTTTTCCATTCTTGAGTTCAGAGTAGAGCAACTGCTTTGGGAGACGGTGGTTGGGCATCTGGACAACATGGACAGTCCAGCAGAGTTGATAGCGGAGGACCATTGCTTCAGTGCTGGTGGTCTTTTTCTTGTCTTGTTAGCTGTTGGATCTCATGACCGGTCCAACAGAGTTGATAGTGGAGGACCATTGCTTCAGTGCTGGTGGACTTTGCTTCTTCCAGCACACTGACATTTGTCTCAGATAGTAGAGAGATGTTGAGGGGAATGGTGTCCCTTGCCATTGTGGAAGGATCTGGTGTAAAAAAAAAAGGAGTCAAAACAAGGTCTGATTTAAGTCGCATCAGAACCATAAACCTTCCCTGGGTTTCAGAGAGGACAGAATTACCTCCTCAGATGAAGCAGAGGTCAGCAGTCCTGGGACATCTCATCTTATAGCATTTTCAGCAAGATGGAAGATACTGAAGATTTCTTCACTGATGGTGAGCCATCCCCATTCTCTTTCATGATCCAGAACCACAGGAAAAGGATATAACATGTTGTGTTTATTCCAACATAAGTACAGTATCTGCTGTGGTTTGGTTCCAGGAGCCCTTGTTTCATAAAATGGCAGAGTAAAATGGTATTCATTATATTGAATGGCAAAAACCAAGGGTTGCTTTTAGGATTTTTTATTGGGGGAGGGGGCATATTTTCAAACCATGGGTCGTGGAACACATGGATACTATAGTTCTTTCAACTCACTTAAATCCCTTAAAGCACATATATGAAATGAAAGGCTCGCAGGTCAAATCCAGCCCACCACATCATTTTATGGCCCACAAAGCTTTCTGTGCTAGGGCAACAAATTTACATTTATACAATCTTACAATTACAACTAGACCTTTGAAGGCAACAGTAAGGCCAGTGTGACCCTTGGTGAAAATTAATGTGATACCCCTGCCTTAGGGGTGGAGATCCTTCATCTTAATAAGCTGCAGGTTTCATATCTCAATAAGCAAATAGAGACCTCTTTCTGAGCACACAATATGTCTCTGAATTTGTCCTACAACCACCCTCTAAATTCCTACAAACTATGATATATAATGCTAATCTGAGCTGTTGAGTGGTGTGCAGGATGTGAAGTTAAAAATTCCAGGCAATTCTAGTTCATATACGAGGGGTATTTTTTAAATAAGGTCCGTTTGAACATAAGTACACAACGAAAGTTTATTTCAAAAAAGTAAATTTATTTTCAGAAAGTACATACTTCACTCTATTTTTCGACATAGTTGCCAAGTTTGTTCAAACACTTATCATACCTCTGAACCAATTTTAAAATACCCTCTTCATAAAAACTTGCCACCTGCTCCGATAACCAAGAGTTCACTGTAATCAAAGAAGGGCGACCGGAGCGGTCCTCATCATGGACGTTGTCACGGCCATCTTTGAATTGTCGTACCCACTTACACACTTTGCTTTCACTCATAACAGTATCACCGTACACTTCACAAATCTGTCGATGAATTTCTGCAGCAGGCAGGTTCCTTGCTGACAAAAACCGTATCACTGAGCGAACCTCACATGCGGAGGGTGAGTTGATAGTCTTAAACATTTTTAAAGCACAGAACAGAACCGTACAGGTTAGCTACAGAGTGAAAACTGAGCACAGTTGTTCCCGAGGCATGCCGGTACACGACGCAGCTCGTTGCGGTATGCGCGCAAACTACTAGTGTCTACAACAAAACGGACCTTACTTAAAAAATACCCTCGTATTATTGCAATGAAAAGGCTGGTGACCAAAAATGCTTGGCTAAATGCTTTGCATCCAATACATATTTATTCAAACTTTACTGAGTTCAGTGGGACTTCCTGCCAAGTGGGTGAAATCATTAAAAGACATGGTTGTGGAGTAGTATGTTCCCATTTACCAAACAACCAAAAAAAATCTGGAATGATCTAGGGAAGGGCATGTCTATAATGGAAACTGAAACTGGTTTAATATTTCATCTCTCTAGAGAACCTTCAGAACTGGAAGTTTCGTAGAGAAAGACATTCATTGACAGTTCAAAGTTGACAGTCTGCTAACAGTAATTCCCAAATTCTTTTGAGTGCCATGGCAGTTAAACTGGTATAAAGCCAATAAAAGCCAATACCTAGAGTATAGATATCCCTAATCTCTTCCGTCTTTCTACTTACCAAGGAGAGCAGAGAAAAGTTGGCAGGCTGGCTGTGCCTGTCCAGTAACATGACCCCTTTAAGGTTCTGTTTTATAAATACTTCATTCCTTTTCTTCCATCAGAAGAAAAATATTTCTGCCCCTTCCTTTCCCCTCTCTCTCCCTCTCCCTCTCCCTACACAGGTTGTATTGCATGCAGAGGAACAGGGTTTTTAAATTCGAAGTTTGTTTCTTATTCCTTTGTCGGTTAAGAGGTTTCACAATTCCCTTCAGATGAAAGTCGGTACTTCCAAGGACTCCCTTTCTATCATTATTTCTTTGTGTTAGATGTAAGGAGAGATAGTTGTTTAACTGGGAACCCTGTGACTGAATATTGTGAACCTGTTTATACAGTTCATACGTTGATTTATTTCCTGCTTAGCATGCAAAATAAACAGAAGAGGGAAAGTGTTTAGTATTGAATTTTCGGGACAACAGTGAAATATCCTACATCTCTGCTCCCTTCCTACTTTTGTTTACATATTCCTGGATTTTGACATATACAGCTGGGTTATATTTTACAGCAAGTTTTTTTCTTCCCACTTTTTTAAAAAAGTCTGGCAACTTGAAAGTAGTTCAGAAACATGTGGAGTCAAATTTTGTATTTCAAACTCTTGATCAGAACATTTTGTTCAAAAAGCTTACTTGGATTTTAAGCGTATTTCCCAATGCATGTGAAATATTCCCAGAAAACATAAATATTCTTTTAAATCAATAACTGTTACGGTTACATTCCCCATTACAGCTTTACCTGCAAATAATTCCCTCTACTTTTCCACGTATTTCCAAATAAATATGTGGCAACTTCTCTTTTTTTGTTTAAAACGGTCACTATCAATATATAAACACAACATATCCTTTTGGAAAAATACATAAATGAACGCTCATCTCTGAGCTTTGTAGAATTCTCTAATGAATGGATACTCTAAATAAACCATCACAGATAGTTTGATATCTGTTTATTTGATCTCTCACTGCCCTACTGCATTTCATTATTTAAGACTGTTAAGAATTTAGACTCTATTCTTTAGCAGTTGTGATACTGATGATTTTCTGTTTTCTCCTATAATGTACATGTTGTGTAAAAGTCTGGGACCCAACAGCCCAGCAGGGGGTAGCCAAGCACTGGCAACTGGGTACTCCTAGTCTAATGTGTACTTTTCTCTTTGCCATTAAGTATTACTATGCAGACAACAAGAGTCAATATGGAGACTTAATTTTCTGATTCCTCGTGCTGGTAACTCTATTCTCTGCACAGATTCATGGAACGAGTTTTCAGGAGAGAACTGTGCAATTTTTTAAACTGTTTATAGAAATAAACCCTTTTGGTGATAGAAGCTATTCAATTAAAGAATTATAGTCATTGATTGCATTATGAGGGCAAAATGCTTTAACAGAAATATTTTGTGGCAGTTCAATATTTTAATTCCTATTTATATGTTTTTCACCATGAAACCATAAAAACTGAATTTTCTTTACTTTATTTTTATACTCTCTTTTTCCTGATACAGGGAGTCAAGGTGATGATGATGATGATGATAATAATAATAATAATAATAATAATAATAATGGTTGTTGTAGGTTTTTTCGGGCTATATGGCCATGTTCTAGAGGCATTCTCTCCTGATGTTTCACCTGCAACTATGGCAAGCATCCTCAGAGGTAGTGAGGTCTGTTGGAACTAGGAAAATGGGTCTATATATCTGTGGAATGACCAGGGTGGGACAAAGAACTCTTGTCTGCTGGAGCTAGGTGTGAATGTTTCAACTGACCACCTTGATTAGCATACAATGGGCTGACTGTGCCTGGAGCAAACTTTTGTTGAGAGGTAATTAGATGTCCCTGCCTGCTTCCTCTCTGTTTGTTGTGCTGTTGCAATTTTAGAGTTTTTTAATACTGGTAGCCAGATTTTGTTCATTTTCATGGTTTCCTCCTTTCTGTTGAAATTGTCCACATGCTTGTGTATTTCAATGGCTTCTCTGTGTAGTCTGACATGGTGGTTGTGAGAGTGGTCCAGCATTTCTGTGTTCTCAAATAATATGCTGTGTCCAGGTTGGTTCATCAGGTGCTCTGCTATGGCTGATTTCTCTGGTTGAAGTAATCTGCAGTGCCTTTCATGTTAATAATAATAATAATAATAATAATAATAATAATAATAATCTTTATTTGTATCCCACCCCCGTCTCCCCGAAGGGACTCAGAGCGGCTTACAACACAGCACAAACCATAAACAATAATTATTCAGATAAACAACAAAATTAACTTAATTCAACAAAAAACAATGCAAAATAATTTAAAAATAAAGCAACATATTAAATTGGCATAAAAACATCATTCATAAATGAAAATAACAGTAGTGATGTTATATAAACCAATTTAAACATTTCAGCCACTGCTTCGTGAAAGTGGAAGTGAGAATATGGAAAGTTATTCTCAATGACTGGCTACACCTATCCTTCTCCCCACATGGTTTTGTCCCCCTAACCATGAAAGATGACTTCCAGTCCACATGGATTAAAGCAGTGGCAGCAAAGATCACAATCTAGGGTTCTCTCAAAGACCACTGCTAAGCGTGAGATGGGATCAAGCCAAAGATCTCATTAAGCAACGGATCCTGGACATAGAACGGTAATCGGACCTAGCCTGTTCCCCAGCCTTTATTGTTAGGGAAGCCACTAGATACCTCACTGCCCCCATGGCATACTTAACATACCTGGAGGTGCCCAAACACCGAAGGGCTTTTACCCTGCCAAGATGCCATGCCCTCCAATCGGCTTTATTGGAGGGGAGGTATTGAAAGACATCTTTCAAGCAGAGACTATACCCCTGTGAGTCTGGTCATGTAGAAACAACTGAGCACGTGCTTCTTCAATGCATCTCTCCCCGCTTCAATTCCATACCTGTTACAATAACCTGTGTTTTAAAATGTGATTTTAAACTTTCTTCTAATCTACTTTTAAATAACTGCTACACTGGGGAGTTGTCCTTCTCCTCTCAGGGCGCTTGTGCCCCGCTTGTGCTGGTCAGTGACCATAACAAAGTTTTGTATTGTATTGTATTTCAGCCACTGGGCTGCTTAAAAGCAAAAGTCCCATTAAAACTTAGTCCCATTTAAGTCATCCGGCTGTTAGATATTGCATAAACCATTGTCAAAGACCTGTTTAGCCTGATTTCCTTGGGTCCACAAAAAGAAATTTTCCCCTACCCCAATGGACCAGATATACCCAAAGCAAAAAATGGACCTTCCAGTTGATGGATCAAGGAAATGGTATTTCCCCTCTCCCAATATTAGGCAGTTCCCAAAACAAAATGGGGGAAGCCAAAAACAGGACTGAAAATGGGATGGGTTTTTGACAAATTGCATATCCCTAAAAAAATACTCCATAAAATACACATATTAAAACACACAAAACAAAAATTAGACATTGAACTGAATTTTAAAATTAGTCATTAAAACTGTCTGGGTAAACAGCTCCCTCAGATTCAGTCAGAAGAAGCAAGCATGTTGATCACACCAGTCTCCAAATTTTTGGATAATCTTTCCCAGCGGTTTTTTCTGTATATTCAATGGCATGGGGCACAGAATAGAACCCCGAGAAATTCCACAAGCCAATGGCAAAGAGGTCAAATGGGGAACCTCCGGAACCACCATCTGGATTCATTTATTTACAAAAGAGAAGAACTATCATAAAACAGTGTCTCCAAAACCCATCTCAGCAAATCAACCTAGAAACATATCGTGGTCAATGGTACTGAAAGCAGAACCAACAAGGACATGTGTTCCAGTTGTCACTAAGATAACCAAAGCGATTTTGATTGTACAGCCAGATCAGAATTGTGATTAATAACAGAAATCTAAATGGATTTAGAGAATCTATCTCCATAAGAAACTGCTACATTTGGAATGTACCACACACTGTAAAACTGGATTTTGGAAAATTCCTAATATTTATCTAATATGATGGAACTCAGAAACGGTTTTTTAAACAGTGCCTTATACCTCCCTATTTATCTATATCTATCTCTATCTCTATCTCTATCTATTAGGCCTGGGTAACAACGGAAAAATTTGTTTCTAAAATTGATTCGTTTTTTGGGGTTTTTTGCATTTCGATATTTAAAAGAATTCCGAAATTTTCCTTAAAAAAAGTTCGATATTTACGAAATTTCGTAAATGGTAAAAAATTACAAAACAATAACGAAACAATAACGAATCGATTCGTTAATGGCGGCCGCGATCGCGCAATACACTAAAAAAACTTCTGAAGCTTCCCTCTCCCTCTGTTGTTGACTGTTGGTGTGATATTATAATTTTTTTCACTAATTAAACAAAAAACAACTATAAAACTTGCCCCAGACATGCGGAAATAATAACGAAACGACCTCAATCCAATAACGAAACGACTACATAACGAAATACGAAGCATTTACGAAACGGTTTCGTTTCGTGATTTCGTAATTCGTTAAAAATTCGTTATTTTTTATATAACGAAGCGATAACGAACCATTCAGGAGCAACTAAAAAACAAAACGTAATTCGTTAAAAATTCGTTATTTTTTTTATAACGAAGCGATAACGAACCATTCAGGAGCAACTAAAAAATGAAACGAATTTTAAATTCATTTCGTAATTGTTTCGAATTCGTTTTGTATTCGTTTCGTTATCGTTTTGAAATTGTTTCGTTATTATTTCCGCATGTCTGGGGCAAGTTTTATAGTTGTTGTTTGTTTAATCAGTGAAAAAAATTATAAATATCACACCAACAGTCAACAACAGAGGGAGAGGGAAGCTTCAGAAGTTCCCCCTGTCCCATTTGGAGGTTTTTTAGCGTATTGCGTCCGCCATTAACGAATCGATTCGTAATTGTTTCGTAATTGTTTCGTATTGTTTTGCAATTTATGAAATTTCGTAAATCGAACTTTTTAAAAGAAAAATTTCGGAATTCTTTTAAAAATCGAAACGCAAAAACCCCCCAAAAACGAATTGATTTTAGAAACTTTTCCGTGGTTGCCCAGCCCTACTATCTATCTATCTATCTATCTATCTATCTATCTATCTATTCTTTCTTTCTTTCTTTCTATCTATCTATTTATCTATCTATCTGTATCTATCTATCTATATGCTCTGTGCATAATGAGTACCTTAAAAACAAAAGAACCAATGAACGAAATTACGCCAAATTTGGCAACAAAATGTCTCACAACACAAGGAGTGACCATCACTCAAAAAATTATGATTTTGTCATTTTTTTGCTGGGATTTATAGTTCACCTACAGTCAAAGAGCATTCTGAACTCCACCAATGATGGAATTGAACCAAACTTGGCACACAGACTCCCATGACCAACAGAAAATACTGGAAGGGTTTGGTGGGCATTGACCTTGAGTTTGGGTTGTAGTTCGCCTACATCCAGAGAGCACTGTGGACTCAAAACAATGATGGATCTGGACCAAACTTGGCACAAGCACTCAATACGCCCAAATATGAACACAGATGGGGGAAATAGACCTGACATTTGGGAGTTGTAGTCACTGGGATTTATAGATCACCTACAATCAAAGCGCATTCTGAAGCCTATGAATGACAGAATTGGGGCAAGCTTCCCACACAGAACCCCCATGACCAACAAAAATACTTAAGGCCATCAAATCCAACTTCCTTCATCAGGGAAAGAAAATGTAATCAAAATCCTCCTGACAAAGAGCCATCCAGCCACAGATTAGATAGATAGATAGATAGATAGATAGATAGATAGATAGATAGATAGATAGATAGATAGATAGATAGATATGATTCACACACAGAGAGATATAGTATGATAGATTTGAAAGGGACCCTTAAAGAAGGACAATTATATGTTGCATGTTCCAGACAATCTCCACATCAACACTGACAAAAAAACAGCAAGAAATACTGTTTACCCACAAGCATAAAGACATTACATATATTAGAAACCTACAGTTTCCTTATTCCTTTATTTTCCAGATCAACAGACTGGGCCACAGCAACGTGTGGCAGGGGACAGCTAGTATAGTATATGTTTGAATGTTGCTTGCTCTCTCATCCCCACCAATGACACCATTATTAATTTGGTGCAGTAGAATATGTGCAGGAATTTTTTTAGTTTGTATTGTCGAAGGCTTTCATGGCCGGAATCACTGGGTTGTTGTAGGTTTTTTCGGGCTATATGGCCATGTTCTAGAGGCATTTTCTCCTGACGTTTCGCCTGCATCTATGGCAAGCATCCTCAGAGGTAGTGAGGTCTGTTCAAATGCTAATGAAGGTGGTCAGTTGAAACATTCACACCTAACTGCAGCAGGGAAGAGCTCCTTGCCCCACCCCAGCCATTCCACAGATATATAAACCCTTTGTCCTAATTCCAACAGACCTCACTACCTCTGAGGATGCTTGCCATAGATGCAGGCGAAACGTCAGGAGAAATGCCTCTAGAACATGGCCCTATAGCCCGAAAAAAACCCACCTAGAATAAAAGATATTTTTCCCATTTTCTAAAACTGACTTTTATTGAAGTCTTTTGAACAGAGGACAAATGATTTTATCTAAATTTTAGGCTATTCTATCTTTTTAAGTTAACCATTAAAATAATATAGATTTAGATTGTTTGATTTTATTATTTGAAATTTTAAGCAATTTAAACTATTTTTCTTATAAGCCACATAGAAATTTTATAGTATAAGGCAGAATATAAATATTTCAATAAATGACATTATATTGTTATGTGCAAATCAGGTCAAAGGGAGATCTGGCCCATTAAAGCTTATGCCACCATAAGTCTGTTAGTCTTTAAGGTGCAGTAGGATTCGTTCTTTCTTTTTTCTTTTTTTGCCACAACAGATGGCCACCCTTCTGGTTTTGTGCTGTACTTTTTCTTTTTTGCAACAAACCTATGCAATTATTGTCTCTTCTGCGGCTGCATCGTCTAATATGCAAACATCACAGTGTATCTTGCCTTCCAAATTACTTCAAAATCTAATTATGCTCTCTCTTCCTCTTTCAGATTCAAGCAACTTTGCACATTACTACAAAATAGGGTTACAGATTCCCTTTCTAAATTAATAACGATAATTTTCTGTATGCTCTTAGCCTGGCAGCATTGTGTTCTGCTGCACTGCATTCCCCATAGTAAATGCTACTTTTCCTTTTCTGTCCTTTCTTCATTTATCCTTATTTATTTTGCTAGTCCTGAACACTGTGATAAACAGAAAAAGTAGGGCCGATATTTTGTCGATCAAAAGATTAAAAGCTGTGGCTCAGCTCAGATATCATAATAAACCACAATTTAAAAATCTTAACTCATCAGGGCTTTATTTAATTATCTATTTATTTATTTATTTATTTATTTACAGTATTTATATTCCTCCCTTCTCACTCCGTAGGGGACTCAGGGCGGATTACAATGTACACATATATGGCAAACATTCAATGCCAAAGACACATGACACATATAGACAGAAAATCAGAGGCTACTTAACATTCCACTTTTCTGGCCGCCGGGGGAGCTGTTGCTTTCATCATCCATCTGCGACACTTCTGCATTTCTCGCATGCTCTGCTGGAGTGCTTTGCTGAAGACTTTTTTATGGCCTCGTAAATTAGTTAAATTAGCCTCCCCACACATAGGTGGTGCCTAATTTTCCTACTTGACAGATGCAACTGTCTTTCGGATTACAAAGGTTGACAACAAGCTACACAATTGGTCAGATGCTCACTCCGATCCGGGCTGGCTTTGAACTCATGACCTTTTGGTCAGAAGATTAAGCACGACAAAACAGAGGTCCTCCTGGTAGATCGTAAACCAGATCAGGGTATAGGGTGGCAACCTGTGTTGGACGGGGTTACACTCCCCCTGAAGTCACAGTTTGGGTGTCCTTCTGGACTCATCACTTACACTTGAAGCTCAGGTGTCGGAGGTGGCTGGGAGGGCCTTCGCACAATTAAGACTCGTGCGCCAACTGCGACCGTACCTTATGAAGGAGGATCTGGCCAGGGTGGTCCATGCCTTAGTCACCTCCAGATTGGACTACTGTAAGCACTCTATGTGAGGCTGCCCTTGAAAATGGCCTGGAAATTTCAATTGGTCCAACGGGCGGTGGCCAGGTTGTTGACTGGGGCTCCTTACAGGGAGCGGTCAACCCTCCTGTTTAAGGGGCTCCATTGGCTGACGTTCATCTTCCGGTCCCAATTCAAGGTGCAGGTTCTTACCTTCAAAGCCCTGAATGGTTTGGGACCTGCCTACCTGCGTGACCACATTTCTGTGTACGAACCCACGATCTCTTCGATCATCTGGAGAGGCCCTGCTCTTGCTCCCACCTCCTTCGCAGGCGCGATTGGTGGGGACGAGGGAGAGGGCCTTCTTGGTGGTGGCCCCCCGACTCTGGAACTCACTCCCCAAGGATATCAGGCATGCCCCAACTTTGGCAATTTTTAGGAGCAATATGTCCCTAATTGCACCTTATTAGTGATCTAGAATTGTCTGTACGCCCCATTCTTTTCTGAATTTCTATCCTAGTTATATTTCATCTGGTCTTGTCCAGCATTATTTTTAAATTTTAACTATTACATTTGACCCAACCATTGGTTTTTAAATGTTATTGTGTTATTGTTGATGTTTACTGCCTATTTTTGTTTATGAGTTTTATTTTATTGTTTTGTATTACTGCTGTTGTTGTTTTTTGCTGATGTACTGTGGGCTCGGCCTCATGTAAGCCGCACCGAGTCCCTTGGGGAGATGGTAGCGGGATATAAATAAAGTATTATTATTATTATTATTATTATTATTATTATTAATTCAGCTGACACTCAGCCAGCTGCACCACAGTCCGGTTTGCCAGCAAAACTGAATTACTGTGTCACAAAATGATACATGTCCAAAAAGTGTGTCACCAACATGAAATGGTCGAAAAACCAGTCAGAATTTTTTCCTGGAAGTGATTCTGCAAATTCTGTTATGTAGTAACATAAATCACTTTTCTCCCTCTAGGGTAAAGCTTTCCAAACTGTGTGTCACAGCACATTGATATGTTGGCTGTAGTGTGTAGGTATGTCCCTAGATATGTCCCTAGATTGAATGAGAAACCTACGAATCTATGTTAAATAAGCAATAAAAATGTAAATAAAAAGTTTCATGAGATACGTTGTCCATCCATCCATTTCATTATTATAACATACTTAGCTGTCTCCTGCCACGCGTTGCTGTGGCCCAGTCTGTTGATCTGGAAAATAAAGTAATGAGAAAGTGTTGGTTTGTAATATATGTAATTTCTTTATGCTTGTGGGCAAACAGTATTTCTTGTTGTTTCTTTGTCAGTGTTGATGTGGAGAGTGTCTGGTTTGCCTACTCTGGAACATGCAAGATATCACTGTCCTTTTTGGGGGGTCCCTTTCAAATCTATGTGTGAGTGTGAATCATATCTATCTATCTATCATCTATCTATCTATCTATCTCTCTCTCTCTCTCTCTCTCTCTCTCTATATATATATATATATATATATATATATCAATGGCTGGATGGCCTTTGATTACATTTTCTTGCCCTGATGAAGGGAGTTGGATTGGATGGCCTTAAGTATTTTCTGTTGGTCATGGGGGTTCTGTGTGGGAAGTTTGCCCCGATTCTGTCGTTGGTGGGGTTCAGAATGCTCTTTGATTGTAGGTGAACTGTGAATCCCAGTGACTACAACTCCCAAATGTCAAGGTCTATTTCCCCCAAACTCCATCTGTGTTCATATTTGGGCATATTGAGTGCTTGTGCCAAGTTTGGTCCAGATCCATCATTGTTTGAGTCTACAGTGCTCTCTGGATGTAGGTGAACTACAACTCCCAAACTCAAGGTCAATGCCCACCAAACCCTTCCAGTATTTTCTGTTGGTCATGGGAGTTCTGTGTGCCAAGTTTGGTTCAATTCCATCATTGGTGGAGTTCAGAATGCTCTTTGATTGTAGGTGAACTATTAATCCCAGCAACTACAACTCCCAAATGACAAAATCATAATTTTTTGAGTGATGGTCACTCCTTGTGTTGTGAGACGTTTTGTTGCCAAATTTGGTGTGATTTCATTCATTGGTTCTTTTGTTTTTAAGGTACTCATTATGCACAGAGCATTTTTATATATATAGATGTTTTAATTAATGTTTTATCAGGGCTTGGTTTAACTTCCGGTTTGCCAGCAAAACTGAATTACTGTGTCACATGATGCCTGTCCAAAAAGTGTGTCAGCAACATTAAATGTTTGGGAAGCTCTGCTCTAGAAGTGCATCTACACAGGCAACTACTCAGCTGCTCTAGAACTTGCTCTAGAAGCTCCAGAGTATTTCCCAACTTTGTTTAGTGGCTGTACTATACATTGAGGGCAAAATGGCCTGATGCATCATGTAAATGCCACAGAACCAATTCTCACCCACTTCAGTCCAAACCGCCCATGTATATACGCTCTGTGATAGAAGTATGTTTTTGAAGTGAGCTAGCTGTGAAGAAAAAGAAAAGAAAATCTATGAGCTACTCAACCATGGCTTGCCAGTTGTATGCATGGAATCCCATCCGTGGCTTTTATATTTAGAGCAAATCTTAATTCAGCATGATATAATATCAAGCTTTATTTTATTCCCAATTGGAAAATACAATCACTGAACTACATTTATAACATCTACATTTGTGTCTCGGGTATTTAAGACAAAGTTTGATGTTGTTTCTTTTTGAAAATATGGTAAAATTATGTTTTTGTCTACTTTTTTCCATGTGGTGCTATACTGCAATTTAGGAATAGGTGTATTCTCTTGTCTCTTTTCCTCTCCCCTCACTCCATCCCACATAATTTGGTAGATAATCAATTTCCAACTCAGATGAGTAAGGACACACCAGGCATGTAGCCAGGGGGTGGGGGGGCTTGAGGGGCTTCAGCCCCCCCCCCCAATTCTCATGGTGGTCCGCAAGAAGGCCTTACTGGTACCGTTATTTAAACTGTTATAGAACACTATTGTTCTATAGTGTTCTATAACACTAGAGAACAATATTGAGCATGGTGATCCGATTGTGATATGTTTATTCATATCACAATCGGATCACCATGCTCAATATATCCCATATGCATGGGGGTATTGGGGTAACGATACAAAAAGTTTGCTAGGGTAGATCCTCTTTCACTCAGACTCAGCCCCCCCCCCCCCGAATCAAACTCAGCTCCCCCCGAATCAAAATCCTGGCTACGGACCTGGACACACCCATGAGTTATATTTCCAAATACCAGAATGCATTTTGTGAAAATACAACATGCATGAAAAATAATGCAAGGAGAACATTGTAACCTGAATATAAATTTTAGGCTTGATGGTATGACCTACTGGAGCTCTGTCTCTAAAACAAATTAAAATTGTGTAGTGAGAGCGTCCTTTCCAAGACACTAAAGAACACTATGACTCTCTAACAGTAATTGCCTTTAAAGGCAATAGGCTGGAATTGAAAATACAACAGAAGATCTATCTCTTCTAGCAGGCCCACTCAGTCAATTTTAACTATGAATTTTTAACTCACATCCTGTGTTTACTGTATTTTAATCTTTGTTCTGTGTATTTCAATATATGTATTTTACATAATGTTATATAATGTGTTTTTAACTATTTTGTGTCCCACCTCAAGTCATGAGGAGCATTGGGTAAGAATATTATTATGCTACATAGTCTTTTACCATTAGACCTTGATGCTAGATATGTGAATAATAAATTATTCTCCAATAAAATCAAGTTATTTTTTCTGTTCTGCTTGGATAATAGTTTTCTGAACAGTCACATGCACACCGAGATAAAGATATATTTAAGATCTTATGATATCCTTGAACAGGTATCAAATTCTATTGCCAGTGGTTTATTTTATTTATCGTGTCATCAGCAACCATTGTATTACAATTCTAACAGAGCAAAACAAACACAGAGATTAAAAAGAAAAAGAAAAAAAAGAAAAAAACCACACAGATTTTGCAAATTTGGTATTTGGTTAAATGTCCTTTGACCAGTATCTGGCCACTTGGAGTGCCTCTGGTGTTGCCGCAAGAAGGTCCTCCATCGTGCATGTGGCAGGGCTCAGGTTGCATTGCAGCAGGTGGTCAGTGGTTTGCTCTTCTCCGCACTCGCATGTCGTGGATTCAACTTTGTAGCCCCATTTCTTAAGATTGGCTCTGCATCTCGTGGTGCCAGAGCGCAGTCTGTTCAGTGCCTTCCAAGTCGCCCAGTCTTCTGTGTGCCCAGGGGGAGTCTCTCATCTGGTATCACCCATGGATTGAGGTGCTGGGTTTGAGCCTGCCACTTTTGGACTCTCGCTTGCTGGGGTGTTCCAGCGAGTGTCTCTGTAGATCTAAGAAAACTATGTCTTGATTTAAGTCGTTGACGTGCTGGCTGATACCCAAACAGGGGATGAGCTGGAGATGTCTCTGCCTTGGTCCTTTCACTATTGGCTGCTACTTCCCGGATGTCAGGTGGTGCAATACCGGCTAAGCAGTGTCATGTCTTATTAAGATCCACATCCACTGTTTTAGCGTGGTGAGATGTGTTCTACACTGGGCATGCATACTCAGCAACAGAGTAGCATAGCGCAAGGGCAGATGTCTTCACTGTGTCTGGTTGTGATCCCCAGGTTGTGCCAGTCAGCTTTCGTATGATTGTTTCTAGCGCCCACTTTTTGCTTGATGTTCAGGCAGTGCTTCTTGTAGGTCAGAGCACGGTCCAAAGTGACTCCCAGGTATTTGGGTGTATTGCAATGCTCCAGTGGGATTCCTTCCCAGGTAATCCTCAGAGCTCGGGATGCTTGTCTGTTCTTAGGTGAAAAGCATGGTCTAGTGGGATCATATATTTTTCTAGGACTTCATCAACTCTGAACAGACATAGGACTTTGTACATAATAATTGTATTGTGAACTGTGTTTGAATTTATGGCTTTTGCTCACTCCTCCTCACTGGGTCATTCTTTTCTGAAAGATTTTATTTTAAAAAGGAAAACCTTGAAAAGTCACAAAATTATACTCCATGGATTAATTCTGAATAAATATCTTTATAAGACTAAAATCCATATTAGAGTTATCTATGAATGAAAGTTCTGATTGAATTTGAAGATAAACACTGGACCCATTTATCTGTATTTCTTCTCTTCTCATCTGAATTTCTCCATCCTTGAAGATCTGCTGTTGGACTTTTGTTGCTGGTGACACTGTCTTCTGCAGAACAGGCGGGAGGAAAGGGAAGGAGAAAGACAGGAGGAAGGTATCGACAGACGAAGGAACGAACCAGTGGAGAAGCTGAGACGGAGGAGAGGCTTGAAGAAGGAACGAAAGACAGAGAAACAGCAAGAGACCAAGGATACGACGGTACAGATTGGAGGATCAGAAGGACGGAACTACAGGGAGCATTGGGACCATAACAGCGTGGAACGGAGAGTGACAGAAACAATTAATACAAAATTTATGAGTATTTCTGGTATCTACAATGAATAATTAAATAAATATTAATTAACGAATTGATTAACTAATCAACAAATAATTAATTTCTAGAAGAATAAACGTACTCAGCTTTTTAAAAAGAAGTCAACATAAATTAATTTCCAGTTCCTACACTATATATTGACTACAATTAAATTGGAATACCACACAAATAAATAAATAAAATGGCAACACCAAAGGTGAAGCAAGATCCTGCCTCTAAAATAAAACAAGATTTGAAAATAGACCAATCTCTGCTACAAAGAATAAACTCCCAGGGCTCACAGGAGCTGAGTCTGAAAGATGTAGTAAAATAAATTCAAAACCTAGCTGCATCACAAACTAATTTACAAGCATCATTTGAAAAAGGAATAAAAGACTTGAATGAAAAACAAGAAAAGTACCATAAAGAGATGTAAAATAAATTTGATGAATTAAAAATTGAATTAAAAATGAATTAAAGAAAGAATTCAAAGAAAAATTGGTAAAGTAGATAAAGATTTGTCCATGATGAAACAAGAGTTAAAGGATTTAAAAGTGAAAGCAAAAGAGAAGGAAAAATTGCAGAAGAATATTGAAGAGAAAATGAATACCTTGGGAGAAACAAAGACAGAAATTGGAAAAAAAACCAAGAAACTCTAGGAATTAAGAGATTTGGAGAATCAACTCAGACTAAGAAATCTACAAGAAAACCCTAATGAAGATATAAGAAAAATCACTCTAGAACTTCTGGCAACAGCATTGAAAAGCTCAATGGAGATATTGGAAAGAGAAGTCGACCAAATCTATCGCATCTCAAATACATATTCAAGGAAGAACAAAACACCCAGAGATATAATCATGAATTTCGTGAGAAAAAGGACAAGGGATGAAGTGCTGCAAATTAACAGTAAAATTCCCTTGCAGTTTAATGGAACAAAAGTGGTGATGCTAAAAGAATTTCCACAAACAATGTTGATGAAACGCAGACAGTACTTCTTTCTCACTGGCGAGTTGAAGAAAAGAAACATAAGATTCAGGTGGGAGAAACCGGAGGGTATAATGACCATCTTTAATGACCAAACATAAATAAATATTTTAAAATCATTTAACAGATACAGTTGTTGCGGGAACTCGTCAGTTCAAATAATGCACATCACTTGACTCACTGAAAATTGGCCTTCCTGTCATTCCAAGTTAAATTTCTTCATTAAAAGCTTGCTGAAACAGGAAGGTCTTCAGTTGTTTTTAAAAAGATGTCAGAGAAGGAGCTCTTTTAATCTCCTTGGGGAGGAATTTCCCAAGGGTCAGGGCAGCCACTGAAAAGGCCCTTTCTCTCATCGCCGCCAACTACTTTTGCGATAATGCCAGCAGCGAGAGAAAGGCCTCTCCAGAAGATCTTAATGCTCAGGGAGGTTGGTATGAGGAGATGCGGCCAGATAGGTAAGTTGGACCTGAACCATTTAGGGCTTTAAAGGTGAAAACCAGAACCTTGAATCAGCCCTGGAAACACTTTGGCAGCCAGTGCAGTTGTTGTAGCAGGGAGGTAGTACACTCCCTGGGTCCAGCACCTATGAGTAACCTAGCTGTGGATCTTTGGACTAGTTGCAGTTTCCCGGCACCTTTCAAGGACAGCCCCACATAAATCTGATTACAGTAGTCCAAACAGGATGTAACTAAGTCATGGGCCACCATGACCAAGTTTGGTTTGACTGTCAACCCCCGAAATAAAGAGACAAGACAACAAATCTTTGGGTTTAAATTGGGCAACTTTTGTTGAACGTTACATATTTAGATTTATCCTAACGTAACTTAAGGGTGTCTGGAACTTGGTCTAGCCGAGCCAAGGCAGCATCCCTACCCGGCTAAATATAACTTTTATGGGCGAAACACCTGGCTTCCCGGGTGACCTAACCGGGCAACCTTTAAGGTAAATGAGTGAGAAGTCTCTCTCAAACTTATTGAGACCAGACTCTCATCATTTCAGGGCTGTTTGACTTCACCTCACCCATCAAGCTAACTTTTGGATGAGTGTTTTTGCTTAATGACCTTCACCCCAAAAGGGGGTGCCTTAGGTGCACCCAACTATAGGATTTCCCTATCTATTTTCCGCTAAACCTATTTAAGACCTGTACCATTCCATCTAGCCCCTAAACAGTATAGGATAGGCAAAAAACCCTCCTAGAATATAGGGGGGGGGGGTGGAATTCCTACCCGGTTCCAATAGGCAACCACTATTTATACCGTTAATGGGCGGGAGTGGTGGGTCGATGGCCAGGCGCAGAATGGGCCTGGTGGGCTTGGCCTGCCCCAAGCAGACCACGCCCCTGCTTCTGGAGGGTTCTAGAAGAACCCTTTCCTCTTGTCTCGGGGGAGGAGTCAAAATTGCTCTCCTCCCCCAGCTACGTAGTGGAAGGAAAGCCTGTTTTCAAGTTACGGCTGCAGCTGGCAAGCAAGTTTTAGTTATGCAAAGGTCCTCCTGGCCACTGCTGACACCTGGGCCTCCAGGTTTAGCGATGAGTCCAGAAGGATCCCCAAATTGTAGACCTGTGTCTTCAGGGGGAGTGTGGCCCCATCCAGCACAGGTTGCCACCCTGTACCCTGATCAGCTTTATGACTGACAAGAAGAACCTCCATCTTGTCTGGATTCAATTTGTTTGTCCTCATGCAGTCCACGTTCACCTCAAAAAATAACAAAAGCATGGGACACTAATCCAAATCCTGGCAGTCTGATGCTATTGGTATGCGCTAACTATGAAGCTCAGTCCTTCCGGTCCTAGAGATGTAAGACTTTTAATGTTTGTTGTGAACAGCTTTAGCCATCTTGCTGTGAACTATTGTTTAATGTTTGCACAAATTATTATGTTCTCTGTGACACCATGTGCAGCAGTGGAGGTGGGGAATGGGGAATTATGGTGGTGGCAGTAGTCCTTGATTTAGATCAATTGGATTGCACAGCGTTACTCTCTGGAGGACAAACAGAGTTTAGCGTGCATGTTTCTTCATAAGTATTCTTTACATAGCAAGTTACTTAAGTTAAATAAAGCACTTGGCTTGAAGAATGGGAGATAAAATGAATGTGGTTTATATGCATTGTGCGTGCGTGCACAGTATATTATACATAATATTCCAAATGAAAGTTTGTGGTAACATTCAAATGAGCAATTATTTATTGTTTTGTTAAATGCTGACATGTATGACAGCAATCATATATTACTATAAATAGTTTTCTGTTAAGAATGGCTCATTAGCTGTATAGGTCTGTGTTCATTTTCAGGTTCAGATTTGCAATTTCTTCTGGTTTGGTGGGTTGTGATGTGTGTGTGTGTTTTTTTCGGTTTAATTTTTGGCAGCAGGCCAGTTGTAGATATGCATAATATTTCACTGTTAAACCTTGCAAACAGAATATCCTGCTGTGCTAAAGAAAACATTATGTTTCTTACCACATGAAAACAATCCATCACTTTTCAATCAGCCCCCAAAAAGGAAAAAGAAAGAGAGACTGAGAGAGAGAGAACCTTTACCTGTTTTTTCCATCAGACTCTAGAAAATTAATAGCTCTAATGTGAAAGGTGGGCTCTTCGTACATGATCCATTAAAGCAAAAGCTAATCACAATGCACCTAACAGCTGATTTGCTGGACAACATGAAATGGGGGGGAATAAAGTGCGCTGTGTAAGCAGACCACACGGGAAACTTTATGACTTAGTCTGCATGTGTTCGTTTCTCTTTTTAAATATTTCATGTAAATCAAGAGTGTAAACATCAGGCTGCAGATCTGTTGTAACTATTGTATGCATTCCACTTCTCACAGATGCCGGATGGCAAAACATCCATTGATTTTAAAAGCTGGTTTCCTTTTAATGTACAGGATAGTAAATGAAACAACTTACTTTTACAGATAATAAAAATGCATGTCACTTCTTCGTTCCCGACTCTCCATTCCCAATGTTTTCCTGAGATCTGTGGTAGTCAATTCAAAAGTTCCTTGCTTTAACAGGAATTTTTGCCCATAGAATATTTAAATATTTCACAAAAGGATTTTTCCACTGATCTCTAATTGTTGTGATAAAAGGATCTTTAAAAAGAAAAACAAACTAAAAAAAAATTCACAATTTCAACAGAAAGGAAGAAACCATGAAAATGAACAAAATCTGTGGCTACCAGTATTAAAAAACTCAAAAATTACAACAGCAAAACAACAGAGAGTGAACAATCAGGCACATCAAATCACCTCTCAACAAAAGATTCCCCCAGGCACTTCCAAGTCATTAAATGCTAATCAAGGTGGTCAGTTGAAACATTCACACCTAGCTCCAGCAGACAAGAGTCCTTTGTCCCACCCTGGTCATTCCACAGATATATAAACCCATTTTCCTACTTCCAACAGACCTCACTACCTCTGAGGATGCTTGCCATAGATCCAGGTGAAACGTCAGGAGAAAATGCCTCTAGAACATGGCCATATAGCCCGAAAAAAATCTACAACAACCCAGTGATTCCGGCCATGAAAGCCTTCGACAATACAAAGATAGTTATATTATCACAGGCGCGATTGGTGGGGACGAGAGACAGGGCCTTCTCAGTGATTGCTCCCCGGCTATGGAACTCCCTTCCTGGTGAGATCAGGTTGGCCCCCTCTCTCCTGTCCTTTAGAAGGATGGTAAAAACTTGGCTGTGGGACCAAGCTTTCGGGACAGGGCAATAAAGCAGCAATAGGAAAGATTACCAGGCCAATTAGATTTGACGTGGATGACTAGGACGGTTTTAAATGGTGTATTTTAATATTTTGATAAATGTTTTTAATGTTTATGTATGTATATAAGAATTTGTGAATGTTCCAACAGACCTCACTACCTCTGAGGATGCTTGCCATAGATGCAGGTGAAACGTCAGGAGAAAAACTGCCTCCAGAACATGGCCATATAGCCCGGAAAAACCTACAACAACCCAGTGATCCTGGCCATGAAAGCCTTTGACAATACAGTATAGGAATAGTTGGTATCTATAACAAGCAGAGTACAGTGCAGCCAGTACAATGTGTGTTTGTGGTAGAAAACCAAAAGAGAAGTGCCTAGGATGCTCTAGTAAGGTTACAAAGTGGACAGCTTATATTTATTATCTCAAAAAACCCATCTGAGATAGAAAAGGAGAGGGGAAAAAGATTACCTATATATTAGGATAATATATAGATCCTCTAAAGCTGGCTCTCAGATGTGGGTGTAAACCATTTGTTTTTTTCCCCTGCAACTCCATTTTATTAAAGAATGAAGTAATTTATGTGCCTATGCACAATGCTCTTTTATGTACGTTTGGGTGTGGTGCGATATGGACTCACTACTATTGCCAGTCTAAAGAGCTTGAGGTTTTCTGCCGAACCAGTTACTCAACTTTGCAACATATTCCTTCAGTAGCTGCAGCTCTGGTTTTTCTTGGTGTAGATAATTCACACAGTACCTGGAATAACCATCTGGAGTTCTAGATAAAGTCTGAATTGGACCACACAAGTTACTATGGAGTGGTTCTAGAAACTGCTTCGGTTTGTTTTCACACTTCTTCGGAATTTATACCCTAATGCTTTCCCCATACATTTAGTTTACACATTTCTTTACAGGTGTAAGTATGGTATTTATGCCATGGTGTCCAAGGCAGGGGCGGCTCAACCTATTATGCAAAGTAAGCATTTGCAGTATAGTTGATTTTGCCCCGGGGCGCTCTTGGGGGAAAATAGACCTTGACATATGCGTGTTGTAGTTACTGGGATGTATAGTTCACCTACAATCAAAGAGCATTCTGAACTCCACCAATGATGGAATTGAACCAAATATGGCACACAGAACTCCCACGATGAACAGAAAATATATATCAGTGATTGGTTGGTTGGTTGGGGGTGGGGGTGGGGGCAAAATACTGTTTGCTTACCGTTGAAAATTACCTAGGGCCACCTCTGCATCTATGCCATAGTTCAAAGCACAGCTTTTACCTAAATTTGCTTCTTCTTGATCCACTTCAAAATATATATTCTTTCTTCAATGTTCTGATATATAACACTTCATCTTGTGCTACGGAGCCCCCAATGGCATAATGGGTACAGCTGAACCTGCTGAACGACAGGTCAGGGGGTTCGAATCCAGGGAGAGTGGGTTGAGCTCCGTCTGTCAGCTCCATTTCTCCATGTGGGGACATAAGAGAAGCCTCCAACAAAGGATGGTAAAACATTAAATACCTGGGCATCCCTTGGGCAACATCCTTGCAAATGGCCAATTCTCTCACACCAGAAACAACTTGCAGTTTCTCAAGTGACTCCTGACACACACACAAAATATTGTGTTACTATGCTCAAGATGCCACTGAAATAACACATAAATACTAGGGCTGGGCGGTTTCGTTTCGTTAATTCGTAATTCGTTAAAAATTCATTATTTTTTTGATAACGAAGCGATAACGAACCATTCTGGAGCAACTTAAAAATGAAACGAATTTTTAAATTCATTTCGTAAATGCTTCGGATTTGTTATGTATTCGTTTCGTTATCGGTTTGAGGTCGTTTCGTTATTATTTCCGCATGTCTGGGGCAAGTTTTATAGTTGTTTTTTTGTTTAATTAGTGAAAAAAATTATAATATCACACCAACAGTCAACAACAGAGGGAGAGGGAAGCTTCAGAAGTTCCCCCTGTCCCATTTGGAGGTTTTTTAGCGTATTGCGCGGTCGCGTCCGCCATTAACGAATCGATTCGTTATTGTTTCGTATTTGTTTCGTTAATGTTTCGTAATTTTTTTAACATTTACGAAATTTCGTAAATATCGAACTTTTTAAAAGAAAATTTTCGGAATTCTTTTAAATATCGAAACGCAAAACCACCCAAAAAACGAATCGATTTTAGAAACAAATTTTTCCGTTGTTACCCAGGCCTAATAAATACCTTTTTTCTGTTAAAACAGAAACACTTAGACTATGTCCACCTGAGCCTAGAATGCTGTTTCAATTGGTTGTTGCCATACTCTGCATTACAATGGATGACAGAATTTCCTTGTTCCTCCATCACCACAGTGCACCAATTCACAAAATGAATATATCCAGCTTTATGTGAATTCAGATTATTGAAGAAGTCTGGTCTGGAGTCCATAAATTTTGTTACACTAAGATGGCCACAAACTACAAAGTGACAATGTGTGGTGCAGCATGCATCTAAAGATATTCAATGTATTGAAAGAAATCTCAGGACATTCAAGATTTACTGGGATGTATAGTTCACCGACAATCAGCGAGCATTCTGAACTCCACCAATGATGGCATTGAACAAAATATGGCACACAGAACTCCCACGACGAACAGAAAATATATATCAGTGATTGGTGGGGGGGGGGATACTGTTTGCTAACCGTTGAAAATTACCTAGGGCCGCCTCTGCCTGTTACAGTAAAGAATCCCAAAGGAGGCTGCCAAAAAGGTGCCCTGAGGACATGACTGGGAAGCAAATTGATCCAATAGGAAGAGTAAGTTAGTAGCTCCACTGATGTCACTTTGCCTCTGGTGCACTGATGTGCATCTTTCCAGAATGGGAAACAAACCTGCAAAGCAGTTAATGGACAGGTTCCACAATAAATGTAATCCCCTTCCTGGCCCCAAACTCTTTCCAGGTATGGCAATCTGCTCACATATGCAGCAAAACCAGATCCTCCCAAATAGTTTCCCAAATAATTTCCAAGCTGCATTATAGTGTTAGTGTAGAAGCACACTAAATTAATAACAATGGTCTCACTATTAGATTTATTCTCGATTGCTATAAAGATTTTGTAATTGTGAGGACCCTTTTCTTTTGTTTCTTCTTTAGACTCTTTATAAACAGTCTTTGTTGAGAGAGAGGGACAGCTACCATTAGCTGATTTTTCTGATTTCTTATTAGCCAAGTACTCTCTTTGAAAATGTCCTCTTCCACCACAGGTATACCATTCAAATCAATCTCTCGTTGGCAATTGAACTTCAAGTGATTCACATGCAAATCTCCTATTTGGGTTGTTGTAGGTTTTTTTGGGCTATATGGCCATAGTCTAGAGGCATTCTCTCCTGACGTTTCGCCTGCATCTATGGCAAGCATCCTCAGAGGTAGTGAGGTCTGTTGGAACTAGGAAAAAGGGGTTTATATATCTGTGGAATGACCAGGGTGGGACAAAGGACTCTTGTCTGCTGGAGCTAGGTGTGAATGTTTCAACTGACCACCTTGATTAGCATATAATGGCCTGACAGTGCCTGGAGCAAACTTTTATTGAGAGGTGATTAGATGTCCTTGTTTGTTTCCTCTCTGTTGTTGTGCTGTTGTAATTTTAGAGTTTTTTAATACTGGTAGCCAGATTTTGTTCATTTTCATGGTTTCCTCCTTTCTGTTGAAATTGTCCACATGCTTGTGTATTTCAATGGCTTCTCTGTGTTGTCTGTATTAAAAAAAACTCCTTGACACATACACTCATTTGTTCATTCCTTCATCCAGCGCACTTTCTTGTTAGCCCTCCCCATGTTCTCTTTCTGCAGTTGCCGCCTGTTTAAAAGGGTAAGGTGGAAGGGCTAGTGAGGCATGCGGGCAGGCAGCCCACATGCCCTCAGTAAAAAAAAAAATGCAGGGGAAGAACAACTTGGTGGCTGTGGAGACTCCTAGCTGCTCACCCACCAGCCTCTGTTCCTGCTTTCTCTGCCACGAATCCCAAGCTCAGCCCTATCCCCAAGCTGCACTTGTAAGGAGAGGGTGGCACTGATGCTCGGTGCACTCCTGGAGAAGGAGAAGTAGGGAAGTCGAGATTTTGGCACAATTGCTTGTTAAACAAGTTGTTTCTTTGTATGCTGTCCTTTTGAACCAAAATAACATTTCAACTGATATTATGTATGAAACAATATTAATGGCTCCATCTCTTTTACAAGGTGAAATGTCTAATTTAGAGATCAATACTTTGCATGCTTGCTTAATGTTATATTTGATAACCTTGTGGTTATCAGTTTTTGGTTTCATCTGGCATTTTGTTGCTTGTTCATCCAACTGTGCAAGCTCCTTCTGTCTGTGAATTATTGGTTGCTGGCTTTTCTTTTTTCCCCATTAATTAACCAGCCAATTAATCCTCTGGCATTAATGTTGACTTATTGGGTTCCAAGCACATGTCTTTGGGCCACGCCTGTCTACTGGGACCAGATATTGTATGGTTGTTACAGGAATTGTACTCATTTATTCTATTATATGAATGGATATTTTACTTTGGATTGAATTGTCATATAAAACCTTCCTTTACATTCAAAGAGTACCTCACACATGCATAGGGGTACCTCAATTATTGTAATAATGTGATATCAGCTCCATGGAACCGTGGTTTCAGGGTTCTGTGTGGGAAGTTTGAGCCACTTCTATTGTTGGTGGGGGTTCAGAATGCTCTTTGATTGGAGGTGAACTATAAATCCCAGCAACTACAACTCCCAACTGTCAAGGTCTATTTCCCCAAACACCATCAGTGTTCACATTTGGGCATATTGAGTATTCGTGCCAAGTTTGGTCCAGATCCATCATTGTTTGACCCCACAGTGCTCTCTGGATGTTAGGTGAACTACAACTCCCAAACTCAAGGTCAGTGCCCACCAAACCCTTCCAGTATTTTCTGTTGGTAATGGGAGTTCCGTGTGCCAAGTCTGGTTCAATTCCATTGTTGATGGAGTTCAGAATGCTCTTTGATTATAGGTGAACTACAATCCCAGCAACTACGACTTCCAGTTGACAAAATCCAATCCCACTAGTATTCGAATTTGGGTGTATCAGGTAATTGTGCCAAATTTGGTCCAGTGAATGAAAATACATCCTGCATATTGGATATTTACATTATAATTCATAACAGTAGCAAAATTACAGTTATGAAGCTACAACGAAAATAATGTCATGGTTGGGGGTCACCACAACATGAGGATCTGTATTAAGGGGTTGCAGCATTAGGAAGGTTGAGAAACACTGGTCTAAAGGATCAAATCAGACTCTTGTGGATTGAAGGTAAGGATGAGAAACTTTATACATTTCAGCCACAAGAGGATGTTGAAGAGGCGGAGTTTTCAAATCAGACATAAAAGACTTGACAGCTATTCAAACAATGGATCTTTGGTGCTCTGGGCACTGATTGGTGCAAGTTATGATCTGCGCATTGCTTGCTGGAGGAGTGCCATCTGCTACTGCAACTGATTGGTTTCCTTATCTGGCAAGAATGTTAATAAACTGTCATTGCTCAGTTTAAAGTTTGTGGCCATTTTCTGGGCCTGCCTTCAGTGGGTGCATGGGGGAAGGAATGAGGGAAGGGTTTGGGGCTGATATGTGTTAATGACCTTAATCCTGCCAGTCAGTATTTGACAATGGATCTGGGCTGAGGAAAGAATTGGTGCCAAAACACATTGATGTATTCTGAAGAAGAGACAAAGGAAAGGCATTGGGTGACTCTGTGACCTTTCTGGCTGGCCAGGGAGTAATTCATTGTTGGGTGTAATGTTTCATGGTTGTCTGAAGGGATGGTTATTGGGTGATTATGCCAGCCACTTGGAGGAGTAATAGGATTAGACCTGTGTTGCCGTATCCTGTCCTCCCACCCACCTCTCCATTTATTTATTATTTATTTATTTGGTAGTTTTGTTTATTTGGTCTTCTCACCTCCATTTGAGGGACTCGGGCCGGTTTCCAACATCAATATTACAGACCGTCATTAAAACATCATATTTCTAAATCACACTAAAACATTAAAACATTGAAACAATTAAAATGGCAAAAATACAATCATATGATTACAGCGGTCAGTCGTCATCAAAGTCATTATTCATCGTCATCCATCCATATCACAGGATCATGGCTCATTCGTTGAATGCCAATCCCCAAAGCCAGGTTTTCACCTGTTTCCTGAACGTTAAGATCGAAGGGGCAGTTCTGATCTCCAGTGGGTAGGAGTTCCAGGAC
>NW_026844366.1:194713532-194745722 GCF_025583915.1 Anolis sagrei ordinatus
AAAATCTAAGTCTTTCTTTCTTGACATGTCTTACTGAGGGCAAGAACATTTGTAAGTGTTCCCTACTGTATCTAATTCAGTATTCAATCGCTTGATGTCAGGCAGTATATCCCAAAGACACAATTAATTTAATATGTAGAACTATATTTACTATTTTATTTTTTATGATTCTTTAGTGAGGTTTTAATTATAGCTTTGCTCCCAGTACATTTATTTTCTTTTGGAAAATTACCAGAGGGTGGAGTAGTTCAACTTGTACAGGCAGATAATAGGCCAGGGATTAAACTACTTCTCATTGAGAATGCATTTTTTTTTTGAATGCAGCACCTTACAGACTCATGTAAACAAATATAACAATGACCCTCACCCCAAATATTATTATAATAATAATAATAATAATAATAATAATAATAATAATAATAAACCTTTATTTGTACCCCACTACCATCTCCCGAAGGACTCGGTGCGGCTTACAAGAGGCTGAGCTTAAATACACCAATAAAAATTACTTTGAAAAAAAAAAAAAAAAGAGGCTGAGCCTAAATACAACAATAAAAACAGCAGCAGCAACAACAACACAATAACTCAAAAACAAAGCAATAACAATTAACAACACCCAGTGATGCAATTAAAAACAATGGCTGGGCCAAATGTAATAATTAAAATTAAAAGTGCTGGGCATGACAAGGTGGAGTGTTTGGAGGGGGATGGGCATGCAGATATCCTGGATCTCTGATAAAGTGTGTTGGGACATAATGCTAGGAGTTTCCTTATTCTGGGAAGGCACACTGGAACAACCACATTTTCAAGCTCCTCCTAAAGATTGCTAGTGACGGGGTCTGCCTGATGTCCTTAGGGAGAGAGTTCCAGAGTTGAGGGGCCACCACCGAGAAAGCCCTATCCCTCGTCCCCACCAATCACGCTTGCGATGCAGGTGGGATCCTGAGCAGGGCCTCTCCAGATGAACGAAGAGATCATGTGGGTTCGTACACAGAGATGCGGTCACGCAGGTAGGCGGGTCCCAAACCGTTTAGGGCTTTGTAGGTAAGCACCTGCACCTTGAATTGGGACCGGAAAATGAATGGCAGCCAGTGGAGCTCCTTAAACAGGAGGTTGACCTCTCCCTGTAAGGAGCACCAGTTAACAACCTGGCCGCCGCCCGTTGGACCAATTGAAATTTCCGGCATTTTCAAGGGCAGCCCCACGTAGAGTGCATCACAGTAGTCCAATCTGGAAGTGACTAAGGCGTGGACCACCCTGGCCAGATCATACAGTCTTTTTTAAATTAATCTTTAAGGGTTTTTTTTTTGGGGGGGGGTACATCTGAAGGGTTGTTAATCATCAGCATGTTATATATTTAAAATAAGGGTATCGAGGTATGGAGGTGAAGGGGAGATAGGTAGGGTTGTGGGAAGGGTAAGGTAGGGTATGGGATATGAGGGGAAGGGGGGAAGGAAGGGGGTGAATTGTGGTTGGGTATTTGGGATTGAGTGCGAGAAGGTTAGTAGTTGAATTAATGATTTTTCTCCATATAACATTGTTAGTAGTGATAGGTTCATCAGAGTCTTCCTCTCTTTAGCCTGTGATCTACTTGATGCTGAAGTAATTTTGGATTGGGGACCAGTCAGTTTTGGCTGAGTGTATATTCTGTTTGGTTTTCAGGTATTGGGTTATTCTGTCCATATTCATAATATCTAATATTTTAAGTGTCCATTCCTCTGTGGTTGGCATTTCTTTGTCTTCCCATTTTCTTGAAAGGACAACCCTCACTGCCGTAGCCATGTGGAAGAGTAGCTTGCCTTTATTCTTTTCTATTTTGAAGTCCAGTATCCCCAGGAGATAATACTCCAGCTTCATTTCTATTATTAATTCAAGTAACTTTTTGACAATTTCATGTATCTTCTTCCAAAATTTTTTAGACTTCTCACACATCCACCAAAGTTGGAAAAAACTTTGGCAGTTCCAGCAGGTACCTGCTGGAAATATCATAGTCAGGGGCGGCTCAACACATTACGCAAAGTAAGCATTTGCAGTATAGTTGATTTTGCCCAGGGGCGCTCTTGAGGCGCTCTTGGGGGAAAAATAGACCTTGACATATGCGAGTTGTAGTTACTGGGATGTATAGTTCACCTACAATCAAAGAGCATTCTGAACTCCACCAATGATGGAATTGAACCAAATATGGCACACAGAACTCCCACGACGAACAGAAAATATATATCAATGATTGGTTGGGGGGAGGGGGGGGCGCCAAAATACTGTTTGCTTATTGTTGAAAATTACCTAGGGCCGCCTCTGCATACAGTCTTTAGAGTATTACCAGAATCAAATGGTTTCTAGTGAGTTTTAATAATCACTGGACAACACACATTTTGGTGTTTCAAATGTTACCACTTTTTCTGGATATATTTGACCTGCTGATTCCAAAAATTACAGGGTTTGGTGTGGGGGGGTAGGGACAAAAACCCACACCAAAACAGGTTTTTAAAGCAAAGGCAAACCAACATATTTGCAACATGTTTTACTGTGTTTTGGATGATGTGGGGGCCAAAAGAAGTCCTAAAATGGAAAGGGTTGGGTTGTTGTAGGTTTTTCCGGGCTATATGGCCATGTTCTGGAGGCAATTTTTTTCCTGACGTTTCGCCTGCATCTATGGCAAGTATCCTCAGAGGTAGTGAGGTCTGTTGGAAGTAGGAAAAATGGGTTTATCTCTGAGGATGCTTGCCATAGATGCAGGCGAAACATCAGGAGAAAAATTGCCTCCAGAACATGGCCATATAGCCCGGAAAAACCTACAACAACCCAGTGATCCCAGCCATGAAAGACTTCGACAATACATGGAAAGGATTCTTGGGGTTTTGAGGGTGTTTTCTCTGGGTAATGGAGACAGGACTGGAAAAATGGGGTTAAATATCATGGCCTTCACTATAGAACAGTCTTTCCTATTGGAAAAAAATAACATAATACACCAGGACTATTTTGTACAAAGATTTTTTGTTTTGTTTCCTCTTTCTTATGTTCTTCTCCTTTACCTTAAAAAATACCAGTCTTCTAGAAAATGCTCAGTAGTTATGAAGGGAGTTTTAAGGGTAGAAATTTAAAAACAATGATGATATAATGCTAATTTTATATTCTGAGTTCCCATCCCCTACCTACTGTTTTTATGATCTAGGAACCACAATATTTTGTTTACGGTGGTAATAATGCATTGTGTAGCAATAACACAGCAGAAGGTTTCAAATTACCAAAGTAAAACATGGAAGATGGAGCTCAGTACTCAGATTAAGGGATAACGGTAGTAATACAATTCCCATTGGCAAGGTTAAACAATTAGTTTAATAAATAAAAGGAGAGCAATTAGTTTAATAAATTAAGAGGATTGCCTTCTTAAACAGTTGTTTTCAATCTGTTCTTATTAAACAGAGACTTTAAGGCAATGGTTTTCACCTATAGTCACTGGATGGTTTATAGGAAATTCTGTACTTTGTGGCTTGAATTATAAATAAATGTATATTACACACACACACACACACATTGAAGCTGTTCTCTGCTCTTTTACATTAAGGTCACAGACAGATATAATCAATCTATATATATAAAATGCTCTGTGCATAATGAGTACCTTAAAAACAAAAGAACCAATGAATGAAATCACACCAAATTTGGCAACAAAACGTCTCACAAGACAAGGAGTGACCATCACTCAAAAAACTATGCTTTTGTCATTTGGGAGTGGTAGTTGTTGGGATTTATAGTTCACCAATAATCAAAGAGCATTCTGAACTTCATCAACAATGGAATTGAACCAAACTTGGCACACAGAACTCCCATGACCAACAGAAAATACTGGAAGGGTTTGGTGGGCATTGACCTTGAGTTTGGGATTTGTAGTTCACCTACATCCAGAAAGCACTGTGGACTCAAACAATGATGGATCTGGACCAAACTTGGCACAAACACTCAATACGCCCAAATATCAACACAGATGGAGTTTGGGGGAAATAGACCTTGACATTTGGGAGTTGTAGTTACTGGGATTTATAGTTCACCTACAATCAAGGAGCATTCTGAACCCCACCAACGACAGAATTGGAACAAATTTCCCACACAGAACCCCCATGACCAACAGAAAATACTTAAGGCCATCCAGTCCAACTCCCTTCACCAGGGCAAGAAAACGTAATCAAAGCCCTCCAGACAAAGAGCCATCCAGCCATAGATATAGATATATATGATTCACACACATAGAGATATAGTATCATAGATTTGAAAGGGACCCCTGAAGAAGGACAATTATATGTTGCATGTCCCAGAGTAGGCAAACCAGACACTCTCCACATCAACACTGACAAAGAAACAGCAAGAAATACTGTTTACCCACAAGCATAAAGAAAGTACATATATTAGAAATCAACACTTTCTCATTACTTTATTTTCCAGATCAACAGACTGGGTCTCAGCAACGCGTGGCAGGAGACAGTTAGTTGTGTATAAAGAGATACCTAAGCTCTTTGGAACCAGGGAACAATTAATCCTGTGGAAAATATAGATATAGATTTGGATATTAGGCTTGGGTAACTACAGAAAAATTTGGTTCTAAACTCGTTTCCTTTTTAGGGGGGTTTTGCGTTTTGTTTTTTAAAAGAATTCCGAAATGTTTCTTTAAAAAAGTTCGAAATATACGAAATTTCGTAAAATTATGAAACAATTACGAAACATTTACGAATCGATTCATTAATGGCGGACGCGATTGCGCAATATGCTAAAAAAACCCTCCAAATGGGACAGGGGGAACTTCTGGTGTGATAATTTATTTTTTATTACTGATAAAACAAACAACAACCCTAAAACTTGCACCAGACATACGGAAACAATTACAAACAATTTCGAAACAATTTCGAAACAATTTCGAAACAATTTCGAAACAATTACGAACTAAATTGAAAAAAATCGTTTCGATTTTCAATTATTCCTGCATGGCTCAATATCAGATCGTAAGCTAATTTAAATATGAATTAATAACGAATTATGAAATTAACGAACGAAACCGCCCAAGCCTAATAGATATAGATATAGATATAGATATAGATATAGATATAGATATAGATATAGATATAGATATAGACATAGACATAGACATAGATATAGACATAGACATAGATATAGATATAGATAGATATAATGAGGAAATTATATTAGCCTAAATATTATTAAGACTATAGGTTCTGTCTGATTTTGGAAGTCAAGAAGGATAAAATATTATTATTACTTGGGTGGCTAGCGTGAGTCATGAGCATGATCCTATGAATCATTATTGCATGCTATCCTTACTACCAACTCTGTTTTTACTGAAAACAAGTATAATGCAAGTACATTGATTAAATATATTGATTTAAAATTTTAATGTACAAAATGTTAAGAATTTTAAGGTCCAAAATTAGATTTTAAAATAGGCCTGTGGGCTAGCCCCAACTACAGTAGATCAATTGAATCCTTTGCTGAATGGTGAGTCAAATACCATTGGTTGAATAGGAGCAAATCTACATGGGTAGTAAGTCTATAGCCAGTCTTGTGTTAGCATAGAGCCAGGCCAAGATCACATTAGGATGCATTTACATGATAGATATAAATTACATCTATTCTTTACTCTTCATACTAAGATAGATTTGTCCCGAGACAACAGACATGAAATAATTACTAGGGCCATGCTCGGAATGCCTCGCCCCAATGTCCTCTTGTCTAGAAGCACTTTTTGCTTCTGTACAGAGGTCAGGGAGGATTCAGTTTGTGATTTTGGATTTTGAGTATTTCAAATGTATATGTTATTGCAGAAATGTAGAATATGATATATTTCTAGAACATGACGCAAAACACTTAGTGATAAGTTAATTTTTCTTGACCCCTATATATGCAACCCACATAAGATATCTGTATATGTAAATAATGGAGTGTAGGGAAGGCAGGTGGAATTGAGCGTCATAGTTACTCTCAGCCTGTAAAGAAACCTGTTCTCAAGATCTTATTGATCTATGTGTGAGTTCCACAGTCACACAAGGTTAGGTGCACTTACCTGTGGGAAGGTTAGGATACAAATTTTCAAATACATTCCGCAATAACATAACATTAAGATCCTGTTAACTTCAGCTCCTCTGGATATCCGTATGCATTGCAGTCATAAATATATTTGCTGGCATGATTATTTCTATGTTCCTATTTGTTATTGTAATAAATCTTTCTGCTCTTGAGTCAATCAAGAAAATAGCTACAGCGCTGAATGTTGCTGCTTACAAAATATCAGTGTACCCTCTAAATCAGGGGTCCTCAAACTTTTTAAACAGAGGGCCAGGTCACAGTTCCTCAAACAGTTGGAGGACCAGATTATAATTTGAAATAAACATACCATATATACTCAAATATAAGCCGAGTTTTTCAGCCCTTTTTGGGTGCGAAAAAAGTCCCTCTTGGCTTATATTCAAGTGAAGGCGAGGCCCCGTCCTGAAGCCAGAAGAAGGCAGGCTTGGCCCGGGGAGGTGGCAGGCAGCGCGGGCCTAAAGCCGCTTCACCAGCCCGTTCCCTCGCCTTCCCCTGCCTTCAGGATGAGGCAAGGCCTCGTCCTGATGCCAGCAGAAGGCAGGCTCGGCCTGGGGAGGCGGCAGGCGGCGCAGTCCTAAAGCCGCTTCTCCTGCCACCTCCCCTGCCTTCTGGACGAGGCGAGGCCCGTCCTGAAGCCAGGAGAAGGCAGGCTCGGCCCGGGGAGGCGGCAGGTGGCGCGGTCCTAAAGCCGCTTCTCTTGCCGCCTCCCCTGCCTTCTCCTGGCTTCAGAACAGGGGAGGCCCTGTCCTGAAGCCAGGAGAAGGCAGGCTTGGCCGGGAGGTGGCAGGCAGCGCGGTCCAAAGCCGCTTCTCCTGCCGCCTCCCTTGCCTTCTCCTGGCTTCAGGACGAGGCGAGGCCCCGTCCTGAAGCCAGAAGAAGGCAGGCTCGGCCTGGGGAGGCGGCAGGTGGCACAGTCCTAAAGCCGCTTCTCCTGCCGCCTCTCTCGCCTTCTGGCTTCAGGACGAGGCGAGGCCCTGTCCTGAAGACAGGAGAAGGCAGGCTCGGCCCAGGGAGGCGGCAGGTGGCGCGGTCCTAAAGCCGCTTCTCTTGCCGCCTCCCCTGCCTTCTCCTGGCTTCAGGACAAGGCGAGGCCCTGTCCTGAAGCCAGGAGAAGGCAGTCTTGGCCCGGGGAAGCAGCAGGCAGCACAGACCCAAAGCTGCTTCACCAGCCCCTTCCCCCGCCTTCATTTTGAGTAGCTGCTGCATTTCCCACCCTCGGCTTATACTCGAATCAATGCATTTTCCCAGTTTTTGTGGTAAAATTAGGTGCCTCGGCTTATATTCGGGTCGGCTTATACTCAAGTATATACAGTAAATCAATTCCTATGCACACTGCACATATCTTATTTGTAGTGCAAAAACCACTTTAAAACAATACAAGAATTAAAATGAAGAACAATTTTAACAAATATAAACTTATTAGTATTTCAATGGAAAGTGTGGGCCTGCTTTTGGCTGATGAGATAGGATTGTTGTTATTGTTGTGTGTTTTCAAGTAATTTCAGACTTAGGTTGATCCTGAGCGAGGGCCGGGTAAATTACCTTGGAGGGTCGTATCTGGCCCCCTTAGTTTGAGGACCCCTGCTCTAAATGCTATTGATGATGGCATTGAGAAACATTCCATCAAAGTCATTCGTTAAAAAAAAAAACAACCTGAGAATTCTCTTGATAATAATCCTGCTTTCATGTATATTGTGTGTATATTCTACAATATATTCTCCTGCTGCTTGATCAGTTAATCTTTTGCTTTCATTGAAATTGATAGATCTGGTATATCTGCAGATCTATAGATGACTGCTAGTTTGTAATATTTATTCTTGACTAGCCGTCCCCTGCCACACATTGCTGTGGCCCACATGGGGGTTCTGTGTGGGAGGTTTGGCCCATTCTATCATTGGTTGGGTTCAGAATGCTCTGTGAGTATAGGTGAACTATAAATCCCAAATGTCAAGATTCTATTTTCCCCAAACTCCAGCAGTGTTCACATTTGGGCATATTGAGTATTCGTGTAGAGTTTGGTCCAGAGCCATCATTGTTTGAGTCCACAGTGATCTCTGGATGTAGGTGAACTACAACTCCAAAACCAAAGGACACTGCCCACCAAACCCTTCCAGTATTTTCTGTTGGTCATGGGAGAACTGTGTGCCACGTTTGGTTCAATTCCATCATTGGTGGGGTTCAGAATGCTCTTTGATTGTAGGTGATTGTAGGTGTTTGGTTCAATTCCACCAATGATGGAATTGAACCAAACTTGGCACACAGTCCCAGCAACTACAACTCCCAAATGACAAAATCATTTTTTTGAGTGAAGGACATACATTGGCCTGATAGGTGTCTTGTGTCCAAATTTGGTGTCAATTCGTCCAGTGGTTTTTGAGTTCTGTTAATCCCACAAACGAACATTACATTTTTATTTGTATAGATTACCATGGTTGCAATACTGCTCCAAGTGATGTAAAAGAGCACGGCTGGCGGGGACGAGGGACAGGGCCTTCTCTGTGGTGGCCCCTCGGCTGTGGAACGCCCTTCCCATGGACATTAGATCAGCCCCTTCGTTAATGGTGTTTCGAAGAAAACTAAAAACCTGGCTGTTTGAACAGGCGTTCGGATAAACAGTGCAATTGTACACGATGAATATAGGAACGGAATTATGGATGACGAATTGGATCATGATTTTAGTTACGAGACGATAATGTGTTGATATTGATGTGTCATTACCCTGTATATTATGTTGTTAATGGTTTTTAAATTTTGTATGTTGTTGGATTGACTTTTTGCTCTTGTTGTGAACCGCGTTGAGTCGCCTACGGGCTGAGAAACTGCGGTATACAAGCAAAGTAAATAAATAAATAAATAAGAGTGCTCTGCATTCAATAAGACACATTTTAATGTGTAAAGACAGGTATAGGGTGGTACTGTATTTGCTGATTAACTCTTCTCTTTGTAGTGTTGTACTACAGAATTCTATACAAACTGATCTAATTTTAGCCTCTTATTCAGATTGCATGATATCATTTAAAAGACACCTTTCTGCTGGAGGAATCTCCTTGCATTTTTGTTTTCATATCTATCACTTTTTCAAGATTTGTTCAGAGAGCCAATTAGTAATACTCAGACATGTTTTGGGACAAGAATTCATGTAGGTTGGGACATGATGACATCTGACCTTCTTATTGCTAATGAACTACCACTTCCATGACTAAAGAAAAGGGTAAGACCTAACTCACTGAAATAAGGAAACCCATTGGATGACCTTAGGTAAAATACACTCTCAGCCCCAGACACCTTGTGGTAAGTTTGCTTTAGGGTCACCGTAAGTCAGAAGCAACTTGAAGGCACACAACAATAACAACTATTGTCGTAGTTAACGTTGTTCCTTTTTTGAAATGTCCTTTGCCAATTGTTTTATTCTTGTACCTTATTTATTATGTTTGTATGAAAGTGTATTATATTTATATGTGATGTAATGGATTTTAATTTAATTTAATCAATGCAGTCATGTTTTTAAAGAAGGATCTGTTATCTTTGAGGGCTCATTAACTGTAAGTTCACACAAGGTTTGGGACTTGACTCAAGATACCATAATTAATGACAGATGAAGCTGAAAAGGTTGAAGTCTAAATATATAAACAAAACCAAGTGTTGACATTAGACAGTGGAGAATGAAGAATCATTTTTATTTTGTATAGATACCTCCTCTAGTGCTGATAGTACTGAACTGTAAATTGCCTAGAACATTCTCGGATGGAAGGCGATTGATAAGTAATTAAATATGATTTTTTAAAAAGAAATTTTATTAAATTTTATATAGAATACAATGAAAGAGTGAGAACAATAAAGTATAGAAAAGTAAAGAAAAAAGAGAGAGGGAAAGGCCAATAAAGTAAGAAGTAAAAAAGATATCCTAAATAAAACCCTTAAAAAAATAAACTACAAGAATACATCCACACACACACAAAAATAGAAAAAGTAAAAATAAAAGAAAAAAGAAAAAAAGTGACTTCCATTCCATCTTCTTGGATAAAATATTCTTATTATTCAAATATATATATATATATTTATTAAAGATAATAAAATTGTCTCTCCTGTTTTTTATTTTCGCAAATTGTCCAGATAGTCATGAAGATTGTCCCAATTTGTTCTTTTTATTATCATGCCTGTATTTTTCTTCAACAAAAAAGTCAGTTCGTCAATGTCCTTTATTTCTCTGATTTTTTCCACCCAATCCTGTACGGGTGGTACTGAGTCTTGCTTCCACTCTCTAGAAAAAACTATTCTAGCGGCAGTCGTTGTATATGTAAAAAGTTTGTCCTCTTAGTCCATTAATTGTAAACCCAAATCTGTAAAGCCTAACAAGTAATACTCTGGTTTTCTTGTAAAAGTTCTTTTTAAGATCTTTTGTGTCTCTTCGTGAATTACCCTCCAAAACTTTACTAAATATGATGATGGTGATGATGATGATGATGATGATGATGATGATGATGAACTGATACTGGAGAGTTTTTAAAAAAATATATCGGTACTTTGAATATTATTGTCATTATTAGGCTTGGGCCCAAAACAGTTTTATACATAATTTTTGAAAAAAGAACAAGGAGGAGGGAGAGAAAAATCCTGGCAAAATGGATTAAGACAGCAGGATTGTATCCAGTTTCTGGATGGGAATGGGTTAAATCTGCAATATACCAGAGGCAGGGATATGCTGTTTCTTTTCCCTGGCAGTAGTGTTCTTTTTTGAAAGTTTCCTAGGTTCCTCTTCCAGAGATGGCCTTGCTGGGAACTCGCTTTCCCAGCAGCACTTGCATAGGGCAGGCATTGAAAAGTCTCCTCTTGGAGCATGGTGGGAGTTGTAGTTTCTCTCTTTCTCTCTGTTTTTCAACCAGTAAAAAGATTAATCTCACAATTCAGCAGCAAATCAGTTGCACAACTTCAGTGCTTTCCAGTAGATTCTTCCTGCACAGTATTTTCAGTCAGCTGCTCCCACAAACCGCAGTCACTCTGGAACTCTTTTACAGACACTTGAGCACATGCCCGGCCATTGTCAGGTTTACTATTGTTTTCCCCTCCAATCTAGATGACACTACAAACTTACCACAGTACACGGTTATATCTTATCTTAGCAGACAGGTTATTTTAATCAATTACATAGAGCCTTCGATGAACAGCATCACAGCACAAGGAGAGAAATATACACTATACATGACTTCCTTATATACAATTCTATACAATTACACATAGCAATCTCTGATTAACTTAACTCAGACTCAGGATTACATCATTCACAATCACCTGGACTAGGCCAGAACACATTCCCCAAATGATTCCCTATATACAGTTAATGCATGACTCAGTATTTCCAATAGAAGCCTATTAGCAGTGCATGACTCAGCTATATTACATTACAATACATTGTAAAACCTGACACTGGTTGTGTCCATGCTCTGATCGGCTGAGATTGGACACAACTGGAGACTGCAATTCCCAGAACCCTCTCTTGCGGTTTGTCTTAATTTTTAATGTTATGGTTAAAACTTAAAATAATTCTTTAAAAAATCAGTAGATTGGTGAATTGTTTTGAAACTTGGAAGGCCTACAGTTGTAAATGGAGTATAAAACTGAGGTAGGTTTCATGCAGATAGGCCTTAAAATGACAGAGGAATGAGCCTTTAAAATTTCCCACTGTATCCAATGGGCCGGATTTTTGCCGATTGAAAACAGCAACATCATTCCCCATTCGAGTAACTTTCCGGTAAACAGAATGAGTGGTCAGCTGGCAATGAATCCTGAAACAGCATGCCTTTTGGCCAAATTGCACAGCTCTAGTGATTATGTAGTTTTATGTGGCTGTGTAGTGTATTTTTGT
This sequence comes from Anolis sagrei ordinatus, assembly GCF_025583915.1. Classification (NCBI taxonomy): domain Eukaryota; kingdom Metazoa; phylum Chordata; class Lepidosauria; order Squamata; family Anolidae; genus Anolis; species Anolis sagrei. The sequence goes on from NW_026844366.1 coordinate 194,725,489, forward strand.
CTGGAGGAAATATTAGACAACATAAGAAGTAATTTACTGAAGAAGATCCCTAGTCAAAACACATTTGGCTTATCTGTAAATGAAGAATCAGATGAGCCATCTCTTTTTCTTTTGCAAATGATTGATGGTGTATGGACTGTGTGATGTTAATTTTAATAATTGATTTTGCATACACACAAGTATATTTTATATCCATATCCTTTTTCTATTTAGAGTTCCATTTGCTACTGCTTCCACAATCCATATTCATGCACGCACACATACTGTCAAGACCTAGGAGCCTCAAGAATGCCAAACACAGTATAAAAGGTCCAAACAAAGGTTTATTAAACACAAAAAAGGCTTAGAGACACTTAACTCAGTGCCTCTAGCACAAACTAAGAGTCTATAGCAACCGCTAAGCAAAAAACCCAACTTAAATATAATCTGGATTATACTAGAGTATAATCTGGGATACAGCAATCTGCTTGAAATTCAAAAGGTCCAAAAAGCACTAGAAAACAAGGTGGGAGCACGTAAAATCGAAGTCCAAAAATAGTCCGAAGTCCAGGCATGTCCAAAATGAGATGAAGCAGTCCAAAAAGCGAAGTCATCGTCAAAACACAGTCCAGAGTCAAAGGGGAGGTTGAAGTCAACCCTTATGGAGTTCCAGCCAGAAACACGGAGATCTGTAATCCAAGGACCCAAACTTGAGGGTATTGGCAGTAACAAAGATCCAAACCCGATAAGACACTTTACCTTCTGCAAAGACCCATTGAATTCAAACCAACTTATATCCTATAACTCATCATCAGAGGATGAACTGCTCCCCACCCTTTCATCATCACTTTCAGCTGCCCCATTCCCTGCAGCTGAGCACTGACGCCCATCTCTCCACCTTTGCCAGCATCTTTCAAGACTTAGGTCTTCCCAAGTGTTCCCAGATTGCCAGTCCTCTGCAAATCCCTCAAAGTCATCACTGGATGTAGGCTGAGTACAGATGTCCTTAATCTCATGCACATGGGTCCAGTCTAAAGCATCCTCCTCCCCATCGTCACTCCCAGTCCCATCACTCCTTTCAAAACACACAAAGTCTTAATCTTCTGTTGGAACGCTAAGTATATCATGGATACGCTTCCTTTGGATCTCCTCATCTGATTCTCGTTTTCGAGTAGCCCGCTTAACTCCCTCTCCTTAACTTTCCTCTCCTTCCCCCATTTCACAATCTGAAAAACCCTTGAAGGACTCGGAATCAGTCCCTTCTACCAGTAGTAGTAACGTTACTATCACGCTGTACTACAACACATACACATATAGTGTGTGTGTGTGTGTGTGTGTGTGTGTGTGTATAATCTTTTTTGTTTGCCATTTACTACTGCTTCTATGATCCATCACAATTGGCCAGGCTGATTAGGCTATGGGGAATGGAGTTCCATGAAATCTGGTGTAGGGAACTACAATGTGAGTACATTAATTGAAACTTCCATGTGAATTTCTTCTTTGCTTGGAAAGAATCATCATCCAGCATACCAGCTCATGCAATGTTGCAATGCTCTCTTTTTCTCTCTCACACACACACTCCAACAAATTTTGAAGATACAGATTTGTTTGTCGGTTGGAGGATTCCTTTTCTTTCCAATATGTTCAAAGAGCACAATGTCCAGAGCCCCTGGCTAATGTGTTTTACTTGCTCTCTCCCACAATTCCATATGGTTTTGGTTTTAATCATGAGAAAGATGAAAATGTCTGCCTTCCTTTCAGCTCCTTGGTCATTTTGCGATCTATCTTAGGTCAACGTGTGGCTGCCCAGGACACAGCATTAATGATAGCTGTCAAAATAATAGTGGGGGAGGGTTAGAGGTCAAGAAAAAAATGTAAAAGACTTCAGGTTTGAACCAGATGATAAAGTAACTCATTTAGGCCATTAAATGCTAGAAGAGCATGGGCTTGATGGGTTCAGAGGTTACGAGAAGCAAGAAGAGTAAATGGGGATGTCTTCAAGTAGTTTACTCTTGTTAAAAAGATGAAAAAAAGATAATAGCAATACCAAACAAGCACAAGAAAGGCAATTTTCTTAATTACAGTGCTGACCCAGCAGTGCAATCCAAGTAATCTGGCTATTAGAAAGAGAGCTTTTTCTTTCAAACAATGTTAACCCTTGCTATTACTGTATGGCTTAATTAAGAATACTTCTGGAAGTTCAGCAGCTGTTAACTGAGTTATATCATACACTAAAAAAGTGACCAAATGCTCTTTTTTAAAAAAAAAACAAACTTTTTTTCTTGGACAGTGTGTTCTTGATCTATTCAGAAGATGCAGATACCTAAACTGTGTTCTTCCATACTGTGCCCTCTTTTGGGGAAGGGGTAAAATAACATAGTACAAAGTTACAAATCATAGAGCTTGTCTACACCAGTGGGCTCAGAAAGTTGAAGATGTGCTCGGACCCTTTGTCCCTGACCCACAGCAATAGTGGGGCAGAGTCTATACAGTTTGGCTCAGGAGTCCTCAAACTTTTTTTAACAGAGAGTCAAGTCACAGTTCCTCAAACTGTTGGATTATAGGCTTGTTGTAGGTTTTTTCAGGCTATATGGCCATGGTCTAGAGCCATTCTCTCCTGGAGAAAATGCCTCTAGACCATGGCCATATAGCCCGAAAAAACCTACAACAACCCAGTGATTCCGGCCATGAAAGCCTTCAACAATATGTTGGATTATAATTTGGAAAAAAATGAATTCCTATGCACACTGCACATATCATATTTGTATTGCAAAACAACACTTAAAAACAATACAATAATTTAAATGAAGAACAATTTTAACAAACATAAACTTAATAGTATTTCAATGGGAAGTGTGGGCCTGCTCTTGGCTGATGAGATAGAATTGTTGTTGTTGTTGTTGTTGTTGTTGTTGTGTGCTTTCAAGTCATTTCAGATTTAGGTTGACCCTAAGTACTTCCTTGCTCATGTCTGATAATGGTTTAGACTTCGCCACTGGAAGAACAACAGGGAGAGAGCTCCACTGGCCTCTCTGGAAAGGCACTTCCATAACCCAGCTATGGAGAAGGCCCTCTCTCACATCCCCAACTATATATTTTCATTTTTACTGTCATTATGAAGCATTATTACATTTGTTTGAAAAGTTTTAATCTCTATCCTGGATTATCTCAGCGGCTTTCGATACCATCAATCATGGTATCCTTCTGGGACGACTCTCCGGGATGGGTCTCAGGGGCACGGTTCTGTCGTGGCTCCGGTCCTTCCTGGAGGGTCAATCCCAGATGGTGAAGCTGGGAGATGCCTGCTCGGACCCCTGGCCTTTGACCTGTGGGGTCCCGCAAGGCTCTATTCTGTCTCCCATGTTTTTTAACATTTACATGAAACCGCTGGGAGAGGTCATCCGGAGTTTTGGAGTTGGGTGCCATCTCTATGCAGATGACACACAACTCTACTACTCCTTTCCACCTAACTCCAAGGAAGCCCCTCGGGTGCTGGACAAGTGCCTGACCACTGTGGCTGTCTGGATGAGGATGAACAAGCTGAAGATTAATCCCAACAAGACAGAGGTCCTTCTGGTCGATCGTAAACCAGATTGGGGTATAGGGTGGCAACCTGTGCTGGACGGGGTTACACTCCCCTGAAGTCACAGGTCCGCAGTTTGGGTGTCCTCTTGGACTCATCACTTATGCTTGAGGCTCAGGCGTTGGAGGTGGCCGGGAGGGCTTTTGCACAATTGAGACTCGTGCGTCAACTGCGACCGTACCTCGTGAAGGCTGATCTGGCCGGGGTGGTCCATGCCTTGGTCACCTCCAGACTGGACTACTGCAATGCGCTCTACGTGGGGCTGCCCTTGAAAATGGCCTGGAAATTCCAACTGGTCCAACGGGCAGCGGCCAGGTTGTTAACTGGTGCTCCTTACAGGGAGAGGTCAACCCTCCTGTTTAAGAAGCTCCATTGGGTGCCGTTCATTTTCCGGACCCAATCCAATGTGCAGGTGCTTACCTACAAAGCCCTAAATGGTTTGGGACCCTCCTGCCTGCGTGACCGCATCTCCGTATATGAACCCACATGATCACTTCGATCACCTGGAGAGGCCCTGCTCACGATCCCACCTGCGTCGCAAGTGCGATTGGTGGGGACGAGGGACAGGGGCTTCTCTGTGGTAGCCCCCCGACTCTGGAACTCTCTCCTCAAGGACATCAGACAAGCCCCAACGTTGGCAGTCCTTAGGAAGAGCTTGAAGATGTGGCTGTTCCAGTGTGCCTTTCCAGAATAGGAAACTCCTAGCATCATGTCCCAAATGCACTTTATTAGAGATTTAAGATTGTCTGCACACCGCACCTACCTCTAAAAACCTATACATTTCACCTGTCATGTCCAGCACTTTTTAAATTTTATTCATTACATTTAGTTTTAAATGCTTCATGGTGTTATTGTTCTAATGTTTATTGTTATTGCTTTAACGTTTATTGTTTTGCTTTATGAGTTTTATTGTTGTATTGTTTTGCTGTTGTTTTATTGAGGGCCTTGGCCTTTTGTAAGCCACACCGAGTCCTTCGGGAGATGTTAGCGGGGTATAAATAAAGGTAATAACAATAATAATAATAATAATAATAATAATAATAATAATAATTCCTTTTAGATGAGGTGCAGTTAAGAAATGCTTTTGATGTTTTTTAAAACAAAATCATAACTTTTTATGAGAGACTGCTCAGCATGCTTCACAATCATTACATTGCAGATCCTCACAAGTCCAATGCCTGCTGTAGTTACCAGAAGCTCTAGATTAGATGGAGAGATTGCACATTAGAGGCAGCTAGCATTTCCAATTCTACTTTTAGTTGTAACTCTGGCATTACAGAAAATGCCTAGCTGAGCAGGCATAGAGCTTTTCAGGCCCTAATGGAAACTTTTTCCTCCTATCTAAATGGTGCAGTTGTCTAATTTGTTTAGCCAGGTAGCATTAGCTATACTGAAAGTTTTATTAGCACAGTTGAGAGCAGGAAACTGGAGTGGACATACTCTATTTTTTAAAATTAAAGCATTTTTTGAAACTAACAAATTCAGCTTGATCATTGATTAGCTTATTTGTTAAACTAAAGACTCATTGCTTTTCATAATGTACTCCTTATTGCTACAGATGGAAAATGATCTTTGAATTGAGTTCCATTACAAAAGTTGTGTGTATCAAATATTAAACAAGCACTATACAATATTTTTTCCATTTCCTTTGCAGACTGCTGATACGATGCTAAGATGTTGCCTCTTCAATTACTTGGGCAATTACTCCAGTAGTCAGCTTTTAATGCAGACTTTGAAAGAGCGGACAGATCCTGAGATGAAGTAGATCTTTCCACCATACAAAGCACACTCTCCACACTTAGAAAGCAACTTCTTTAAAACATAAAAGGGTGCAGTACAAAGTATGATAGGCAATTTTGCCTGGATGTATTTGGGATCAGAATTAAGTGAGCATAATTATATTTCCAATATGACTCTTACCTAGGCGATCCCTCGTTTTCCGAGGAGGATTGTCTTCCAGTATTCTTGTGGGTCCGTAGGTGGCTGTGGAGCCCTATTCTTGACCCGCATCTTCTCCCACAGTGAGGGCATTGGTTTCCAGGTGGAAGGCGGTATCGGTCGGGGTTGGCTTGACGCGCCTTCCTCTTGGCACACTTCTCCCTTTCGCCCTCCATTCGTGCCTCTTCAAATTCTGCAGCACTGCTAGTCACAGCTGACCTCCAGCTGGAGTGTTCAAGGGCCAGGGCTTCCCAGTTCTCAGTGTCTATGGTTTTAAGGTTGGCTTTGAGCCCATTTTTAAATCTCTTTTTCTGTCCACCAACATTTCGTTTTCTATTCTTGAGTTCGGAGTAGAACAACTGCTTTGGGAGACAGTGGTCGGACATCCGGACAACGTGGCTGGTCCAGCGGAGTTGATGGCGGAGGACCATGGCTTCAATGCTGGTGGTCTTTGCTTCTTCCAACACACTGACGTTTGTCCACTTGTCTTCCCAAAAGATTTGCAGGATTTTCCGGAGGCAGCGCTGATGGAATTGTTCCAGGAGTTGCATGTGACATCTGTAGACAGTCCACGTTTCACAGGCATATAGCATATAGTTGGGAGGACAATAGCTCTATAGACAAGCACCTTGGTATCCCTACGGATGTCCCAGTCCTCAAACACTCTCTGCTTCATTCAGAAAAATGCTGCGCTCGCAGAGCTCAGGCGGTGTTGTATTTCAGTAGACTTACAAGGAAGACTGATCACTGGTGCTGGTTGCTGTGTATCAGACTTGGTTATCGCACCTCAGGTTCTGGTAGCCACAGCCCAGATCTCACTATCTGTAGTTGCTTTAAATGGCCCTATTTCATTAGTATAGACAACAAGATCAGGTTTTATTTGGTTTGGTCCACTGTCCATACCGGGCAATATTACCATCCCATTTTCTCTGTACTCATCATTACACATCATTACAGGGAAAAGGGAATGAATGAGGCCTGTGTTACCCTTTTTTACAACTCCTAGATGACCACAAAGCTCCAAGAAGGTCCCTAGCCATGGTGAGTACCATATTTTGACATCAGCAGAGGCATCCAAATGGCCAGGAAAGGAGGGAAAATTGGCTTCCTCCTTCTTACTGATCATACGGACAGCTCTTTTGATGGCAGATGCCTGCAAAAGCCAAAAGCTTACACTGAGCACTATGGCCACCTGGGAGTGGCAGTGGTGACATGGGCTGATGTGGTCTTGGCCTGATTGGTCTCTGTGGACTCTGATCTGCCACCACAGGTTTTCTACAGACTGGTCCCAGTTTTACCAGCCCCTAGCCAAGAATTAATACCATTTATGTAAATCTAGAGTCACTACTTCAATACCATTTATGTCGGGGAGTCTCTACTCTTTTCCTGATTAAGTGTGGATTCAAACCTTGAAGTATGTGCTATTCACACTACACAATTGTCGCACTATTATTCTGCTTTAATTGTCATGGTTCCATCCTATGGATTCCTGAGAGTTGCAGTTTGGTCAGAGATGCAAGAGTTACATTCTAAATGCCCCTCCTTGAACTTCCAGTCACTGGAATAGAACTATGATGGAAAAAAGTAGAAAAACAGCACCATAATTCAGTCGTGTGAATAAGCCCTGGATGATCTTTCTCTACATCTTTCTAGTGAGCTCTGTGACTTCTTTTCATTGGAAAACACTGCAGATTCTTTTCAAAAGTGATAAAAAATGCAAGAGCTTTGTAATTGTAAGTCACACTGCTCTGCACATGTCCAGAAGACCCCAAGTCACTTCCAAATTCAAGGACTAATAAAAATTGGAAGCACTCCAGTAATTTTAAATTACTTTGCACATTGAGGAGTGATTTAAAACCACTGGGGTGATTCTATTAAAAAACAAAAACAACCATGTATGTGTAGTTCAATTTGTGAATTGAATCTGATAGACAACCATAAAGCGCTTTAAGGGGTTCCTTACAGACTGAACTAATTTGTATACTTTTAATTCAAAAGCAATGGCAACCAAAGATAAAATGCAATGAAGACATAATAGTGTGCTAGGGAAAGATCCTTGCGTATCATCAGCTGTCAAGTAAATGCATGTAAATCATTAGAAAAAAGAAAACAATGGATGGGTGCACCTATGGACTCCTGGGGATGAAGATTTTGCTTCTCTAATGTCACAACCTCAATTAAAATAAGAGGTGAGCAGAAGTGGTGGGAGTAAGCCAAGAGCAAGGGTTATAGGTTGCCTTTATTTTTCTGATGACATTTTCAAAGCGGTACTATGTCTTAACATAATTTCTGGATTATATAGCATACAGTTCCCAGTGCTTTTTTTGGGAAGGAAGGGGAATTCCATATCGCATTTGGAGGAAGAGATATTCTTAACAGCATCTTTCCTAAGTTTGAAGGTACTGAAGATATATCAAAAGCTGTTTTAAAATCTATTCACATCCATTTAATGTACAGTTTTACATATCCGTCCTAACTTTCATGTTTTTAATGGTAGTGTAATATGCTGCCTTAGAGCAGTAGTTCTCAACCTGTGGGTCCCCAGATGTTTTGGCCTTCAACTCCCAGAAATCCTAACAGGTGGTAAACTGGCTGGGACTTCTGGGAGTTGTACTTAGGCGATCCCTCGTTTTCCGAGGATGATTGTCTTCGAATATTCTTGTGGGTCCGTATGTGGCTGTGGAGCCCTATTCTTGCTCTGCATCTTCTTCCGCAGTGAGGGCATTGGTTTCCAGGTGGAAGGCGGTCTCGGTCGGGGTTGGCTTGACGCCCCTTCCTCTTGGCACGTTTCTCTCTTTCGCCCTCCACTCATGCCTCTTCAAATTCTGCAGCACTGCTGGTCACAGCTGACCTCCAGCTGGAGCGGTCAAGGGCCAGGGCTTCCCAGTTCTCAATGTCTATGCCAGAGTTTTTAAGGTTGGCTTTGAGCCCATCTTTAAATCTCTTTTCCTGTCCACCAACATTCCGTTTTCCGTTCTTGAGTTCAGAGTAGAGCAACTGCTTTGGGAGACGGTGGTCGGGCATCCGGACAACATGGCCGGTCCAGCGGAGTTGATGGTGGAGGACCATCGCTTCAATGCTGGTGGTCTTTGCTTCTTCCAGGACGCTGACATTTGTCCTCTGTCTTCCCAAGAGATTTGCAGGATTTTCCAGCGGCAGCGCTGATGGAATCGTTCCAGGAGTTGCCTGTGACATCTGTAGACAGTCCACATCTCACAGGCATATAGCAGGGTTGGGAGGACAATAGCTCTATAAACAAGCACCTTGGTATCCCTACGGATGTCCCGGTCCTCAAACACTCTCTGCTTCATTTGGAAAAATGCTGCGCTCGCAGAGCTCAGGCGGTGTTGTATTTCGGTGTCGATGTTGACTTTGGTGGAGAGGTGGCTGCCAAGGTAGCGGAAATGATCAACATTTTCTAATGTTACACCATTAAGCTGTATCACTGGCATTGGAGAGGGGTTGGTTGGTGTCTGCTGGAACAGCACCTTGGTTTTTTCAATGTTCAATGACAGGCCGAGCTTCTCATATGCCTCTGCAAAGGTGTTTAGAGTGGCTTGTAGATCTTCTTCCGAATGCGCTCAGACGATGTTGTCATCAGCATACTGGAGTTCTATAACAGATGTTGTTGTAACCTTGGTTTTGGCTTTCAGTCTGCTGAGGTTAAATAACTTGCCATCTGTCCGATAGATAATTTCCACTCCGGTGGGAAGCTTCCCATCAACAAGGTGAAGTATCATAGCGATGAAGATGGATAATAAAGTGGGGGCAATAACACATCCCTGTTTGACACCGGATTCCACCTTAAATGGGTCACTTTGGGAGCCATTGGTGTCCAAAACTGTTGCCATCATGTCATCATGAAGGAGCCACAGGATGTTCACAAATTTGTTAGGGCACCCGATTTTTTGGAGGATGGTCCACTGTGTCAAATGCCTTAGAGGGTTGTGGAATAAGCAGAGGCTGCTCATCTGTCAGGAATGCTTGGATTGCATGTTCCTACATGTCATGGGGTTGAACTGGGTGGTCCTTGTGGTCTCTTCCAGTGTTATGCTTCTATGATTCTAATTTCTGTGTTATTGTCATATTTTGGAATCTTGCAATTGGGTGGATTTCTTTTCCTTTCATTTGTATTACAATGTAATAGGGAAGCCTTTCAGAGGGAACCATAATTATTTACTTCTGTAATGACCACTTTAGTTGAAGCTCTTTCGCATTTCTGCGGTCCAGTACAATCAAAAATTATGACCCACTGCCAAGTCTCAGATTCTAAACATTTAATGCAAAGAGCATCCTTCTCACCTCTGACCGATTCCAGATGTAGCCCATGCACATAAAAGCGTAACTTGCGGCTTCTTGAATGCTCACCCCCTCCATTGTTTTCAGATAGTCTAGTACAAACGCTTTCTTGCAGGGCTTCTTCTTTTCTCTCTGTACTTGCTTGCCCACAAGAATCTGCATGCATTTTATAAAAATTACAATGAGGTTTTCTTTGTGTGATTTCTATAGCGAGAGAATACACAGAGCCTTGAGGCACTTCTGAAATATCCAGGTTGTTTAGTGTGGCTTTAAATTGGGCTGGCTGTCATTATAGCTTTAAGTGGAGGAGGGTCGCGTCATTTTTCTTGAAGTTCCTTTACAGTTCAGTCTCTTTTCTTGGTGTTAATTCTCATTTTTGCCATTGGGTAAAGAGAGGGGAGGGCTGGAATATATTGCCCAAGGGCCTCCAAAATTGTACATCTGTCATAGATCATGTCATGGAACAGAAATGTTTGTTTTTTTTCACCCATTCATTTCAGCTGGCAGCCAGTTATTATTAGAATGAAAAATTAAGCTATTATGCAGTGGGAAGCCTTGCTGGCTCTACAAAATTTATGACATTAATACAAGAAAATGATCCTTTATAGCTCATATAAGCAGCTGTATGTATAATACAGGCTTCTTCTAAATAACCCCAAACAAAGTGGCAGTCCTGTTTTGCCCTTTTCAATTTTGTTCATTGGAAAAAAATGTGGTCAGCATCAGTTTTATGTTCCAAGGATATGATGTGCCCTGGGTGGAGTTAGGTGAAATTGGTATTCTACTATACTACCAACATTTTTTTCCACGCAGGCCTCATCTATACTGCCATATGAAATCCAGATTATCTGCTTTCAACTGCATTATATCACAGTATAGACTCATATAATCCAGTTTAAAATTGAGCCCCCGGTGGCACAGTGGGTTAAACCCCTGTGCCGGCAGGACTGAAGACCGACAGGTTGCAGGTTCGAATCCGGGGAGAGGCGGATGAGCTCCCTCTGTCAGCTCCAGCTCTCCAAGTGGGGACATGAGAGAAGCTTCCCACAAGGATGATAAAAACATCAAATCATCCAGGCGTCGCCTGGGCAATGTCCTTGCAGATGGCCAATCCTCTCACACCAGAAGTGACTTGAAGTTTTTCAAGTCGCTCCTGACACGACAAAAAAACAATCCAGTTCAAAGCAGATAATGTGGATTATCTGCTTTAATAACATGGATTATGTGGCAATGTAGATGGGGTCTCAGTCTGAACTCAAGCTTCCATTGTAGTTCAGCATCAGCAATACTTGGGTGCACCTACACTGTGGAATTCCTTCAATTTGACACCACTTTGATTGCCATGGCTCGATGCTACAAAATCCCAGGAGATTCTGTATCAGACACCAACACTATTTGGCAGAGAAAACTAAAGATCTTGTAAAGCTACAACTCCCATGGCTCCATAGCATTGCATTAATTATACAGTGTAGAGCACCGCCTATCAGCTTCAGATATGTTGTCTGACTTGGCTAGATGGCAAGGCTGTGAAAAGAACAAGAAATTCAATTCACAAGATTGTTTATTGTGCCATGAGGATGTTAGGCTAAACCAGGCATGGGCAAATTTCAGTCCTCCAGGTGTTCTGGACTTCAACTCCCACAATCCTAAAAGCTACCTTGGCAGCCACCTCTCCACCAAAGTCAACATCAACACTGAAATACAACACCGCCTGAGCTCTGCGAGCGCAGCATTTTTCCGAATGAAGCAGAGAGTGTTTGAGGACCGGGACATCCGTAGGGATACCAAGGTGCTTGTCTATAAAGCTATTGTCCTCCCAACCCTGCTATAGCGAAACGTGGACTGTCTACAGACGTCACATGCAACTCCTGGAACGATTCCATCAGCGCTGCCTCCGGAAAATCCTGCAAATCTCTTGGGAAGACAAGCGGACAAATGTCAGCATGCTGGAAGAAGCAAAGACCACCAGCATTGAAGCGATGGTCCTCCGCCATCAACTCCGCTGGACCGGCCACATTGTCTGGATGCCTGACCACCATCTCCCAAAGCAGTTGCTCTACCCGAACTCAAGAACAGAAAACAGAATGTTGGTGGGCAGGAAAAGAGATTTAAAGATGGGCTCAAAGCCAACCTTAAAAACTCTGGCATAGACACTTCCAACTGCAAAGGAGTTGCTGAGGGAAACCGCAATCTCTGCCTCTGTGGGGTGGTTCCTTAAAAGGACAGAGTCTAATTAAGGTTCTCTCCCACAGAAAACTATACAAAAAGGAACTGAACCCATTCTAGCTAAAGGGACAACTGAGGCTCAATAAAGAAAACAGTAAACACCTCTATGGGGGCATGACATGTATCCTAGAACTGAACCCCAGCAGATACCATCAACCCATTATATTGTTCTGGCAACATGACTTGAACCCAACTTCTTAAATGGCACCTTATCACCTTCAAAAAGCCCATCAGTTCTCTTTCCGAATTCAGGTTCTTCTGAGCAATCCTGAATCTGCATCTAATTGATGTTTGAAATTATGTTGTAGTGAAGGGATTCTTTACTCAATGGCATTTTAAACCACAGAACTTCTAACTAATTTCTTCCAAAGGAGTCCCTTTGTTTTAGCTTTGATTTGTGTATTGCTTTTCAATGGGTAAAGTTAATATAACTCTAAATCATCTCTGTCCCTTCAACAACATAATATGCTTGCCAACAGCACATTCCTAACTATTATCTACTCAGAAATCAATTCTTATGGTCTTTATTCCATATGTTTAGACCTTTGGCCTTCAGGGCATCCATTTGAGTGTTTCTACCAAACATCTCTATTTCTTTTTAGATCTGATGACTGATCTTAAGGCACTTCGATGAAGTTTATTGATTAGTCCACTGACCATATCAACAGTAAAAACAAAACGAAAAAGTACACAAATAGACACTAATCACTATCCGAAGACTCCTGTAATAGTGAACTAACATACATTAGCACTTGATTAAGTTAAGAGTTAAAAGTAATTAAAAATATCATAATTAAAATGCCAAGGAAAAACTTCATACCACAAAAGTTAAAACTGAAGGTTAAAACAAAAGTTAAAAAAGACCAGCTATTATACAATCCCAATCCAGTTCAAATATCTGCATCATCCCTACAGTTTATACCAATCACCTCCAAATATGCAGTTCTCAGCTGTGTCGCTTTATGAAGAAAAAGGGCCGTTTGGTGTGTTATCTTAGCATTCTGGCTAGCCATTAAAAATGTAGTATTGATATGGGAATCCCAGTGAGTCTTCTGTGGACTGATCTTAAGGCATTTGAACCCTTCTTGCTATCAACTAATAGGACAGATGAAAAGCTCCCTACATTGGTGATACCTATGTTAGGTCAACCAAAAGGCACAAGTTTACACTAGCTTTTGACAGCCAAAGGTCCTCCTGGTCGATCGTAAACCAGACCGGGGTATAGGGTGGCAACCTGTGCTGACTGGGTTGCACTCCCCCTGAAGTCACAGGTCCGCAGTTTGGGGGTCCTCCTGGATTCTTCACTTAAGTTTGAGGCTCAGGCGTCGGTGGTGGCCGGGAGGGCCTTTGCACAATTAAGACTTGTGCGTCAACTGCGACCGTACCTCGGGAAGGCGGATCTGGCCAAGGTGGTCTTAGTCACCTCTAGACTGGATTACTGCAATGCACTCTACGTGGGGCTGCCCTTGAAAATGGCCCGGAAATTTCAGATGATCCAACGGGGGGCGGCCAGGTTGCTAATTAGGGCGCCTTACAGGGAGCAGTCAACCCTCCTGTTGAAGGAGCTCCACTGGCTGTCATTCATTTACCGGACCCAATTCAAGGTGCAGGTTCTTACCTACAAAGCCCTGAACGGTTTGGGACCCGCCTACCTGCGTGACCGCATCTCTGTATACAAACCCATGCGATCCCTTTGATCATCCGGCGAGGCCCTGCTCTCGATCCCACCAGCATCGCAGGCGCGGTTGGTGGGGATGAGAGAGAGGGCCTTTTCGGTGGTGGCCCCTCGACTCTGGAACTTACTCCCTAAAGACATCAGACAGGCCCCAACCTTGGCAGTCTTTAGGAGGAGCTTGAAGACGTGGTTGTTCCAGTGTGCCTTCCCGGAATAATGATCCCATAGCACTTTGTCCTCCAAAGCACTTTACATTTTTTTAGATCTGCTCGTATGCCCTCCCACAAATGCCACTATCACCTTCCGTCCATGTCCCAGCATTATTTTCATTTTAACTTTACATTTGGCCTTCCCACTGTTTTTAATTGTGTGTTGTCTTATTGATAATGTTGTATATTTTATTATCTATGTTTTATTTTAATTGCTTGTACTGTTGTTGTTTTGCTTGTATTGTTGTATTCGGGATTGGCCTCATGTAAACCACACCGAGTCCCTTGGTAGCTGGGTACAAATAAAGTGTTATTATTAAAGTGTTATTAACAGCCAGCCATACAGAGTTCATGTAGGGTAGGGGATGCCAGTGACATTGTGATCACAGGTTGTGAGAATATAGGACACTTTGATGTTGCAGAAAAAGGCAAAGCAACAAAACGTTTAGACCGTCTCCCCACTATCCCTCTTCAAAAAAAAAAAAGAAAGAAAGAAAGAAAGGCAGAAAGTGGCAGGAATAAAAGCAGTAAAAGAAACCCAGAACATTTCCATGTTCCCTTACTGCCTTTAAAATCAGATCTGTTCCTTCTCATTCAAAGTCCAAAGCATTTATGATGGCAGATTTCAGCCATTATTTCAGGAAGGTTTTGTTCTGTCAAGTCCAAAGAAATATTTAGTTGCTGTGACAGTGCAGCATACCAATGCTCCTCTCATTTTTACTGACATGGGAACAACATACGAGGGGTATTTTTAAAGTAAGGTCCGTTTTGTTGTAGACACTAGTAGTTCGTGTGCATACCGCAACGAGCGTGCGTCGTGTACTGGCATGCCTCGGGAACAACTGTGCTCAGTTTCCGCTCTGTAGCTAACCTGTACGGTTCTGTTCTGTGCTTTAAAAATGTTTAAGACTATCAACTCACCCGCCGCATGTGAGGTTCGCTCAGTGATACGATTTTTGTCAGCAAGGAACCTGCCTGCTGCAGAAATTCATCGACAGATTTGTGAAGTGTACGGTGATACTGTTATGAGTGAAAGCAAAGTGCGTAAGTGGGTACGACAATTCAAAGATGGCCGTGACAACGTCCATGATGAGGACCGCTCCGGTCGCCCTTCTTTGATTACAGACGATTTGGTGGCTTTTGGTGGCGGCAAGTTTTTATGAAGAGGGTATTTTAAAATTGGTTCAGAGGTATGATAAGTGTTTGAACAAACTTGGCAACTATGTCGAAAAATAGAGTGAAGTATGTACTTTCTGAAAATAAATTTACTTTTTTGAAATAAACTTTCGTTGTGTACTTATGTTCAAACGGACCTTACTTAAAAAATACCCCTCGTACTTCAGTTATGTTTTCTGTCTTGTTTTCTAAAGAAATGTTTTCTTGTTTGCTTCATGGTTGAAGGATATGTTCTGATCAACTTGGATTGCTTAATGCATTATGCTTAACATCATTACAAGAGGCTAGACCTTTTGACAAGGTGAGGAGTTGTCCCTAATTCTCAGGTTGTTGCCCTGAAACCTTTTGCTCTATCTATAGTGAAGTATTGTTATTTTTATGAATCAGGTTGCTGAACCCATCTTTTAAGTCCAAAGAATAATTTCCATCTCAATGAAGTTTTTGCCGAATTGCAGATTGCACAAAAAAATATCTTTTAAGAAAAAATCTCAAAGCAAGACGAAATATTGCAGCAAGGATGTTGTCAGTGATGCTGAATAAATAGGGATGGACTTAAGAAGTACAGTGAACAGCAGATGCCGTGGCTTTTGTTCTGAAGCGACTTCTGCCTGCCAGATTTTGCCCTCCAGGCACAATGGCAAAGCAAGGCTTCCACCTGTTATCTCTCACCATTATGAGCTGTGGGTTTTTCCTCCCTTCTGTTTAAGTTTGGGTTAAAAAGGCATACATCTTCCCAGGCTTTAGAGCTCATCATCCCAGCTGTGGTACACCCTGTCCTTACACGAAACAGCTGGAGACACAGTGTGAACAAAGTTCACCTTTCCTTGTTTATATCTTAAAGCTGTTGTATCGTCTACTTCCTTGGTTGTTTTTCCATTTAACTGACTGCCCAATTCTTCACTTTTCACCTCTTTGCCAGAAAACCATTTTTATTTTGCTTCTTTTATAGTTTTCATTTTTCTCTTCCTTTTGTTTTTTCATTCTTGCATATGCATTCATGAGGAAATATTAGAATTCAGTGCTGTCTCCTCTTGTTCTCAAACCTTTCTTCCTAAACCAGGATTCATTAAACTATCAATGTATTAAAAATCCAAAAATAATAGAAATTGCTCTGTAAAATTGGGGAAAGTCTTCCGCTGTAATGGCTCCAATATAGCAGATCCTAGTAAAACAGAATCTGCCCGTTCCTTGTACAATCTTTGTTCGCATGGTACATAGGTTACATGGGTACACATAAGCCACTACTGTGAATATGATCTCCCTAGGAATCATGGCATTTGCCATGATTACGTTTTCCCCCGTGGGGCAGGAGGGACTTGTTAAAACTTCCCAATCTCCTGGATTTCTAGTCCAGCCAGTATACCACAGTTGCTTGCATAATGAGAGTATCTTCCTTGTTTAATCTATATATCATATCTATCTGGAAGATTGCTGGGAGTTGCAGTCCAGGAATAGAAAATAGGAAATATGTATGGATTGGGATGCTCTCAAAAAAATCCAAGGAGAAACAACCTTGCAGCTTGGAAGCAGTGCGTTTGGAGCACCCCCTTCCCCTAAAGGGCCTGGTCTAGGGGATTCTGGCAGCTGTCATTTTTGCGCATGCGCTATATCGTCATTTTGCTTTTTGGGGGTTTTAAGTCCTTTCCGCTGTTTTTTTGGGAGTTTATGAGTGATGGTCACTCGTTAGTCTGTTAGGGGTATAGTGTCCAAATTTCGTGTCAATTTGTCCAGTGGTTTTTGAGTTATGTTAATCCCACAAACGAACATTATATTTTTTATTTATATAGATTTGTATCCCGTCCTATTCTCAGCTTCTGAAGAGGGACTCGGGGCGGCTTCCAACAATATAAAAACACCTATAAAATGCACAATTACATAAAATGATAATAAATATACATTTAAAAACAGTTCACCAAGTTTAAAACATTCTCCAAATCAGTCCAAAAATGTGGTCCATATAATTTCATCTAAGCCAATAAAAGCCATCTATTCTGCGAGAGACTCTGTTACCTCATGCACCACACTGGTGTGGTGAAGCTTCCCCAATTACATATATCATCCAAACCAGGCAGAAGACCGCTGGCTCCATTGGATCCAGCACAATACTGGAAGGCTCCTGTATTGGGGGCAGGGCCTTCACCAGAAGGCACATGGCATTGTGTAATCGCTGACGTGGGGCTCCATCTTGTTTTAATACGCGTGATGAGGTGGTAAGATATGCACATCATTCTGCCATAAGTCAAATAATAATAATAATAATAATAATAATAATAATAATAATAATAATTCTTTGATTTTGATTTTTAGAAAATCTTGGTAAATGGCAGACAGAGAGTACTGGCATGAACAAAGGTGTTAATATCCTTCTGAATCCTTACATGAGAAAATGACTTGTAAAAAGATATGTAAGGTGGGCTCTGAAATAATCCTTTGTCTCACTTTGGAGTGTGCAAAGAATTTGTGGTCCCCAAATACTGCAGAAATAAACTTTTTTTTCCTAAATCCTTGCTCACATGCTTTGCTAATTTGAATGAAGCTGCTAGGCATGACTCTCTCTCTTAGTAGCTAGATTATCTAAAGATCCATCAACCATGACCACTGCCTCTATTATATACACTTTGGTCTCTGTAGTAAAACTCCTCCATGTTGTTTGGCATTATTTTGGTATAAAAATCATGATACTCTGAATGTTGTAGTACAGCGTGATAATAACGTTCCTACTACCGTTAGAAGGGAGAAGAGGACTGCGCAGGTATGGGAGGAGGAGCAGCAGCGAAAGCGGATAAGAGACATATTCATGGCTCCAACTGATTCTGAATCCTTCGAGGGTTTCTCAGACTGTGAAATGGGGGAAGGAGAGGAAAGCAGGGGAGTTAAGTGGGCTACTCGTGAACAAGAATCTGATGAGGAGCTCCAAAGGAAGCGTATCCGTGATATACTTAGCGCTCCAACAGAAGATGAAGATTTTATGGGTTTTGAAAGGAGTGATGGGACTGGGAGTGACATTGAGAAGGAGGGTGATTTGGACTGGACCCGTGTACAGGAGATTAGGGACATCTGTACTCAGCCTACCTCCAGTGATGACTTTGAGGGATTTGCAGAAGAGTGGCAATCGGGGAACACTTGGGAGGACCTAAGTCTTGACAGACGCTGGCAAAGGTGGAGAGATGGGAGGCAGTGCTCAGCTGCAGGGAATGGGGCAGCTGAAAGTGATGATGAAAGGGTGGGGAGCAGTTCATCCTCTGATGAGGAGCTTTAGGATATAAGTTGGTTTGGTTTCAATGGGTCTTTGCAGAAGGCAAAGTGTCTTTTCAGGTGTGTATCTTTGTCCCTGCCTTTACTCTCGAGCTTGGGTCCTTGGACTACAGATCTTTGTGTTTCCATGACTTCTGGATGATACATCGTAAGTGCTGACTACAACTCTCTCTGTTTGACTTTGGGCCGTGTTTTGACAACGACTACGCTTTTTGGACTGCTTTCTCTAACTTTGAACGTACCTGGACTACGGACTGACTTTGGACTCTGATTTTGCTTGCTCCTACATTGTTTTTGGTGCCTTTTGGACATTCTGAATTACAAGCAGTTTGCTGTATATTTTTGTTATCCCAGATTATACTCCGGGATAATCTGGATTATGTTTCAGTTGAGTTTTTTACGCAGCGGTTGCTATAGACTTTTAGTTTGTGCTAGAGACACTGAAGCAAGTGTCTCTAAAGTGTCTTTAATAAACCTGTGTTTGGACCTTTTATATTGTGTTTGGCGTTCTTGAGGCTTCTGGATCTTGACAAATAGGCTTCAGCCTGCTCACTCGTTCAGTGTTTGACTCACATTTTAATTTAAAATACCTACTTCATTTTTAATATTTCTGACAAGACTTAGGGTCATCCTAAGTGAAACAACTTAAAGGCACACAGCAACAATACTCCTAATTAACTTTACTATCTCATCAGCCAAAAGCAGGCCCACACTTCTCATTGAAATACTGGTAAGCTTATGTTGGTTAAAATTGTTCTCCATTATAAATATTGTATTGCTCTTTCATGTTTTTTACACTACAAACAAGATACGTGCAGCATAGGAATTCATTCATGTTTTTTTCTTCAAACTATAGTCTGGCTCCCCAACAGTATGAGGGACCATGAACTGGCCCTTTGTTTAAAAAGTTTGAAGATCCCTGATTTAGACACTATATTATTTTTGGTGCAGCCCAAAATCCCATTGGCTTTTTTAGCTACTGCATCACATTGTTGGCTCCTGTTCAGCTTGTGATCTTCTAAAATTCCAAGTAATCCCTCCTGATTTGGTGTCATCTGCAAACTTGATAAGCATGCCCTCTAAACCTTCATCCCAGTCATTAATAAAAATATTGAACAGCATTGGGCCCAGGACCAAACCCTGTGGCACTCCAGTAGTCACTTCTTTCCAGGATTAAGAGGAACCATTGGTGAGCATCCTTTGGGTTCGGGTGCTCAACCTATTACAAACCCACCTAACAGTAATATTATCTAGCAAACATATTACTTCTATTCATGCAGCCCAGAATCTCATTTCTTTTGCTTAGCCGATTCATCACACCATTGACTCATGTTCAGTTTGTGGTCTAAGATTCCTACATCATGTAAATTGAACCATACAATGTTATCTGTCTGTAATACTTTTGGGATGGATGGCTGATAGAGGAAGTAAGGAGGGAGGGTGGGAGAATCAGAATTTCAAAACAAGTCAAATGCATATACATATGAATATAAAAAAATTAAAACAAATATTTGTGCCATGAGTATAAACATTAAAATACAGTTAATCTATAAATATTAAAAACAATTAAAAATTAAAAATACAGTTAAAAACTGGACAACTCCCCAAAATCTCACTCACATCCCCAGCACCTTGCCCTTCATCATTCCTTAAATGTCTGATGGCAGGGATATGTTTCACCTGCCTGAGAAAGGCAAGCAGAGATGGGGCCATTCTGGTCTTTCTAGGGGGAAGTTCAACCATCTTCAGAAGGATGCAAAGTTTTCATATTTGCTTAGAAGTAATTTCTGTCTCATCCCAGCCTGCTAATCCAAGGGTGAAAAAGCTGAGCTCAGTTTTGATAATCAGAGCTTGGGTAAATTTTTCATTTTGGATCGCGACTCCCGGAATTCCT
>NW_026844366.1:194758250-194795750 GCF_025583915.1 Anolis sagrei ordinatus
ATGGAGCAATTTTTGCTGAAAATCAGTATCTGATCAAAGGTGTGTGTGTGGCGGGGTGCGGAGTTCATTATATTAATCAGACTGACAAGGAAATAAATTTATTTTGTGAAAGAAAGGCTCCTGGCTTTGGACGATTCCAGTTGCGATGGCAATTATAATGCACAAAATCAGAGCGATTTACTGTCTGTGATACTTAATAAACATTATGGTGTGGCTTTCTGCAGATTATAAAGCTTGGTTTACATTATACCCCTTGTCTGCTTTGATTTGCCTCCTAGGGCTCACTTAAAGTACATTAAGAAGTTGAACACAAGATCATGGTGATTTGCTGCAAAACCTAAATAATTCATTTATGCACTGCTGCTTTCAGCCAGTGTTTTTGCAAATGCCGTAACAAGACAAGATGCAAAATGTTTTACACGAAGAAAACACAGATTACTGCTAAAGGAAAACCCATTTGTACAGAATTGCCTCTTGGGGCTGCTTGTCACCTTACTTTCATGGTGTGAAAACCAAAGAGCATGATTTCCACAATCCACCTGAAGCCTTCCTTGTCCTTCCTAGTGGTTTGGATTGTAGTTCCCATAATCACTTACCATTGACTGTGTTGGCTGCAGATTGCTTTTCTTGGGGGGGGGGGGGGCTCTGGTTTTATTTATTTATCGTGTCTGGAGCAAACCAAACAGTTGTATTACATATTTTAACAAACAAACAAACAAACAAACAAAATTGGTAGTTGATTAAATGTCCTTTGACCAGTAGCTGGCCACTTGGAGTGCCTCTAGTGTTACTATAAGAAGGTCCTCCATTGTGCATGTGGCAGGGCTCAGGTTGCATTGCAGCAGGTGGTCTGTGTTTGCTCTTCTCCACACTTGCATGTCGTGGATTCCACTTGTAGCCCCATTTCTTAAGGTTGGCTCTGCATCTCGTGGTGCCAGAGCGCAGTCTGTTCAGCGCCTTCCAAGTCGCCCAGTTTTCTGTGTGCCCAGGGGGGAGTCTCTCATTTGGTATCAGCCATTGATCGAGGTTCTGGGTTTGAGCCTGCCACTTTTGGACTCTCGCTTGCTGAGGTGTTCCAGCTAGTGTCTGTCTCTGTAGATCTTAGAAAACTATTTCTTGAATTTAAGTTGTCCACACGCTGGCTGATACCCAAACAGGGATGAGCTGGAGATGTCTCTGCCTTGGTCCTTTCACTATTGGCTGCTACTTCCCGGCGGATGTCAAGTGCTGCAATACCGGCTAAGCAGTGTAATTTCTCCAGTGGTGTAGGGCGCAGACACCCTGTGATAATGCGGCATGTCTCATAAGAACCACATATACTGTTTTAAGGAGAGAGAACGAACGTAATTGAAGGGACTAATGGGAAAAAAATGGGGGAAGTGAAGGAAGAAGAGTGGAAGTCGGTTTTAGATATATGGTGTCTTGTGGTTGTTGTTTTTTTCTTTTTTTCTTTTTTCTTTTTCTCTGTTTGTTTTTTGTTGTGTAAATACCAGCTCAACAGTATAATTTCTGCAGTGGTATAGGGTGTAGACATCCTGTGATGACACAACATGTCTCATTAAGAGCCACATCCACTGTTTTAGCGTGGTGAGATGTGTTCCACACTGGGCATGCATACTCAGCAGCAGAGTAGCAAAGCACACGGGCAGATGTCTTCACTGTGTCTGGTTGTGATCCCCAGGTTGTGCCAGTCAGTTTTCGTATGATATTGTTTCTAGCACCCACTTTTTGCTTGATATTCAGGCAGTGCTTCTTGTAGGTCAGGGTCTCTGGTGCTAGCTTTACAATGCAGAACTTAATAGTGCTGCAACAGTTTCTGTGTTTCAAAAAATATCAGAATAGGGTCTGCCATCATGCAATGTTTCCCTGATTTCTTCTCCTCACAGATAGTTATCTAAAGATTTTTTTTAATATGAGCTGACATTCATGAGAAGGTTGTAATGTAATTAAAGGAAAGGTTTGGGTGTGTAAAGACGCGTAATCCCACCTAAATGAGACCACCAAAATTATGTAAGGACATATGTTAATCCACCTAATGCCACCATAAATTGTAAGGAAGTTCCGAGCCTGCTAGTTTATACTGCCACCACTATATATATATATAGAGACGCTGGTATTAAAGTCTCTGTTTATCCCTATCTACGTTGTGAGGTAACTTTGGTAGAGTGGACTGCACCAAACGTAAAGTCAATGGAGGAGGCAGGTTTAAAATACAAAGAGAACAAGTTTATTGTTAACAGAGCGTAATTGTTGCAATATTAAGATGTTGAACTTGGCACAAGCTTGATGGTTACAATATGGCTTGGTTGAGATACATTCAGGCTTCTGATGTTACAATCCTTTAAAACTCTTTCTTCAGTGAAGTGCTTTATTATTTCAGTGTTCCCTGTTATGAATATTCACTCTGTTTGTCCTATACCGGATCAAACCACTGATCTCCAGTCTTTCACTACTGGGATCCCTAAAACCCCCTTTGTTAGATTCTTTTTAACACAAGCAATCTAACGAGGTTTCACCTTCAGCTCCCTTGCTGAAGAAATATTCACAAATGCTAAGAACTAACTGAATTTACACTGCTTCACCACACAGAGCCCTAACTGACTCCGCTCCTCTTCTCAGGGTCTCATCCTCCTGACTGAAAATTAACTGTCACTTTCAAACCTTTTTCTCCTTAAGCTCCGCCCACCTCCTCTTCTGCCTTGTCACCATGGCAACCTATCTCTCACAGCTAGGCCATAGCCACCAATGTAAAACATAAATACAGTTTAAACACAGTATAATAAACACTTCATGATAAACATTTCTCTACAGGGTGCTTTACATGACCATTACTTGGAGGCTTTATTGCATGGAGTAGTAGGATCATGACAGTACCTATCACGCAAAGTAGTTGCTGTTCTGCCACTTCCCATGGGATGCTGGCAAGCAGGTGGTAATGTTCTGGAAATGTAAGCTTGCAAGAAGAGGTGAGGAATAGATAAATGAAATAGCTTGATGAAGAAAGTAGTAATTGGAAATGAGTAAGTCAAGGTATAATAACAAACAAGGTGATGAGCTGGTGGGTGGGTGAGGTTATTAGCCTCTAACTAAACAAGAGCAATCACAGCATAACATGTTTTACTTTATCCAGTGTGTATATACATACAATATGATACAAACATAGATCAAAATAAATCAAGATCTGCCAAAGTAAGAACATTTTAAAAACAGCTCCAGGTGCCTATAAGCTAAATGTGGAGGAGACAGCAAATGGAAGGAGAGGGAAAGATAAGAGTAATAAAGCAAAGAAGGGAGGAATGGTGGGGGAGGAAAGAGTAACAAGGGAAGACCTTTGATTATTTACAGCCCGGATCTTTAAACATAGGGCAGGAATTTGGGACTGTAGCTGTTCCTAACATTTATTTACGTATTTATTTGTCATTTAGATAGAGTGCTTTTTGAGGAAGTAAAAAATAATAATACCATATTTTGATTTTTTTTAGTCATGTCAGGAGCGACTTGAGAAACTGCAAGTCGCTTCTGGTGTGAGAGAATTGGCTGTCTGCAAGGACATTGCCCAGGGGACACCTGGATTTTGATGTTTTTATCATCCTTGTGGGAGGCTTCTCTCATGTCCCCGCATGAGGAGCTGGAGCTGATAGAGGGAGCTCATCCGCCTCTCCCTGGATTCGAACCTGCGACCTGTCAGTCTTCAGTCCTGCCAGCTCAGGGGTTTAACCCACTGTGCCACCGGGGGCTCCATTTTGAATATGCTAGGCATGGAACAGATTCATACCTGCAGGACATGCCTTCATATGTTGGGACAATGTCTGAAAAATTACTATTGTACACTAACCAAACCTGTGAAAATTGTATGCAAAAAAAAAAGTAAAGAAAAGAAAAGAAAAGAAAGAAAGAACATAGATGTTATCCCAATTAAGGCCAAAAAAGATACCTACTTCTTTGCCAATTTGGTTAGTATGGAAAAAAATCTAACCAGGTTATCAGTGGGATGGTGATGACATAGCTGGCACAATCCTGAATTCTAGCAAGATGGGCACAATGAATCACAATGTTTACTTTGCTGGACTGAGACCAGATGAGGTAGGTTTATGTATTTACTTATTGCCATCAATTACTTGCCCCAGACCTCATCTTGTGACATGTGACTTCCACATCCACAAGGTCTGGATTTGCAAGACCTTGTAATGGTAGTCTGCAGTGCCTTTCGTGTTCCTTGATTCGTGTTTGGGCAATGCTGCATTTGATGGTCCCTATGTAGACTTGTCCACAGCTGCATGGTACACGGTATTCTCACTTCTGCAGGAGTCTAAAATATTGTTTAATCCTGTTTAATAATTATGTAGTCCCCTGCCCCATAAATTGTACATATTTTGAGGGTAAAGGGAGGACAACTAGCAAAAAGATGCCACATAATTTCCATAGCAGAGCTTCCACCCGTAGTGAGCACATGATAATGCTGTGTGTGTGTGTGTATTGGAGCTAGAAACAGGTAGTCAACAGGGGTGTTTATTCATTGAAGGTCAGGCTTTTGTATTATGAAACTTCTAGCAGATGCGATAAGCCGTAAATTGCAGATCTATCACTCCCCCCCTCTTTCCCAGAGAGCGTGTGTGTGAAATCAGCAGAATACTGCCTCTGTTTGATTTATAGCCCACTTTTGACCAACTCTTATCTAGTTCCCACAAGCCCTTTTCTGATGCAGCTCATGTCTGAATGACAATAGACAACCACTGCCATTATGCTCCCAAATCCCTCTCTGCATTCTAGACACCTAAGATTACATCTGGGCTATTGATTTATTACTGCCTCCCCCACCCCATCACTCCTCCCGGGACCAGTTTGTTCAGCCTGAACAAGATAGACTATTATTAAACTGAGCAAACAACTCCATGTGAACTTGTGAAGGAAATAATCATTTGCAGCCACCTTTCTAACAACCTGGATGCACAAAGCAACAGAGGCATTGAAATATTAAGGCTATTTCTGTGTATAGCCACCAGTTGTGCTTGGCTCAGATTATATTTAATTTATAAACCTAGTGCAATACCACAAACATCCCATCTCTACCCCCACCCTTGCTTCTCTCAAAACATTTCTAGTGTTAATATTTAAACCTCAAACAATTGCAAGATATTTTTCCATCTATTTCAGTAGCATCTTCCCTTTTTCGGTAGCAAAAAGCTTTTATTGTGCCTTTTAAAGTCTCATGTTCTATCAATTTTTTTGAGTATACATTTTACAGCACGACATAATTCATAATTTTTAAATTCTCAATGAGTGATTGGAGGGAAAAGTGTAGTTCCTATCTTGAAATTAGTTTTATTCCTATTAGCAATTAAATTTAAGTGTGAGGTGATGGTAGTAATAATTGTGCAAAATCATGCATTAATTCTCCCCCTCCAATCATCTGATGCTTCCTTTTGGGTTAAGGGTATAATGGAAATAATTCTGTTTCACTTCAAGATGCTTTCAGTCTGCACAAATATAGTGCAATATATTTCTCTGGATGCCTTCTATGAAATCCTCAGAACTGTAGTTAAGGAAAGACTAAGGAAGCTCTCTATCAAAAAGTGATAAATTTTCCTCCCTGAACTAAAAATCCCAGGATTCCATTCAATGTTGCCATGGTGGTTAAATTGGAACCAGAGTACTATAGTTGTTGTACTAGAGTGTGCTGGTCAAGCTACAACTGGTAGTAGAAGGGGAAAGAGGGCTGCTCAGGTGTTGGAGCAAGAGCAGCAAAGGAAATGAATTAGGGAGATATTCATGACACCTACAGATACTGGTTCATTCGAAGGTTTCTCAGATTCTAAAATGGAGAAAGAGGGAGATGGGGCAGAGGTTTAAAGCGGGTTACTCGGGAGCAAGAGTCAGACGAGGAATGGGAAAGGAAGCGGATCCATGAAATACTTAATGCTTCAACTGAGGAGGAAGACTTCATAGGATTCTCGGGGAATGATAGGACTGGGACTGATAACTAAGAGGAGGATGGGCTGGATTGGACCCATGTGCTAGAGATCAGGGACATATGTACACAACCAACATCTAGTGATGAGTTTGAAGGGTTTTCTGGAGATTGGCAACCTGGTACTACATGGGGTGATCTAAGTTTTGATAGACACTGGAAAAGTTGGAGGGACGGGCGGTGACGAGCAGCTGTGGAAGCTAAGGCAGCTGTGAGTGATGAAGACAGGGTGGAGAGCAGTTCATCATCCAATAATGAGTTATAGGATAAAAGAAGATATCAAACATTGGGGACTTTGCAGTAGGCAAAGTGTTGTATTCGTGCTTGAGACTTTGTTACTGCCATTACTCTTGACTTGGGTCCTGGGACTGCAGATTGCTGTGTTTCCGTGCTTCTACAGACTGGAATCTCATAAGTGCTGACTTCTATTCCCGTTTTGACTTCAGATTGTTTTTGAACGACGACATCGCTTCCTGCACTTTATCTTCTGCTTCTGGACGTGCTTTGACTTGGGGCTGTTTTTTGACAATGATTTTGCTTGCTTCCACCTTGTTTCCTTATGCTTATTGAACTCTGTAATTTTGAAGCAGTTTGCTAGAACTTTTTGTTATCTTGAATTATATCCCAGTATAATCCGGATTATCCTCTAAATTACGTTTTTTGCACAACAGTTGCTGCAGACTCTTAGTTATTGCTAGGAACACTGAGTTAAGTGTTTCTAAGCTATTTTTGTTGTGTTAATAAACAATGTTTGGACTTTTACTTTGTGTCTGGCTCCTTTAAGGCATCTGGTTCACGACAATAGTTCTAAAGGGTGAATGAACAGACCCCTAGAAATTGTGGACCAAACAGTAGGGCTGGGCGGTTTCGTTTCGTTAATTCGTAATTCGTTAATAATTCGTTAATTTTTTTCAATTACAAAACGATAACGAACCATTCTGGAGCAATTTTTCAAAAAAACGAATTTTTAAATAGTTTTGTAAATGCTTCGTATTTCGTTATTGTATTCGTTTCGTTATTGTTTTGAGGTCGTTTCGTTATTATTTCCGCATGTCTGGGGCAAGTTTTATGGTTGTTTTTGTTTAATTAGTGAAAAAAAATTATAATATCACACCAACAGTCAACAACAGAGGGAGAGGGAAGCTTCAGAAGTTTTTGGAGGTTTTTTAGCGTATTTCGCGGTCGCGTCCGCCATTAACGAATCGATTCGTTATTGTTTCGGAAATCGATTCGTTAATGTTTTGTAATTTTTTTCACATTTACGAAATTTCGTAAATATCGAACTTTTTAAAAGGAAAATTTTGTAATTATTTTAAATAACGAAACGCAAAAAACCCCAAAAAACGAATCGATTTTAGAAACAAATTTTTCCGTTGTTACCCAGGCCTACCAAACAGATCTTCCCTGTATCATTAGCTGATCTAAAAATAGATGTATTTACATCACTTTGGGATGGGTGATATAACAACCACTGCCTTGCCTTCTTGGATTTCTTATGTCCTGAATGCTTACTATGGTTGATTTTCCATACGTGATGGTGGATCCAGTGTGGATGATAAGATCTAAGCAGGAAGTAGGCAAATGGCTTCTGTTCAACCAGAAAGCATATAGATGTTGGACAGGAGCCTCATAGCCTCAACATGTGCCTCCTGACATGTAAAAAAGGGTTATGCCTTTGCTGAAACACCTCCTGAATTTGCACCCCATTTGGCCGATTTTGGTGAAGAAGCCAGCAGTATTGTACATTATTCTACACAATATTAATCTGATACTAAATTTAAAAAGATAAAGGATACCACTCAGCAGGACCAAACAAAGGTGGCTCTCACTCCTGATGAATTCTTAAAGACATTTTTCTGAGTGTGTGGGGAATGAAAGGTGAAAGGAGGGAAGTCCCTTGAACAATGTTGATCTTAGCTAGACTCTTATTATTAATTTATTATTATTATTATTATTATTATTATTATTATTATTATTATTAAAAATAGAGCTATTTCAATTATAGCTTTTTGTTTTTGAAATAATCTCTCTCTCTCTCTCTCTCTCTGACTCTTAACTTTATTTTCTTCCCTTCTTAATACTGGGAAAGAATGATCGTGAAAACTTTGGTATTACAGTATATTTTTGGTATCAACCAGGCTGTCTCTTGATCCAGTCTAACATGTTGTTTGCATTTTTTACTGCTGCTGGGCCTTTAGCAGGTGCTTTCATCAAGCTGTCTACTTCAGTGCTGACTTCTTTTTTCTTATGTGGTTACATTTAATTTACAACCTATCGATATGTAGCTGAAGTTCAGGCAGATTCTGCACATGATGTATTCCCATACAAAATCTGTGATGAATTTCAGCTGCTACTCTTGTTCAATTTCTATATGTTAACATTGTATAATGTTCAACTGTGAATAGATTTGCTTTCTTAAATCAATGCTCATATTTCACAGCACCATGCATTATTAATTACTAGCACTAATATTTGCTAGCAAGTTTTCCTTTTCCTCTTTATAAAAGAATAAACTTTCCTCACATGTTATTACTTTGCTGCACAATAATAATGGTTTACAGAAAATTTGATGCATGTCTACACTGGGTGTTTTAGCCTGGTGTAAATCTTCCCTGCAGCAGTTCTGGATTCAGCATATTTGTGCTACATCCAGAGCTGTTGTCTAGATGTCCGAAGCAGAGGCAGCCCTAGGTAATTTTCAACGGTAAGCAAACAGTATTTTGGTGCCCCCCCCCCCAACCAATCATGATATATATTTTCTGTTCGTCGTGGGAGTTCTGTGTGCCATATTTGGTTCAATTCCATCATTGGTGGAGTTCAGAATGCTCTTTGATTGTAGGTGAACTATACATCCCAGTAACTACAACTCACATATGTCAAGGTCTATTTTCCCCCAAGAGTGCCTCAAGAGTGCCCCTGGGCAAAATCAACTATACTGCAAATGCTTAGTTTGTGTGATGGGTTGAGCCACCCCTGGTCCCAAGAGTACATCTTCTCCACTATGCTGTCGTCTCCTCCATGTCACTGCAGCTCCTAGCCAGAAACCAGAGCTCCATCTGAGCTTCTGCCCAGGATAAGAGCAGAAGCTCAGCTCCTAGCTAGAAACCAGAGATTCATCTGAGCTTCTGCTGCCGGTCCATTTCTGAGCACAATTCAAAGTGCTGAGTTTGGCCTATAAAACCAAACTTATTTGTCCGAAGGTATCTCCCTCTATGTTCCGCCTTGTAGTTTAAGATCCTCTGGGGAGGCCCTGCTGTTGGTTCCACGAGCCTCGCAAACACATCTGGTGTGGACAAGGGAGAGGACCCTCTCGGTGGTGACCCCCTGCTTGTGGAACTCGCTCCCCAGCGAGATTAGTTTGGTGTCCTCCCTCCTTTCCTTTAGGAAAAAACTGAAATCGTGGTTTTGGAACCAGGCCTTTGGCTAGCAGGCATAACGACACTTTGGACATTGAACTGGACTATATGATTGTTTTAATAATGGAAACGGCTATATGAATGTATAACTAATGTTATTGTTTTTTGCTGTGTTTTATATTGTTGTTTACTGTGATGTTTACAGCATCGAATTATTGCCATTGTTAGCTGCTCTGATTCCCCTCTCAGGGGTTGAGAAGGGTGGGGTAGAAATGTTGCAAATAAATAAATAAATATAAGACACCTCTGCTGATATCAATATGAGATGCCTGCATGACCAGCATGATGGAAAGGGGGTGATCTCCCTTCCTACTCGCTGGTCTTTCAGACACCCGATTCTTAGATCAAGAGAGGTGCCAATAACATCCAAGAGCTTGGATAGTGCTCCATGACTGAAGAGGAATGATAGTGACATGGGGACAATCCATCCCCTTTCACAGAGTAGACGAATACAGGGAAAATGTGGTGGCACCAGTGTTCCATCTTGATAACAAATCAGTCTGAATCAGACCTGATGACATTGTCCAGACTGTTGCGAAGGTCCAGGATTCTCCAGAGTTTCCAGAGTATCCCCTGACTTTGCTAAAACAGGGCAAAGACTGTTTAAACTGAAACCCCCACAATACATGCCAAAAAATTGCTGTTCATCATTAAGATAGTCAGTGGTCCTTTTATAGGGAGCACTGGGGGGGGGGGGTGTTAATGTGGAGAAGCCCTGTATTTTTTGTTGCTAACCTCATGTAAGTAAGAAAGTATCTCCTTCTATGTCCCACCTAGGAATTTAAAATCTTGTGGAGGGGCCCTGCTCTCAGCCCCACCCTTGTCACAAACGAGGTTGGCGGAGACGAGGGACAGGGCCTCCTCGGTGGTGGCCCCCCGCCTGTGGAATTCACTCCCCGGGGAAATTAGATCATCGTCATCCCTCCTCTCTTTCAGAAGGAAATTAAAAACATGGATATGGGACCAGGCCTTTGGATAATCAGGCAGACTGACAATGGATAATGACGACTAAAGCTTTGGAAACGGACTATGATAAGCGGAATAAATTTATTAATTACGGCAAAACGATGGCCGCTAGGCTGGCATTTTATTGTATTTTTATTGTATTAATGTAATGTTTTAACTGTTATAATTTATTGTTACTATGTATTTTACTGTGTGAATTGTAGGCATCAGTGTATGCCAGTTAGAAGCCGACCTGAGTCCCCCTTCGGGGGTTGAGAAGGGCGGGGTAGAAATACCCGAAATAAATAAATAAATAAATAAACAGTATAATATATGGGCCTGGAATGTTTTGTAGACTGCACTTTTTATAATTTGTAAACGCTTATTTCAAATTACTCATTTTTAAAAATATATTTGGAGTGATTTTGTAAAACACAACCTCAATTTTCTGAATAAGTGTCACCTGCAGCCTTTCATGTCACCGTATCATTTTGTCCCTGTTTGTAGAGAATTAATGAGTTATTTTCACAGTGCTGTCTTCCAAACTTTTTGGATAAGGGGCACTGCATTAAATGTTATGTCCAAATTAATACTATAATTATTATGGCTGTAGGAAAACAGATTATGGCATTGCACAGCTATCATGGGAAACTTAATAAACTATTCCCTTCTGCCTCAGGGTACTTCATAGTTTAGAATGCCTCTGTCTTTTCTGTTTGGCAGATAGAGGACTACCATGTTAGTCTTTTTGAAATGGATGTCTTTGTATAAGAGCACATCTTTCTAAATTCAATTCTCACAGGGATAAAAAGTGAGAATTATGAATGGATCCTACCTAGTTAAGAACATGAAAAGAATGAACTGACAGTCTCTTCTTCTCTTCTCTTAGGCGATCCCTCGTAGTCTGAGGATGATGGTCCTCCAAGGTCGGTGTTCTGTCGGTGGGTCCGTAGGTGACTGTGGAGCACAATTCTTGATCTGACAGTCATTGCCTTCCTGTATGAGTGATTCTATCATATTCTCATTACACATGATAAGGACATTGCCCTGTTGACAGAGGTGGCCCTAGGTAATTTTCAAAGGTAAGCAAACAGTATTTTGCCCCCCCCCCCCAACCAATCATTCATATATTTTCTGTTTGTCGTGGGAGTTCTGTGTGCCATATTTGGTTCAATTCCATCATTGGTGGAGTTCAGAATGCTCTTTGATTGTAGGTGAACTATACATCCCAGTAACTACACTTGCCGCACTTGCTCCCTTGCCTGGCCCGCTTTGGGTCCGGAGGCGTGCCTGAAGACCAAAAGTCACCTCTTCTCCTGACTTTCTCCTCAGCCATTGGGACCAAGAGAGAGAGAGCAAGAGAGAGACAGAGGTGGAGATGCCCACCTTTCCTGAAGGTAGGCAAAAACAAAGGAGGGAGCGGAGGTGGGAGATACCTCCAGCCGGAGGGGCTCTCTCTCTCTCTTGGTCCCAATGGCTGAAGAGAAAGTCAGGAGAAGAGGCGACTTTTGGTGCGCACGCTGGGGTCTTCAGACACGCCTCCGGACCCGAAGCGGGCCAGGGGCATCGAACACGGAGAATGATTGAGCGCCGGCTCTGCTCGTGCACCCGGTGGCCGGGTGGAGCAGGAACGAGAGGGGCTAGGCGAGGCTCAAGGGCCCGCCCCTTTGGGAAGAGGATCGCCCGGCAGCGAGGCAAGAAAGCCGAGGCTCCCCCCGGACTGCTAGGGCTATTTTGAGCGGAGGGGGCGCTCCTCAAGTTGTGGTCGAGGGGCATTTACAGAGTCGCCTCTGCGCCCCTGGCAAAAAAAAGTGTTCTACGACCGCTTACTTCACGTAATGGATGAGCCGCCCCTGCCTGTTGATCAAACTATTAAATTGGTTCAGGTTATGCACTGCCAACACTGTCAAAATCTAGTTGAAAACTCTTGGCTAGTTTGTGATGAATGAATTAAATTCCTGTTTTGTGTGTATGTGTTGCATAAGTGCAACACACACACACTATTCCCACCCCCTTTCTCATTTATTCTTCAGAGAAAGAGAGTGTTTGTTATGCTTCAGAACATATCATAATTCTGAAATACTCAGTTTCAGCCTTTAAAGATTTGAGGCTGGCAAGAGATGTCTCCGTATACTGTTAAGGAAAGCACCATAGTAGGGAAATTGTGGGAGAAAATCATTTGTGGCATCAGTGCTGTCAATCCTAACAATTGTGACCTGTTTGATGGCTTT
Source organism: Anolis sagrei ordinatus (assembly GCF_025583915.1). Taxonomy (NCBI): domain Eukaryota; kingdom Metazoa; phylum Chordata; class Lepidosauria; order Squamata; family Anolidae; genus Anolis; species Anolis sagrei. The sequence goes on from NW_026844366.1 coordinate 194,770,811, forward strand.
TATATGGAGTTACTACATATGTTTCTGGAAATAAGTCTGCTTTGGTGGAATGCTTGAATCTCATTGACTGTATCTTTTCAATTCGAATTGTGTGTGAATAGGAATTAAGGAAACATGCACAAGGCTAGGGGTGTCTAATTCCCCAAGAAACACATTTCCATTCATGTGGGAGTTGTGAGACATGCCAGTGGCCTTTCATAATCCTTCAGTCTACTCATTGTTTGTCATTTCATTTCCTTTGTGGTGCCAACATTACTAGACGTCTCAGTGACATAGATGCTCACAGGGTGGATACTCGGTTCTATCCCCTGCTTTCTTTTTGGCTTTGTGGAGGTTTTTCCCTTAGCCATGGAAACACCCCCGTTCCCTTATTGAAGTGAGGGGGGGGGACTTGATTTATCTGTCTCGAAGCATTTCCTGGTTTAGATTTTGTTTCAGAGCAGGGGCCTGTTTTCTTCTCTTTGCTTCTGCAAATGTCCTTAGCAACCCTAGAATATATAGAATGTCCTGGGCAACCATTGCATTGCCGTACCATAGTTGCAGTAAAGGTCATAAATAGAGTCTGCTTGGGAATTCATTCAAATAAGGAATGAATGTGCCAAGTTCAGTCCTCTGCTGCTGGGCATGTTAATAATGTCACTTGTGTGATTGCTGCCAGAGGACATCCTAAAGCCAGGACTTGGAGCTCCCTGCATCTTCCCTTGGGGCTCCCTTCCTAGGACGCAAACAGAGCCTAGAGATCAGAAAAAGACTGCTACAGCATCACGGCCGGAAGATAACTATTCATCTCCTTAAAGTCCGGGCAGGCTTCTTGAAGGATTAATGCTGCTGGTATTCAAGCATTTAAAAAATAGCACTGATTTCATCCCTGGAATGACTTCAGCGAAGTGACAACGGGGGTGAACTGGGAAGCAGCAGTCTATTTACTCCCAGGCCAACTCATATGGCCAGTATGGATGGGCCCAGAATAATTTTGTTTTCTGCTGCTCCAGAGGATAGGATCCAAACCAAAGGATTCAAAATATTAAAAAGGAGAGCCAGGCTAAATATTAAAAGATTTTATTGATGATAAGAATTTGTTCGAAATTGCAAGTGATGGACTCTCTTTCATCAAAAGTTTTTAAACATCAAATTATCATGGATGGATGTTAGCTATGGGTTCTTGCAATAGCAGGGCATTGGATGAGCTGGTCCTGGGTTGTTCAATCAATCTTTATTATACTAAATACTTAAAGCCAAGTTCTCCTTAAAACCAGAGACTTATTTATTAGGGATATCCGATGCAAATTTAAATGAAAACCAGGAAAAGATGCTCTTTCTACTCAGCACTGCAGCCAGACTACTACTAGCAAGATTATGGAAACAAGACGAAATACCCAAAACGGAAGACTGGATAATCAAAGTATTTGATATAGTACAAATGGACTGCCTATCACAAAAACTGAACAATGCCCAGAAAAAGATGGATTGGTCAGGTCTCAAAGACTTTATTAAAATCAAGAAAATTTCACTTCTGATAGATCTGTCCAACCTATGAAAGGATTAAAAAAAAAGTGACTTCGAGAAGATCAGACTGAACAGTTTTGAAAACCAACCAAAAATTAACCTCAGAAGACTTTGGGAAGTACAATCACAACTTGGCGATTGGGTGGTGGTGGTGGTGGGATAGATGTTCACTGTCTTCACTGTATGTGTTTCGCTCTGTTTGGTTGTTGTTGTTTTTTTTCTCCTTTGGTTTATGGTGTTAAGTCATTTCACTACTCTTGTTTGTAAATTTCGTAAAATACACAATAAAAATGATAATTTAAAAAAAACACAACAATATTTATTATTTATTAAACTATAGGAATCTACAGCATCTTCACTAAAGAACAATCCCCAAAACATTTAGATATGTGACAATGGCATTTATGCAGCCATAAATTTTATATATTTGTAATAAGTCACACGTTTAAAAACGGGGACAAGAGAGCACATTTACAGTGATAGAAGAGGCAAAGGTGTATTGAAACTCCCTAAGGTGACTCACATTTTTATAAGTTGTTATCAGGGGCTGCTCAACCCATTACGCAAAGTAAGCATTTGCAGTATAGTTGATTTTGCCCAGGGGCGCTCTTGAGGCACTCCTGGGGGAAAATAGACCTTGACATATGCGAGTTGTAGTTACTGGGATGTATAGTTCACCTACAATCAAAGAGCATTCTGAACTCCACCAATGATGGAATTGAACCAAATATGGCACACAGAACTCCCACGATGAACAGAAAATATATATCAGTGATTGGTTGGGGGAGGGGGGGCAAAATACTGTTTGCTTACCGTCAAAAATTACCTAGGGCTGCCTCTGGTTGTTGTAACTTGCCCCATCTATAGTGTTGCCCCTATGATGCACTTTCCCCCTATTCTAAACTGAAAGTCTTACCCCACTGTTTCATTTTCTTCCCCCCCCCCACATATTTCCTATTTCTAACTTACCCAGGGTTTTATCATTTTATCTTGTCCATTTGGCCTGTCTATCCTGCTCGATTTTATATTGTGTGAATTTGCTTTATATTTCATTTTGTTATTGTAATTTATTTTTTGATGTATTTTGTTTATTGTATTCTGTATTTTTACTGTTGCTGCATTGTATTGTTAAAAGGGCTTGGCCTCATGTTTGCCACCCCGAGTCCCCATTGGGGAGATGGTGGTGGGGTATAAATAAAGTTTATTTATTGTAATTTATGAATGTAAGCAGGAAAAACAAAGGCCCTAAGAAAATAGGAATCAGTAGTGCAATAGTACATCAAAATGTAATAGTCACTGGTTCCTGATTGCAAAATAAGAGAATATGCTTAGCAATCCTTTACCTAATGTTGTAGTTCAGCGTGCTGATAACGTTACTACTACTGGTAGAAGGGGGAAGAGGTCTGCGCAGGAGTTTGAGGAGGAACAACAGCGAAAACACATTATGGAGATAATTATGGCCCCAAGTGATTCAGAGATGTTTGAGGGCTTCTCCGATTGCGAGATGGGGAGGAGAGCAGGGGTGTAAAGAGGGCTACTCGTGATCCAGAGTCCGATGAGGAGCTTCAGAGGAAGTGCATCCGGGAAATACTTAGTGCTCTGACAGAGGACGAGGATTTCATGGGGTTTGAAAGGAGTGATGGGTCTGAGAGTGATATGGGAGAGGAGGATGAGCTGGATTGGACCCGTGTTCAACAGATTAGAGACATTTGTAACCAACCCACTTCCAGTGATGAATTTGAGGGGTTCACAGGGGATTGGCAACCAGGGAGTTCTTGGCAAGATCTAAGTCATAGCAGACGCTGGCAAAGGTGGAGAGATGGGCGCTCGGGTTCAGCTGCGGGGATGGAGGCAGCTGAGAGCGATGAGGAAAGGGAGGGGAGCTCATCATCCTCTAATGAGGAGCTGTAAGATAAAAGTGGGTTCTGAATGTATGGCTCTTTGCAGAAGGCAAAGTGTCTTTATGGGACATAAATCTTTGTTACTGCCAACTCTTGAGCTTGGGTCCTTGGACTACAGATTCCTGTGTTTCCTGTGATTCCTGCGTTCCAGTGTTTACATTACTCGGCTTGACCACGGACCGGTTTGACCAACGTTTTTGGGCTTTTGGACTTTAAACATTGCTAACTTTTTGTGTGAACTTTGCGTCATCTTGAGACTCCATTTTCCTTTTTTTGTGACTGCATTTTTGTACTGTGTGAATTTTGAAGCAGATTGCTGAACTTTGTGTTTAACCCGGATTAAACAGCGTTATAATCCGGGTTATATTTTTGTTGCTGGTATCGCTTTGTTTTTGATGCCAAATTACTGCTCTGACTCTGCACTGAAGTTAAGTGCTTTGAAAGACGATTTTTGCATAATAAAGTTGTGTTTGAACTCTTTATCTTGTGTTTGGCTCTACTTAAGGCTTCTGGGTCATGACACCTAATTCTAAACTGTGTAAGTGCCTTCAAGTTGCCTTTTAACCTACAGCAGCCCCACAGAATTTTCCTAGGCAAGGAATACTCAAAGGTGGTTTTGATAGTTTACTTGAAAGCCAATGAGATTTAGGTAGTTACTCTGCTCTTCTGCTACACCAGAAAAGACAATGTAGAACAAATGAGCATCTTAGTGGTAAAATATAAGCCAGGTCTTTGCCCACAAAGATCTGTTATTTCAGCAGATGGCTTCAATGAGTACTTTCCAACTCCAAATAGTATCTATGTATAGACTTAGATCAGCCCTACTGACATTGTTCTGGTCTATTTTTTTCCAGCAGTGCTGACTATTTTGATCACTTCTCTGGTTCAAATGTCATCAAGTCATCCACCCACCATCCTTTGGTCCATGTGAGGCCTGTGGCGATAGAATAGAGCTACCTCCAGCTGGTCTTGCTCCTGTGCCAAGCTCTGCAAAGCCTGTCACTGCCTCTGCTTAGAAACATTCCATATTGTGTTAATCCTTGTGGTTAGCAAGATCTTTCTGGCAAGGCTGCCAGATTCTTTCTAGCACTTAACAAGACAATTCTCTCCCACTGTACTATAGGTTAAGGGTAGAGCCAGGGTCTTAATTCATCCCGTGCCTACAGTAATGTGTGTCGAGATTACCCCAGAATCCCACTGGCTGCATCAAAAGTGCTTGGATTGGGTACCTGCTGTGCTCAATACTCAGCAAGGGTATGTATTCATCTAAACACATATATCTTATGCTTTGCCAAAGCAAACTCTCTTGCTTTTGGCTGAGTTCCTAGTTGTGTTTCAAATGCCAATTTCATGGCTCACCTCATTGGCCCCCTGTACATAGCTGAGTATTAGCCCCACTACAACCATTCTGTTTTCCTTGCTGCCCAGTTTCTTGCTAAATGAAAAGAACTTTTTTCCTTCCTCCCCTTTTGTGTTCTCTTTCTCTGTTTCTCCCCTCCTCTTTTTTTCTGGGCTATAACATGCTGTGTTTTGATGCCCTGTCCCAGCTGATTGAATGCCTTTCTTTTGACACACAGTGTGGGGGTGATGTGGTTGCATTTATGCAAAAATATAAAGAGAGCTTCAATATCCTGTTCGGAGCCCCCAAACGAGAGGTTGGCTCATATGGATTCCTTCCCTGCTAGCAGCAGCTCTTGTTTGCATTAAAATAACCTTTAAAAAGGTTGCCCCATGCATGTTGGGGTAGATTTAAAGACATGCCTTGCACTCTCAAAGCTGAATTGTGGTAGTGTGAATTAAAGTTAGTAAAACAATAATAACTCTGGTATATAATTTAACACAGTACAGACTGAAATCAAAATCATGCTCTTTCAAGTTATGCTTTAGGAAAGAATGGTCTTTTGCTTCCTTTTTTTCAAGGAAGGAGGGAGAAACAGGACAACAAACAGCCTTTCGAATAGAGTGAACAAGGAGAACTTCTTATCTATTGCATGAGTTTGTTGACAGTGCTTTTGATTCTTGCTGCATTGATGCAGACAGTGTGATCACTAGATAACATTTTTTCCTGGGTTTTATCACTTCTGACTGCAAGTATGGACTGGTGCATTCAAACAATGCCTTTCTGGTAGGTAGGGGTGATTTTTTCCATTGGAAGGCTAGTGTGTTAAGAGAAGGGTTCAGCCATATCTTTCAAGGAAAACAATAAAGCAAAATTTTCCTTCTTGGTTCCCACAATATTCCAGAAGCAAATCTCTCTGATGCTGAGCACTACATTCTGGGAAATATAGTTTAGGGCAGGGTCTTTGGAATTCTCTGGCTCCTCACTTCCCCAACTACATTTCCTAGAGTTCTGTGCTTTTCCCAGTAAAATCTGCTCCCCCCCCCCCATTTCTAGCTTCTTCTAATGGCAAGAGACCATTAATTTACAGAAGAAAGGCAAGGCACTAAGGCAGCCTTATTGGCTTTGCTTTCACCTTTGCTTCCTTGCACTGAATATGAAACTGACTTTGGGAGCCTTGCAAGATTTACAAAACTGAAACAAAAAAGGATGTCATAAGTTTTGATTCTTACATTTTTGGATATGCCTTGCAAGTACGCATTTAATCAATTTGATACAACTTACGAGGACAAATGAAAAAAATGCACACCTCTAATAACTATATTCTGTAGGAGAGAAGTTTTAACCACCAAAAACTTTAGCAATGTACATAAAAGGAGAGAAGGTCACTAAACACTATTCCTTTAATCATCCCACTCCTTGAGAACTTGAGAAAGAAAGCAGGAGGCTAAGAACTACCAAATGCAACTTTTCCCAGGTAAGTTTTTATCAAAATTGGATCTTAAGAATTCAAAAATCATCCATCTATTCCAAGCAACTTCTTGATATTATACAATAGAAAGGAAACTAAATAACAAATAGTAGCTCATCCCAGGAAACCTAGCTTTTGTAATGTTATTGAATTTTCAAAATATATTAATATACTAGTTTTTCTCCAAGGAATTTACAGTGATACACTTAGAACTTCATCACATCAACCTGCTATCCCGCTACAGTCATGCTATTATTGATAATGGATACATAAACTGTTAAGCACCTTCGGTATTGCACATCAATTCCATAGCACAATTATGTCGATTTGCCATTTCATGGTCCTGTGATCAGACTTCCTTACCCCCTTGTAACCTCACCTTCTTTAGTTTTTGTTATTATGACTTTTTAAGTTTAGCGCAACTTCACGATTTCAGTTTTTGGGAATTGCAAGGAAAGAAAGAGAGAAGAAGAATCCTGCCCCCTAACATAATTTTACTGCCAGCATACAGGCATAGAAGTGAAAGGGTCTCATCTCACCAAGGTAGGTGGTAGAAATGTTGAGGGATTATGAACTATGGAGCTGATCCAACCGATCAGCTCAATCTAAATCTGTGGCTTCATCAAGATCAATTCCCTCGTTATTGCTTTTTCCTTCATTATCAGGCTGAGAACTATCTGGCTGAGAACCGTCCTCCCTGAATCATGCACCTGGCTCTCAGTAGTTTCACTTTCCCCAATGTCATCCCTTGCTGTAGGAAACAACAAAACTTCTGCCCCCTGATGCTGGTCTTCTTTGTCTAACACAGGGAGATCATTGCTTTGCACCTGACTGTGAATCTGAATCCCATCATCCCCATCAGAATCATTGACACTATCACTCTGAAATTCCAGCTGAGTCACAACACTGTGCTATATAACTCTACTGAGTGGAGGAAGGCTAATCGAAATGGCTTTAGTGCCATTTCAAGTGCTGAGTGGGATTGAATGAAAATTATTTTCTTACCATGGTGCCACAATTTCTTATTTTTGAGAAACAGGAAAGTAAAGAGATATGTTTAGTAAAAACTTCTATATATAACAATTATATTGAGGGAGCATGGAAATGTTTGAGGGAGATTTGGTGGAAGTGGCTTTGAATCCCGAACTGCGGAAAAAGTAGACTAGAAAGAAGAACAACAACAGTAACAAGAGCAACAACTTCTGTCTAATTTACTTTAAAAAATAACTTTCCAGATGTTGCGAGGGATTTACTTGCATTTGATTACATTGCTAGTTTGCATTTTTGTCCAAATTCTAGACATGAGTCATAGCTCCAAGTTAAGCAAATGGTACCCCAGGGCCATTTTTAAGCTTTCAAGGAACTGGGGGTAAATCCAAGAATGTTCCGGAGCTTTGAAGAATGGCATCAATTGTATAATCACTGAGGTTTCTGAGTAAATGCCCAAAATTTCCCCAATCCAACAGTTAGTAAGGATATAAAAATGTGTTAAAAACATCTTCCCACATGTTCAAGCCTTTGTTTTCTTGAAAATTCTGATTTTTGGCAAGACCAAAGTTTTCTTCCAAAAAGCCTTAGTGTCAATTGTAACTTTAATGTTCTAACTTGCTGACCTAATTTTGAACATAACCAAAGTATGTTAATTTATTTTTTGTATACTATTTGTATATTTTTTGTTAATTTATATTGTTGTATAAAAACAAGTAGGAAAATATTGATTTTAGAATAGAGCCAAATGGTAAAGGAAAATACCCAGAGCTCAAAATTGGTGTGGAAAGCAAATGTAAATGTAGTATAATAAATAAGAAAATGAATAAAACAGTACTAAAAGAAAAGCCTGGATCAACATTGATATAGAAAATCCAATTCTAAATATAACACCTTCTTTTCAAGATCAGTATGCCTGTGATATCTGCTGAAGTTGGGTTTCTGGACCCCTCCCCCGAATAGTAAAATTGTGTATACTCAAGTCGCATTAAATACAATGGCCTAGTAAAATGGTGTCCTTTGTATAAAATGGCAGAGTCAAGATTGGCTTTGGATTATATTTTTTTCTGAAAAAAAATCAAGCCATATGTGATTGAATATGTAGATACAGAATCCATGGATATTGTGGGTATAACTTTCCATACTGTTTGGGAGTTTAAACAAAGAACATGTAGAGCACTCCAAAACATAAAAACATGCCCATACATAATAACTAACATTAGTTTAGGCTTTTTGTTGACAAAATGTTTTGACTGTTTCATCTCATCCAAGTATGAACTTCTTGTTATTTGCCATTAAGTCAACATCAGCTTATGATGAATGAGAAATTATTTCATGATATATCTAAAGTATGATAGGAGATTATGTCTAACACACCAATAATCTGTCTCTGACACTCTTTGCCTACATTTCAAATCAGATCCTATCACATGATGCAAGGTCCATTTTGCGGGACACTTGTAGACAAATAATCTATGGAGAATAGTTTTTGAAAAACAAGGAACAATTGTCTTTATTTTCTCCATGAGCATCTGCAGTGTGATATTTTCTGTGCAATGGGTATACCCATCTGCAGCTCATCCTCTGTGACAGTGATGTGTCTTTAAGGAAATGTTTTGGGGGCAGTCCTTTTATCTCACTCAATTCTCCTTTGCCAAAATGACTGGCAGTACATTTCTGTTGGCAGTCAGAGAAAGACTGTGGACAAGTGAGTAAAGCAATAACTGTTTTCCACTTTCCCATTTTTTAAAATAAATTAGGAACATAAAGACAACACGGGCCTAGAAGTGCACAGACCTGCAAAACAGCATAGTCCCAAATTGTCTGTAATCAAAGAAGGGCGACCGGAGCGGTCCTCATCATGGACGTTGTCATGGCCATCTTTGAATTGTCGTACCCACTTACACACTTTGCTTTCACTCATAACCGTACACTTCACAAATCTGTCGATGAATTTCTGCAGCAGGCAGGTTCCTTGCTGACAAAAACCGTATCACTGAGCGAACCTCACATGCAGAGGGTGAGTTGATAGTCTTAAACATTTTTAAAACACAGAACAGAACCATACAGGTTAGCTACAGAGAGGAAACTGAGCACAGCTGTTCCCGAGGCATGCCGGTACACAATGCACGCGCTCGTTGTGGTATGTGCGCGAACGACTAGTGTCTACAACAAAACGGACCTTACTTAAAAAATACCCCTCGTGTGTGTGTGTATATATATATATATATTAGGCCTGGGTAACAACGGAAAAATTTGTTTCTAAAATCGATTTGTATTTGGGGAGTTTTTTTGTTTCGATATTTAAAATAATTACAAAATTTTCCTTTTAAAAAGTTCGATATTTACGAAATTTCGTAAATGGTAAAAAAATTAACGAATCGATTTCCGAAACAATAACGAATCGATTCGTTAATGGCGGACGCGACCGCGAAATACGCTAAAAAACCTCCAAAACCTTCTGAAGCTTCCCTCTCCCTCTGTTGTTGACTGTTGGTGTGATATTATAATTTTTTTTCACTAATTAAACCATAAAACTGGCCCAGACATGCGGAAATAATAACGAAACGACCTCAAAACAATAACGAAACGAATACAATATCGAAATACGAAGCATTTACAAAACGTTTTTGAAAATTCGTTTTTTAAATAATTGCTCCAGAATGGTTCGTTATCGTTTTGTAATTGAAAAAATTAACGAATTATTAACGAATTACGAATTAACGAAACGAAACCGCCCAGCCCTAATAGATATATATATATGATTGAGTTGTACAATAGCATTAATCTGACATTTTTTCCTTACTTTATAAATTCTATACCCATTTCATTCAGGATTTTATTTAAGAGTTCTCTCTATATTTAATATTTTACATCCTTTTGTTCTCTTCCACCCTGTGCTAGACTCATTATAGCACAATGCCATTTCAGAGGAGACTATATCTTTCTTACGCACATTCGAATAAAAATTGGGAACTTTACCCAAGTCCAATTACAGGCCTCTAGGCGGACATGTTCTGTCTCTGTCAGATTACCCTCTATATCTCTTTTGCTTTCATAGGATGTGATGTCACTCTTCCTGGCCTTCTTTTATTTTTTTCCCTTTGCCCTCTTCCTCAGTAATATATTCTCAAGTGTTTTGTCCACTCTAGTTTTAAATAGATTAAATATGGTACTTTCTCACCAGCTTGTCAGAATCTGTCAGAGAGTCTCTAAGGCAATTGACACAGGCAATTCCGAAGGTGCATTTGTGGACCTCAGCCCACTTGTCATTTGGCTCTAAATACAACCCTTTCCTTTGGCTGTCACGAGCATGGCGCAATGGCATTTTGAAGCCCGAACTCTCGCTCACTCTCTCTCCAAATGCAATCGTACAAATTGCCTGCAACAAATGACCTTTTCAGTTGGGACCAGTGCTGAGCCAAAGAAATGAAAATATATATTTGGCAGGCAGGTGTAGAGAAGATCAATTTGCAGCATGGGGCAAAAGTTTAAATGCTCAGGTCTGAGCATTTGGCATATTAAATCACAAAAAAAGTTTCAGGTGCTAATGACATGAAAAACTTTTGTTTTTCTTAATAACCTTGGGTATAGTCCAACCCAAACACTTTTTACAACTTTCCCATTGGAACATATAAGTGCTTGCTTTTGGCGGGACCAAATAGCTTGCATTACAGTAAGAAAAGCTATGCATGGAGCTAGTGTATTGCTTTTACATTTAGGCCAATATCTTCAAGTGTGATTTTTGCTCTCAGAATCTTCATTTATTGTTGGAAATGAAAAGGAGGAAACTCCTTAAGCGCCATCTTATGCTCTAAAAATTGACGATGGGATTGAGAAATCCTTTGGAGTGGATCCTCCCCCTCCCCCCCGAGGATATTCCAGTTATTTCCAGTAGATAAAACAATTTTCTTATACTAATTAGAAAACCTACATCGAGGGAAATGGTCAAATATCCTACAGTTGGTCCTACATAGTCACAGATTCTGTACCTTCAGAGTCAACCATCCACTTATTTTTAAAATCTTCCAACAAGCAAACTTTATTTCACCATTTTATTACACCCTTGTACAGGCATGTAGCCGGGGGGGGGGGGGGCTCGGGGGGCTTCAGCCCCCCCTCCCCCGAAATTCTGATGGTGGTTCGCGAAAAGGCCTTACTGGTGCATTATTTAAACTGTTATGTTTATTAATATCATGATTTGATCACCATTCTCAATATATCCCATATGCATGGGGGTATTGGGGTAATGATACAAAAGGTTTGCTAGGCTAGACCCTCTTTCACTCAGACTCAGCCCCCCCCCCGAAACTCAGCCCCCCCCTGAAACTCCCCCTGAAAATTCTTTAGCCCTCCCCCCGAAACGAAATCCTGGCTACGGACCTGCCCTTGTATACAATTGGATTTAAATATACACCGATTTTGGCATTTTTGGAAGTGGGCGTTGGAATCCACCCTTAGTGGATACCAAAGGTCTAGTGTAATTTATTTATCCTTTTAGGTTTTTTGCAAACATTTTGTTTTGGGGAAAAAAAACAATATTTTAATAGGCGGGTTTTTTGTTGCAAGAAGTCCAGGAATCCGAACAAAAACAGTTATAGTCTTATCCAACAATAAGTAAACATTTCAGAGGGTTTTTTGTTGTTGTTCTGCAAAGCTGCTTCGAGTCCCCTTTGGGGACGTAAAGCAAGATATACATACATATAATCAATAAATAAATTTTAAAAAAAATCTGCATGAGAGAATGAAATAAATGAAAATTTATATCAGGACCCTAAAGCAAGTTTCTCAGGAGAAATCAGAGGGTAAGTAGAGGTATTCAGAATCCCAATGCTACCATGCACATCACCTTGGTTATAGGCCTTTGCTTGAAAAAGGAATTGTTTTTTTTTCTGATGAGCATGCAACCTACCACAAAACTAAGGCTAACATTTAAGCTGGAATGCCTGCTTTGTGTGATTCTTCTCTCTTAAAAGAGGTGATGAATAGATATAACTCTGTTTGCCTGTCTTTCTATATCTCTTTCCTCACCACCAATTGCCTTCCTGGTATGTGTAAACAAGACACATGTGCCCTGCATACATAAATAACACTATACCTCAATATGCATTCTTGTTCCAGAAGCATTGCAATTCCTTGATGATGTGCATCTCTTAAATCCCTTAGTGTATTATGTTTCAATACATAGCACATCTTCTAGGGAGCAAGTCCTACTGTACACAATGAGACAAATCTGAATAAGTAATTATAAGATCAAAATGTACATTCTTCAAAAATAGGGGGAAACATTTGTCAGAACATATGTAACTTTATGGACAATTTTAAATGTATGTAATGTTATTGGTTATTTAAATAGTTCAGTTTTCCTGCATGGATTTAATGTATTGATTTTTCTGTGGTGAGGAATGTAATCCAAAAATGTTTGAGGCCAAGATCCTGCATGATGTCAATGGAGTACATACTTCTACCAACAGGGTCATACTAGCATAGACCTTCAGTCTTCCAGAGAGGAGGATGGAAGCATCCATCTAGGTGAGAGCGGATAAATATTTTCCTAGTAGCCAAACAGTGGTCATTTGGATCTTGGTTGGAGCTGTGCCCAAGCGCTCTCCAGAAGCCATTGAGATGACTTAGTTGAGTTAGAATTAATGCCATAAGAAACTCCAGACTTTCGTGTTTGCTTAGAAATAGAAAATAATAATAATAATAATAATAATAATAATAATAATAATAATAATAATAAACCTTTATTTGTACCCCGCTACCATCTCCCAAAGGACTTGGTGCGGCTTACAAGAGGCTGAGCCCAAATACAACAATAAAAACAACAGCAACAACAACAACACAATAACTCAAAAAACAAAGCAATAACATTAACAACACCCAATGACGCAATTAAAAAAACAATGGCCGGGCCAAATGTAATAATTAAAATTAAAAGTGCTGGGCATGACAAGGTGGAGTGTTTGGAGGGGGATGGGCATGCAGATGTCCTAGATCTCTGAATAAAGTGCGTTGGGACATAATGCTAGGAGTTTCTTTCTTCTGGAAAGGCACACTGGAACAGCCACGTTTTCAAGCTCCTCCTAAAGATTGCTAGCAATGGGACCTGCCTGATGTCCTTAGGGAGAGAGTTCCAGAGTTGAGAGGCCACCACCGAGAAAGCCCTATCCCTTGTCCCCACCAATCGTGCTTGCGATGCTGGTGCGATCGTAAGCAGAGCCTCTCCAGATGAATGAAGAGATCGTGTGGGTTTGTACACAGAGATGCGGTCATGCAGGTAGGCGGGTCCCAAACCGTTTAGGGCTTTGTAGGTAAGCACCTGCACCTTGAATTGGGACCGGAAAATGAATGGCAGCCAGTGGAGCTCCTTAAACAGGAGGGTTGACCTCTCTGTAAGGAGCACCAGTTAACAACCTGGCTGCCGCCTGTTGAAACAGTTGGACTTTCCGGGCCGTTTTCAAGGGCAGCCCCACGTAGAGTGCATTACAGTAGTCCAATCTGGAGGTGAATAAGGCATGGACCACCCTGGCCAGATCCGCCTTCATGAGATATGGTCGCAGTTGGACGAGTCTCAATTGTGCAAAGGCCCTCCCAGCCACCGCCGACGCCTGAGCTTCAAGCGACAGTGATGAGTCCAGGAGGACACCCAAACTGCGGACCTGTGACTTCAGGGGGAGTGTAACCCCGTCCATCACACCCTGATCTGGTTTACGAAAAGGCAACCAAATTCTAAATTCCACTTTCATCAGCATGAGTTCCAAAATTCAGCATTAGATCTTAAGACTTTTCTAGAACTACCCATCTTTGTTTGCTGCCACTTTACTATATCTTGGATGAATGGATGAGCTCATCCTGACACAAGACCTCATCAGATGGCTTTAGGGCTCTTTTTCCATGTACTGCGAAAATGAAGCTCCATGGGAGTCCCACAAAGGCCATCACATGATGTAAGGACATTCTGGTAGGACTCTGTGGGGATCTGTTTCCGCAGCGCATGGTAACAGAGCCTAAGGCTGCCTTCATGTTACCTGACTCCAAATGGCTTAAAATAGGGAATCATGGGCAGAAGACAGGGAAAGGCAGTAGCTAACACTTTTCTTATGCCCGTCCGATGAGATCCATAGTCTACGTTTATTCAGATCTTCTGATTAGCACATTAAAATACCAAGAAGACAATTTCCTCATACAATTTCCTCCTACAAAAATGAAATGCTGAATTTTCAAACATTGAAATATATTTTCTTGTTCCAAACATATTTTTCCAAAACTAAATCCCTTTTGTGTTGGATCAGGTTTTCTCTCAAGTAAATATGGTCAAGCCTGCAGCTCAAGTCTATCATGAAGTAAAGGAGTATCCATTTCTCAAAGGCATTGCCAGACGATCCTATCAAATGCTTTCTCAGCAGCCTGTTAAATAGCTGCGAGATATATTGTACAATGAATGAGAATAAATGTTCCTTTCTGATTTAGCTGAGTTTTTTTTTGTGGTGATAATGATGGAGATGATTTGGCTAAGAATTCCCTTATTGTCTGTGCCAGAATTTTTCATTATGTTTGTCAGTAGTCATTTTAAAAGTGGAAGGTTATTACATTAATTAACTGAAGTACAGTTTTGGAACACTACTTTTGAAATGCATATATACAAATGTGGTTGCAATAAATACTATGGCCTATTGCAGCCCTGAGGCTTTCAGTCAAGTTTTTTGAGGTATATGTGGTAGATGAGTTTGAAGTGATTGTCTTGACTATGCGACAGTTTTATGCATTTATTAAATTGATTTTTATTCAGTGATTCTGCCTTTGCTTGAATACTTTGGCCATCTTAAAACTGAACCACAAAACAATCAAATAATGAATCAAGAAAATAAAAGATAAAACAAAGAATATTGCAGCAGATAATGTTAGCAAGTCTAAAAATTAAAAAAAAACCCACCTATCTCTGGAAAACTGAAAGGTTCTCAAAATAAGAATGATATACAGAGAAAACCACCAGAAAAAAAGGAGCAAAACAATGCTTCAGGTCCAATATGTCAGATATAATCTAGATTATCTGATTTGAACTGGATTATATAGTAGTACAGACTCATATAATCCAGTTCAAAGCAGATAACCGGGATTATCAATTTTGATAATCTGGATTATATGGCAGTGTAGCTCCAGCCACAGTAATAGGTATTCTAGAGTCAATAGCTAGCACCAAGGAACTCACATGTATGTGATCAGTTTATTTTATAGATATGGCAGCACAAGAAAAATGACATTATTGATTTCTAAGGTAACTTCTTGTTTTATTTTAAATTTTTATTGAATTCATGTCATATGTTCATGTTCAAAATAATTTGTATACTTCCTTATTTGGATGATGTACTCTGAAAGGAACGTTCTTCATGTGTGCTTTGTGTTATTCTACTTATCCCAGTCTTAGGGATGCAAACATTATTCTGACCTAAGTGAGCCAGATAGCACTTGATATCTATCTCACCTATAAGGGGCGGCTCAACTCATTACGCAAAGTAAGCATTTGCAGTATAGTTGATTTTGCCCAGGGGCGCTCTTGAGGCGCTCTTGGGGGAAAATAGACCTTGACATATGCGAGTTGTAGTTACTGGGATGTATAGTTCACCTACAACCAAAGAGCATTCTGAACTCCACCAATGATGGAATTGAACCAAATATGGCACACAGAACTCCCACGACGAACAGAAAATATATATCAGTGATTGGTTGGGGGGGGGGGACAAAATACTGTTTGCTTACCGTTGAAAATTACCTAGGGCCACCTCTGCCCACCATTTTAATAGTCAATAGATCAGCTGGAACTCCGATTCAGCACAATACAACTTCCTAGTTTGGAGAAGTTGATTTTTTTGGACTAGAGCTGAGAGAGGTTTTCCAGCCAACACAGCTCTTTTCCAGGCTCTGTTTTGATGCGATATTGTGTCAATTGTCTGCTGTTCTATATCAAAATACACTTGAAACCTATAAAAAAGATTGCTTCCAGTGAGTTTTGAGTGATTTAATGGTAAAGAAGGATTGGTTAAGGTAGGAAGCTGTCTACCTCCCCCCCCCCCACCACCACCACCACCATTCCAAGAAAACAGAAATGGTGAGGGGGTCTTCAAGTGGTTTATTCTATACGTGTCATATCTCATGCCACTTATTTATTTATTTATTTACGGCATTTATAGGCCACCCTTCTCACCCTGAAGGGGACTCAGAGCGGCTTACAATATATATTTTCATACAATATATTATATTAATAATATAGTACAATATCAGTATATATTACTATATTGCACTATACCAATGGTTCTCAACCTTTCTGATGCCGCGAACCGTTCTATATGTTGTGCTGACCCCCAACCATGAAATTATTTTTGTTGCTACTTCATAACTGCAATTTTGTTACTGTTAGGAATCATCATGTAAATAACTGATATGTAAGATGTATTTTAATTCAGTGGATCAAATTTGGCACAAATACCCGATACGCCCACATTTGAATACTGGTGGAGTGGGGTGGGGTGGAGGGACTGATTTTGTCATTTGGGAGTTGTAGTTGCTGGGATTTATAGTTCACCTACAATCAAAGAGCATTCTGAACTCCACCAGGAATGGAATTGAACCAAATTTGGCACACAGAACTCCCATGCCCAACAGAAAATATTGGAAGGTTTGGTGGGCATTGACCTTGAGTTTTGGAGTTGTAGTTCACCTACATCCAGAGAGCACTGTGGACTCAAACAATAATAGATCTGGACCAAACTTCACACGAATACTCAATATGCCCAAATGTGAACACTGGTGGAGTTTGGGGAAATTAAAGCTTTGTATTTGGGAGTTGTAGTTGCTGAGATTTATAGTTCACCTACAATCAAAGAGTCCCTTGAACCCCACCAACGATAGAATTGGTCCAAACTTCCAACACAGAACCCCCATGACCAACAGAATGTACTGGAGGGATTTGGGATGAATTGACAGTGATTTAGGGGAGATGTAGTTCACCTTCCACCTTTCTGATGGGTCTTTGGCGACCCCTCTGACACCCCCTCGCGACCCCCTCAGGGGTCCCGACCCCCAGGTTGAGAAACACTGCACTATACCATTATATTGTAATATTATTAGTAATATTACATGTAAATATATAATTATAATTATAATATTGAATTATTATTACTAGTATTATATTGTACTACATTATAATATTATAAATATTACATGTATATACAATATACAATATACTTGGGGGGGCATAGGGGGTCTAGTGAATAGTGGGTCGACTAGCAACTACTTCACAACTAGCAACTACTAGCAACTACTTCACTACTTCACAACCTGTGGAGGGGGTGGGGGTGTTCAAAGACAGTAGCCGGAGTATGCTTGCCACTGCAAACTGTAAAATACATTTGATATAGCAGCTCAATGCAAAGCTTTACATTCAAAAATTTCCAACAGGCTTTGGCAAATGTTGATGGCATTCAAGAGTCCCCCCCCCCACCCCCCAATGTGAAAAAGAAAAATAGCTATTGCTCACATTGATCTCCAGTATAACATGTCACCCAGTCAGTACCCTAGTCTGGAAATGTAATTAAAAGCACTCTGCTTCCTTAATGGTGACTTACTAAAGTGTAGGAACCGGTGTTTACATTTGCTCCCTTTTTTATTGCTCAAATGTTGGTACAGAAAGAAAAGTTAATGCATCTGAATTATCTTGAATGGCTGCAACTGATTTATATCAGGCTTGGAGTGCTGTGGTTTACATACATCATTTTCTTTCTGGATTACTTCACCATTTGATTTGTCTTCCTCTGCCTTCTCCTTTTTTCTTTATTTCCTGCCTCAAACACCCCCTCTCCCGCTTTCATATTTTCATGCTACCCCCAGATAAACATCTTTTAAAAGCTGGTGCTTTTTTTTTCATCTTACAATATCACTTTCCTTTACATTACACATTTTTCAACATTTTCAACATGATTCGGGGGGGGGGGGGGGCGCTGTCTAAACAAATAATCCAACTTGCTGCAGTATATTACTGTGCAGTGCTGTTCATAATATTTTGTGTTGTTGTAGCAACATGTTTCTTGTCTATATTTAGTTTAATAGCTGCTCTTGGAATATTGCAAGCTAGTTGCAGTATATTATCAAGTGGCTTTGAATGACATCATAACCCAGGAGTGCCATCTCTTGTGGGTTATAAAATCCTCCCAAACTCTCCGTATGTATTAATAGCTTGTAATATAATTTTAAACCAGGTATTAGAGTTTACAGCACAAGAAATAAAAAGAAATATTCTGGCCTTGTATGGTTTCATGAGGGAGAAAAGAGGACAGGGGGAATTTCTTTTCTTCTTATTCTTCTTACTAGACATGGTGAAACAGGATGTGCTCGTGGGCTCAAACAAACTGACGTGCCACTCTACTGGGAATATTCTACAAAGACCAAAAGGGTTAGTACATTGGTGGTCATATACTTTACCTTTTGGGAACCCTTTGCAGTAAGGAACTTCTGCATATCTTTAATGAGACCATCATTACACTTCAGGGGGTTACACTCCCCCTGAAGATGCAGGTTCGCAGCTTCGGTGTTACCCTGGATTCATCGCTAAGCTTGGAACCCCAGGTTTCAGCGGTGACCAGGGGAGCATTTGCACAGTTAAAACTTGTGTGCCAGCTGCGCCCGTACCTTGGGAAGTCTGACTTGGCCACAGTAGTCCACGCTCTGGTTACATCCCTGCTAGACTACTGCAACGCTCTCTACGTGGGGTTGCCCTTGAAGACTGCTCGGAAGCTTCAAATGGTCCAGCGCTCGGCAGCCAGGTTACTAACAGGAGCGACACTCAGAGAGCATACCACTCCTCTGTTGCGCCAGCTCCACTGGCTGCCAATCTGCTACCGGCACAATTCAAAGTGCTGGCGTTAGCCTATAAAGCCCTAAACGGTTCTGGCCCTACTTACCTCTCCGAACGCATCTCCACCTATGAACCACTAGGACATTAAGATCGTCCGGGGAGGCCCTGCTCTCGGTCCCGCCTGCGTCACAGGCGCGTCTGGCGGGGACGAGGGACAGGGCCTTCTCGGTGGTGGCCCCTCGGCTATGGAATGCCCTACCTGTAGACATCAGACAGGCCCCTTCGCTGCTGGCGTTTCGGAAGAAGGTTAAGACCTGGCTCTATGAACAAGCGTTTGGCTAATCAGTGCAACTGAATATAGGAGGATGGTAAAATTTGATCTCAGGAATGGCACAAGGATTACGAGAACGGATCTGATTTCATATTGAGGCGTTATGAATTGTTAATGATTGTTGATTTTGCTGCTGTATATGATGTGTTTTAATTGTTTAGGATATTGTTGTGATAGTATTGATGTGATTGTGATAATTTTCATTGTGTAAACCGCATTGAGTCGCCTTATCAGGCTGAAAAATGCGGTATAGAAATGAAGCAAATAAATAATAATAAATAAATTTATTTATTTATTTCGCGTATTTCTACCCCGCCCTTCTCAACCCCCGAGGGGGGACTCAGGGCGGCTTACAAAAGGCACAATTCGATGCCAACACAACAATGCAATACATATATAGACAACAGTTATAAACAGTTAAAACAATCAATTATACATCACTATCAATAAAACCAGTCTAGTGCTCAATGTTCGCCAGCTCAGAATCCGTAAATTCATTCCATATTGTCAAATCCTATCAATTCTAGTCGTCATTGTCCTTTGTCTATCTGCCAGATTACCCAAAGGCCTGGTCCCACATCCATGTTTTTAGTTTCCTTCTAAAGGAGAGGAGGGATGTCGATGACCTAATCTCCCCAGGGAGTGAATTCCACAGGTGAGGAGCCACCACTGAGAAGGCCCTGCTCCTCGTCCCCACCAACCTCACTTGTGATAGAGGTGTGGCCGAGAGCAGGGCCTCCCCAGAAGATCTTAAACTCCGAGGTGGGACGTAGAGGGAGATGCGTTTGGACAGATACGTTGGGCCAGAGCTGTATAGGGTTTTGTAGGTCAAAACCAGCACTTTGAATTGTGCTCGGAACTGGATTGGCAGCCAGTGGAGCTGACATCGCAAGGGGGTGTTATGCTCCCTGTATGACGCTCCGGTGAGTAATCTGGCTGCCGCCCGCTGGACTAATTGAAGTTTCTGAACAGTCTTCAAAGGCAACCTCACGTAGAATGCATTGCAGTAATCTAGTCTGGATGTTACAAAAGCGTGGACCACTGTGGCCAGATCTGACTTCCCAAGGTACGGGCGCAACTGGCGCACAAGTTTTAATTGTGCAAAAACTCTCCCGGCCACAGCTGAGACCTGGGGTTCGAGGCTCAGCGATGAGTCCAGGATCACTCCCAAGCTGCGAACCTGCGTCTTGAGGGGGAGTGTAACCCCATCTAACACAGGCTGTAACCCTATGCCCTGTTCGGCCTTACGACTGACCAGTAGGACCTCTGTCTTGTCTGGATTCAATTTCAATTTGTTAGCTCTCATCCAGTCCGATACAGCCGCCAAGCACCAGTTCAAGGTTTGGACAGCCTCCTTGGTGACAGGTGAGAAGGAGTGACAGATTGCAAGGATTTCTAGGACTTCATCCCACGCTGGCTTAAGACTGTTTTATCTCTGTTTCCCTGTTTCCAGAATCCCAGAATGAGGATATAGATCCACATCATTGTGCATTTTTAGGATTGCACAATTCCTTCCCACATCATAATGCTTTATCTAGGATAGATATTCTTGCTGTCTGCCTAAGTCATAACGTTAAGACCTTGAAACATTAAACAGACGGCAGGCTTATGTTCCTGTGGGCTATTCATTTTCAAAATGTGTTAATTAATGTTAATTAATGTAAATGTGACATGTGTTTGAGGCCTTCGGTACAGAGTTCAGCCAGTGGGCTGAACTTTCCTAATCAGTGGACAGCTTTGGGGTCAATGCAACCTGATGCCAAGTGGAAATAATCCTAGGGATGATATAGCCAGTGCCTTACAGTCACGAAATGGGCAGAACTACAGAAGTTATGCGGGTGCACCATGATAGGGTTGGGAAAGGTTCCCAGAGGCCTTTCCTCTGGATGCCTAGTTCTAACAGCTGCTCATCTTTTGTCAACAATTTTGATTTATCAAACTAAAGGCAATTTTTGTCCATACAAACTGGACATTTGTGTTAGTGTGCTATAAGTTATTGCTCCTTTTTGTGGGAATGTCCAAAGGCAAAAACATTTTGGGAACAAATAACAGGAAAAATGGAGAAAATATTTAAGATAGCACTTCAAATAAATATGGAGTTGATGTTCATGGGAATATTAGGAAACAAGAAGATCAATCCAAAATATCAAGATTTATTCAAAGCAATTATTCTTGCAGGGAAGACTGTAACAGCTTGGGGTTGGAAAGATGTAATAAAATGGAATATGGTTAATTGGAATAATTATTTGTTTGACCAGGTCCAATCAGAAATTATTGCAAATGTAACCTGCAAGGATATGAAGGAAGATAAAATGAGGAAAATTAAAGAGAAATGGCTCATATATTCGGAATGGATAAAAAGAGGCGAAGCCAATGTAAATATTGTACAGACAGGGGCGGCTCAACCTATTACGCAAAGTAAGCATTTGCAGTATAGTTGATTTTGCCCAGGGGCGCTCTTGAGGCACTCTAGGGGGAAAATAGACCTTGACATATCCGAGTTGTAGTTACTGGGATGTATAGTTCACCTACAATCAAAGAGCATTCTGAACTCCACCAATGATGGAATTGAACCAAATATGGCACACAGAGCTCCCACGATGAACAGAAAATATATATCAGTGATTGGTTTGGGGGGGGGGGTGCCAAATACTGTTTGCTTACCATTGAAAATTACCTAGAGCCGCCTCTGTGTACAGAGATGGGAAAAGCTTGATAAATGAGTGGACAATACTGAATGAAGGAGGTGGAGGATAATGGAAGGGTGTAGAGAAATGTGGTTATAGACAACTTTCATGTATTAATTGTATAAATCCGCTCACAAAGCAAAATATCAATAAAAAATATTTATTTTAAAAAAGCTATTGCTCCTTTTCTGTGTATAAAGCTACAGCTGCTCTTGGACACAATGATCAAAAAGATAAAATACGAGGAAATCCAACAAATTTTCAACAAAAATTTCCCATGGAAACCAGAATATTATTTATTGGGAATCACAGATAGAGACATAAATTTGAATTCAAATGAGGATATTTTGTTTATCTATTTGAGGATGGCCGCCAGTATAGTATATGCGAAGCTATGGAAGCAGAACGAAATACCAGAGAAGATCATTTGGTTAAAAAAGATAAATGAAATTAAGGACATGGATACATTAACTTTTTTTTATTAAGAAAGAATACAGGCAACCTGGTTAAACAAACAAACTGGTCATCAATCGAGGACTATATAGAAAAGAAATATAAGAAGATGTATTTGGACGACTTTGTTAACAGAGAAACTGAAATATACACATATATATATCAGGACATTTTTACAGGGAGAGCATACACACAAAAGAGACAATATGGGCAGAACTAGAAGGAAGTCCTTTTTTCTTCCTTTTTTTTTTTTTTTTACGGTATATGGACTTGAAGACCAGGCTATTCCGATGTGCCTTTCCAGAATAGGATAACCCCCAGCACTATGTCCCAGAAGCACTTTATTAGAGTTAAGACTCTCTGCACATTGCACTTGCCCAGAATCCCAACATACCACCTGCCACACCCAGCACTTTTTAACCTGTACCCATCACTGGCCCGGCCCTGGTTTTTATTGCGTAATGGTGTAATGTTTTGTTATTGCTTATGTTTTAATTGCTGCTTATGTTTTAATTTGCTTTGAATTGTATTGTTATTGTTTTGCTGTTGTTGTGTTGAGGCCTTGGCCTTTGTAAGCCGCATCGAGTCCTTCGGGAGATGCTAGTGGGGTACAAATAAAGTTTAATAATAATAATAATAATAATAATAATAATAATAATAATTTTCTTTTTCTTTTTTTTTCTTTTCATTTTTGTGGCGATTTTTGACTATTTTCTTCTCTTATTTTGATCATTCTCTTTTTATCTTATTTTCCTACTTTTCTATCTTCTTCAGTATATTCCCCCACTTTCCATGTAAATATACAAACTTTTAATAAAAATTGATTAAAAAAAAGATAAAATACGTACTCAAGGAGTGTCAAGATGGTACACATATGGGGAAAACCTTGGCCAACCTAAATGAGAGCCAATCATTTCTACAGGGAAAAAAACCCTAGGAGAAGAGTGTACTTCCTTATGTTCAGCCCATACCTTTAAAAAGTAGGCATGCCCAGTGTGGAACACATCTCACCACACTAAAACAGTGGATGTGGCTCTTAATGAGACATGTCGCATTATCACAGGGTGTCTGCGCCCTACACCACTGGAGAAAGTACACTGCTTAGCCGGTATTGCACCACCTGACATGCGCCGGGAAGTTGCAGCCAATAGTGAAAGGACCAAGGCAGAGACATCTCCAGCTCATCCCTTGTTTGGGTATCAGCCAGCACATCAACGACTTAAATCAAGAAATAGTTTTCTAAGATCTACAGAGACACTCGCTGGAACACCTCAGCAAGCGAGAGTCCAAAAGTGGCAGGATCAAACCCAGCACCTCAATCCGTGGGTGATACCAGATGAGAGACTCCCCCTGGGCACACAGAAGACTGGGCGACTTGGAAGGCGCTGAACAGACTGCGCTCTGGCACCACGAGATGCAGAGCCAATCTTAAGAAATGGGGCTACAAAGTGGAATCCACGACATGCGAGTGTGGAGAAGAGCAAACCACTGACCACCTGCTGCAATGCAACCTGGGCCCTGCCACATGCACAATGGAGGACCTTCTTGCGGCAACACCAGAGGCACTCCAAGTGGCCAGATACTGGTCAAAGGACATTTAATCAGCTACCAAGTTTGCAAAATTTGTGTTTTTTTTTTGTTTGTTTGTTTTGTTCTGTTAGAAATGTAATACAATGTTCTGGTTGCGGATGACACGATAAATAAATACCTTTAAAAAGTTCAGAGCTCATTGTTTTAAGGGACACCTAGGAGTGTTGTTTGTCTGTTGTGTCTGGCTTTCAGAAGAAAAGTCTGCTTTTAGATTCCTTTATGGTGTTTGCCATCAGAGATTCATCTGATGGAACATTGATGGTGCTGGAAAAAAATCAATAAAATGTTATTATAATATACAGCCCATGCATATCTAATCTTATATCTCAGTGTTTTATACACACACACACCAATTGTTTTCTCTGGTCCTTCACAAAATGTGTATAGTTGATCAGCTTGTAAGGAAGACTGAAAAGGTGAGAAGACTCATGCCTTTTTGTTTCCAGAGAACAGACCATAGGGTTCCTGCATCCAAGGTGTTAAATAGATGATGCTGGAAAGCTTGAGCCATATCTCAGAGTCTGGATATATTTGATATTCAATTCCCTCTCTAACCTCCTCCCCCTTCCTGCCACCCCCCACTTTAATCACACCCACAATGCAGTGCTTGTAAACTGTACTGATGTCAACTATCCTCTATTTATTACATCTTACACTTTAAATATCACCTCTGACAAACAAAAGAAAAGCAAATGTTCCTAAATTTCCTGAAGGGCTGAAACATCAAGCCCGGATTATTATTGTTTATGTCTCAGCTTTAGCAGCCTCCAATGTCTCCATGGTCTGCTGTGCGCCGTAGCTGGCAATGATGAATGACCATTACG
>NW_026844366.1:194798250-194877696 GCF_025583915.1 Anolis sagrei ordinatus
AATATGCTAGTTCTTACACTGCTATTTCAAGCAAATCTAACCCTCATAAACAAGAAAGATATTGGGAACTGCAGTCCAACACTTCTATGATTGCCAATACACACTTATACATGCATGCAAGCACACAAATTAGAGGCTTCATGAGAAGGCATCTGGTGGCAAACCCTCTTCTCTGCCATGGACAGAAAGAAAAGACCACAGTGCTCTATAACAAGTGAGGGAAGATTTCCACATGATGTTGAGCTTCAGTTCCTTTCTGCATTCCTTTCCAGCATTCCTTTCTGTTGGATGTGATGGTGAGAGCTGACAAGATGAAATATAACAAGAACTAGAGGGTCATACTTTAGATATCCTGGTTTTCTATGGCTTCACGGATGTCCTTACAAGAACTGGAGAATTGTCTCCAGGGTTGGAATAATTTTGTGAGCAAAATTTACAAACACTACCTTTTTTTCACTAGATCATTGTGAACTCTTCAAAGTCAGCATCATATTCAGCTGTGCCCGTCTAAACAGACATCACGAATATATGTGTTCTACAGAAAGGGGAATAAAACCTTGACGTAAATGAACATTACTTTGATTATGTCTCAGGCGAAAACTTTCCCCATTGATCACCCATCACAATATGTGTCATTCTTTTAATTAAAGTACAACATCTAAGAAAAATAAAAGGAATAAGGCAGTAAAAAAAAAGTTCCTTAGGTTAAACACTATAGTACTGCATATTTCCTCTGTTCTCAATACATCTTTCATTCACTCCATGCACACACACACACACATACACATACACACAAATGCAAACATGTCACCTAAGGAAGGTAGAGAAATATGAAATTTATGCAAAAGTGGTGGTGGAAGTAAAAACCAGTTTCACTTCAACCAGAAAGAAGTCAACAATACAGTTTTTTCTAGGGAAACATACCAGCTTTTTTCAGATGGCATGTGTGAAGAAAGATGGTTAGAAGAATGGGCCCATGACAGCAGATTCAAAATTCCCCAAGACATGTGCCTGAAGGGCTTTATCGATATACAGACCCAGAAATACATAACCATATTCTTGACCACATAAGCAAAACCACGGCTGGCAACCTGTTGCAATGCCACTAGTTAGTCTTACCCCCTTGTAACTATTTCTCATTCACATTTTTGATCACGTACAGTTTCCACAATCATAAATGGCCTTAAAATTAGCCCTGAGTGTGGCTGGCTGGATTTGAAGATGGGTTTCAGGGGTCAGATCATAAGATGCCTAAAATATACCCAAAAAGTGTTCTTTTTAAGAATATAGAACTTCAGCGTTGTAGCAACAGAATCACTTCATTCCCACTCAGTAGGTTACTTTTGAAACGCAGCTGTCTCATACCTTTGTTACCAACAAAAAAGCTAACTTATGAAAAGGTCTTTTAAAAGGAACTACATTAGGTTAAAGTCAAGTCCTGGAAAACTGAACAATACATACATTCCCCTTCCCTGTATATGTATGTGCATTTGTACAAATGTGATTTTTCTCAATTTCAAATGCTATGGCCACTTATGATCACTTGACATAAAAATCATTGATAGGTAGGCGATGGGATAGTGTTGGATCCAGCTAAATCCTGCAGCTTTCATCAATAGGATGTTTTGATCCTGCAGAGCAGAGCTTCCCAAACATTTTATGTTGGTGACACACTTTTTAGTCATGCATCATTTCGCAACACAGTAATCCAGTTTTGTTAGCAAACTGGCAGTTAAACCAACCTCTTATAAGAGATATGGACACATATCTATATATATAAAATGCTCTGTGCGTAATGAGTACCTTAAAAACAAAAGAACCAATGAACGAAATCACACCAAATTTGGCAACAAAACATCTCACAACACAAGGAGCAACCATCACTCAAAAATTATGATTTTGTCATTTGGGAATTGTGGTTGCTGGGTTTTATAGTTCACCTACAATCAAAGAGCATTTCGAACCTCACCAACTATGGAATTGTGCCAAACATCCCACACAGAACCCCCATGACCAACAGAAAATACTGTGTTTTCTGGTGGTCTTTGGTGACCCTTCTGACACCCTCCTGGTGACCCCCCTCCCAGGGGTCTTGACTTCCCAGTCCAACTCCCTTCACCAGGGCAACAAAACATAATCAAAGCCCTCCTGACAAAGGGCCATCCAGCCATTCACACACACATATGTATATCACAGATGCAGTATCATAGATCTGAAAGGGACCCTTAAAGAGTTTGGGAGAAAGGAAGAAGCAGCAGAGGAAAACATGAGAAGGGCAATGATATGTGGCATGTTCCAGAGTAGGCAAACCAGACAATTCCACATCAACACTGGCAAAGAAACAGCAAGAAATAACTGTTTACCCACAAGCAGCCCGTAGCCAGGATTTCGATTCGGGGGGGGGGGGCTGAGTTTGTTTGTAGGGGGGGCTGAGTCTGAGTGAAAGAGGGTCTACCCTAGCAAACCTTTTGTACCGTTACCCCAATACCCCCATGCATATGGGATATATTGAATATGGTGATCAGATCATGATATGAATAAACATAACAGTTTAAATAATGCACCAGTAAGGCCTTTTCGCGAACCACCATGAGAATTTGGGGGGGCTGAAGCCCCCCAACCCCCCCCCCCCGGCTACATGCCTGCTCGCAAGCATAAAGACATTACATATACTAGAAACCAACACTTTCTCGTTATTTTATTTTCCAGATCACCAGATTGGGCCACAGCAATGCGTGGCAGGGGACGGCTAGTAAATTATAATGATTAAATATATGGGAACATAACTTATCTCAAGAAAACTTTTCATTCATGTTTTTAAATATATATGATGAATTGCTTATTTCATATAGACTCATTCATGCGACAAATGCACGTTTCAGCCAACACTACTGTGTCACGACTCACAATTTGGAAGACTTTTGTAGAGACTTTGCAATCATTGAAACAGGAAAAAGAGACATTTGGCATGTCTCTCCTCCCTCTATAATCCCCAAAGTTCTTCCTGTCAAATGTGCTCTGGAGGCTTAGGGATTTCCCCAAACAGTACAGGAGGTGGCATTGCAAGCTGCATAGGAATGGGTGCGTATAGATAATATTGCTGTTGCTGCTCTTTTCAGAAGCAATGTTTGAAGGAGTCAATTTAGGAATGCTTCAGAAGGAAGTAGACAAATTTTGCATCTAAGGACCTCATAAAGTGGTTTTAGGGCTCCATTTCCATGTGCTGAGATATTGGAGCCCATGGGAGTCCCACAGAGGCCATCACATGATGTAAGGGCATTCCAGTATGACTTTGTTGGGCTTTGCAGCTCATGGAAACATATCCCTAAAGCCATATTAAGGAGTCAGATGTTACATGACTCAAAACGGCTTGAAACAGGAAAAGACAGGCAGAAGATAGGAAAAGGACATGGGATGACTGGCCATTTCAGAAGATGGGGAAAGACAGTAGGGAATGAAAGAAGATAGTTCCCTCTGCTCTCCCCCACTTTTTCCCTGCTTGTCTGTTCAGGTCCTAAGTCACTGCTCTACAACATAAGATTTTAGAGAAAGCTATAGACAAATCACTAGGACCATATCTTAAGGGGCTTATAATTTATATTTAGACTCAGAAAGGGGGAAAGTCGGTGGCAATCAAAGTATGTACAAATTCAGTTTATAAATCCTAAGGTTTAACCTCTGCTGGTAATTGAGGACCACACGGTGGTAAATTCTCTATTTATAGATTCTCTAAAAAACAAAAACATCATGACTAAGGGGGAAGTAGGGAAGCGTTGATCCATTCCTTTAATTTGCTAACACATTATATTTATATATTTCTGGAAGTGGTTCTATCATTGAATTTTTGCATATTTCCTTTTCTTGTAAAAATCAATAATGTTATTAATAGTAAGGAAGGAAGAAGTATTTGGATGATTTTTGTTCCATTAGGTCTCTAGAATTGCACTGGCCATGATGACAGCATCAAACGAGTTTGCTAGTCTGCTTTTGAAGTTACTGACAATGTCTTCATTTATTTTTAAAGGAGTTGTCTTCAGTCCAACAGGGAACCTTCTACGGTTGATGGGCTGCATTTAGTCATATTTTTTGCTGGTTTGTAGCAGATAGATAATAAGAAAAAGAAACCATGCCTATGATTTCAACATAGGATTTCATCACACACTATTTTCTCTGTTTTTCAGAACACTTAAGAAATGACTACTCACAAAGTCCATCAGACAACGCATGGTCATTTCTGTGACCATGAAAGCCAATGATTCTGAAATTTCAGAAAATCAACAATCCTGAAATTGGTAAACAAGCAACTTAATTTTTCTCTCCCTGCATAGAGATGGGTTAAGGCAGTATATATCAAGTGGGATGGCAATCCTGTTTATCTGCTTGTATTCATAATTATTATATTTTCATGTGGGAATTCCTGAAAAGCCCAGTGATGCTCCCTGCTTCCACCATAACCATTTGGACACAAAGGAGGGAGGATGGGTAAATTTTATTCTTGCCATTCCCTAAACTATACACTGGTTTTTGAGTTATGTTAATCCCACAAATGAACATTACATTTTAATTTATACTAGCTGTACCCGCCACACGTTGCTGTGGCAAACCTTCCCTCCCTCTTTCTCCTCCTTCTTTTTCTCTCTCCTTCCTTCCCTCCCTCTTTCCTTCTTTCCCTCTTTTTCTTTCTCTTCTTCTTTCTTCCTTCTCTACCTGTTTCTTTTCTCGCTTCCTTTGCTGTTTGGTTTCATCCTTCCTTGTCTCTTTCCTTCCTTCCTTCCCTCTTTCGTTCCTTCTCTCCTTCCTTCCTTCTTTCACTTTTTTATTTCCTTCTCTCTTTCCTTCCTTCTCTACCTTTCTTTCTTTCCTTCTCTCCTTCTTTCCCTTCTCCTCTCTTTCCTTCCTTCTCTATCTTCCTTTCTTTCTTCCCTTCTCTCCTTCTTTCCCTCCTCTCCCCTTCCTTCCTTCTCTACCCTGCTTTCTTTCTTTCCTTCCCTCCTTCTTTCCCTCTTTCTCTCCCTCCTTTCTTCTCTATCTTTCTTTCTTTCCTTCTTTCTCTCCTTCCCTCCTTCTTTCCCTCTTTCTCTCCCTCCCATTTCATGTCGTTTTAGTTGCCCTCGGTGGCCCCCCGCAGCTCCCATGCCCTCCCCGAGTGTGAGTGCTTACATCAGTCTGGTGGGCTTTCTCAGGCTGGGCTCGTGTAGAGGGAGGCAGGCAGACGGCAGTGCGCATGCGGAGGGAGATTTGGGCGTGGGGGAAGCTGGGAAATGGAGTCCTTCCTCATCGTATTCCTCCCGCGGCAGTGCGCATGCGGAGGGAGATTTGGCCACAGGGGAAGCTGGGAAATTGAGTCCTTCCTCATCGTTTTCCTCCTGAGGCCTCTGCGCATGCTCCGTGTTTTTCAGGTATTGTGCATTTGTGTTGTTGCGTATTGGTGTTTTGAGGGTTGTTGATCATACCTTGGGGGAAGAGGTATTAGAAGGGCAAATGTGGTGAGATTTCGTCCGGTGGTTTAGCCATTTTTGACCGCCTAATTACGACCTTAAGGTTCTTATATATAGAGAGTTATTATTATTATTAACAATTTAAATAATTAAACAATTATTTTTATAAGTTATTTAATTACAATACTTACATGATGATATAACTTTGAGCTAAATCGAATGGCAGCCTTCAATGAGACAAAACATTTTTAATCAGTGTGGATTTGATAAGTCAGTACAAGTATTGATATAATGGGCTTATTCTAGTTGGGACTAACAATTGTATCTAGCTCATGCTTTGATATAAAAGAACCAATTTCATTAGAGAAATAAACTAAAATTTTATTTTATTAAAAATCAACTAATGAAGCACACTAAATAAATAATTAGCATTGAATTCCACATCGATGTAATATTTTAATTTTCTGTGTTTTTGCCATCTTACATTTGATCCTTCACATTTAGCAGCCATAGCAAGCAAAAAGTACAGTGCCTCCTGCACATACTGTACCAAAAGCCTCCTTTTCTTTCTCCCCCTTTATGATTAAGCAATGAATCATCATTATTGCCACTAAATATAATGCTTTTTACTCATTATTGTTATCATACATTGCATATATTTATTTTCCTGTTTACTTTCAATAACACACCCATTGCTGCTGTTATTAAATTTATGGGTTTTATTACAAATGCAATTATTATAATTAATGCTTCAGTCCAATGCCAACCATGTGGATATTCCAGGGGATGTGGGTTAGCAGATCTGTTCCTGGAAGACTCCTTGTTGCAGTGGAAAAAACCAACACTTGAATTGATCCTCTGGTACTGGTGCTTAAACAAAAGTAGGAAGAAAGTGATGTGTTGTGGCAAATTAAGGATGCCAGCCTCATCCTTGACCCAACAAGAATCTGAAAGTACATTTTTGAAAATTAATTATATTTAACCTGTTTATATTTTCATAGTTTTCAATAGGAGAAATAGAGAAGAACAAACCCATACCCAGATTTATAACTTGGCCAGTGCAAGCTGATGTTTTAAAGGAAATTATATGGACACTGATGATGTTGATCCAGCTTTCACTGAGAACCTGTTTGGCACTGCATTTCCCAGGTCTACATTGATCCTGCATCATAAATATCATGGTAAATAGCTGTCGCTGGCCACACATTTCCCCCTATTGAGCTCACTTTGCTGTTAGGTGGCAGTGTGCATTTCCAATCCTTTGTGTATTATTTTTGGCCACATGGAACACTCTGTTTTTCATTGTTTTCTTTTGTCATGAAGAGGGAATAATGCAGAAACAGCTTTGTTTCAGTTTACAGAAATCCCCAAAAGCAGACACTACTGAAATGGAGGGGTGGTGGTTCTGAAATACCTCCTTTCATCTCACCTTGACAAGCAGCCCCACAGTTGTTTCACTACATACTGTTTTTTCCCACTTCTATTTCACTGAATGAATAGGTGATAATTTTATCACACATCTCTATACTCACAATCTGTTAGGTGGATTTTAAGATATTTCCTCATTATATTGAAGAGTGGCAAAAACAGCTAGATAATCCAGTGGTTCCATGTACACTGACCTTTGTTTCCAATTGGTAAATGGTCATCAAATTCAGATTTATTTATTTCCCCCTTTCTACTTTTTGTTCTTCCCCAGCTTTCTGAAAGTATACACAAATATACAATAACAAGTTTACCCAATTCTGAGTTTCATGCGGAAAGGAATAAAATATTCCATAATTTGTACATGGATGAGGTGTGGAATGGAACAGAAAGAGCACATAAAGCCCTGGCATTTGCTCCCACTGTTGTGCATTAGGGCAGGAAGAAATGATAAATGTTGCTTTAAATCTAAAATGCGAAGTCCTAATTATGGCTAGCATACTGTTCCCTAATTTTTATTACCATTGATATATAGCCAAGCTTTTCCCCATTGCTTCATAGACAGTCTCTCTTTTGGCTATCTAAGCAGAAAAGCACCGTAGATTCAGAGATCATTGGCTCCCCAGATGAGTTCAGAAAGACTTGGTGTGCAGAAATTGACTCGCTGGGCTCGTTTTTCTTAAACGTGAATGGAGCTGGAGCTCTGACCAGGCAGAGGTGAGCACAGATGTTTCTTTTTCCCCATGACATTTGGCTTCTTTGGGAGCTCAGCACACTGAAACGACCCCCAAGAACATTCCCTGAAATATGTCGCCATCACAGCTCCAACCTGGAAATCTGGCTGGGTAAAAGAACAAAATGCAGAGCAAGGGAGCTGAGCGTGACATGAGCCGAGCAGTGTGTTCCTTGCAGCCTATTCCATTGCACTTATCTTCCTTTCGGCTCATTATCTTGTTTGCTGTGTGTGGCTGAATAAGCGTATAACCTCTAAGGCCTTGGAGCAGATCATTAGGAGTTACTGATTAACACCATGTTTCAGTAGCAGATCCTGAGTTCCTCTTTTTACAAACTGAAGGGGTCTGGCTTTATGATTTTTTAATTAGAGTGTAAATATTGCAGCTCCATAAACTGCTTGATTGATTGCTGACGGCTAAGGAAGTTTGCACTTCGAAGTAAGGACACTGGGAGGCCTCAGATCTGCAGTTTTCTGAGAGCCACCATCGACTGTGTGCCTTCCTAGTTCCTGTTTCCTTTACAGCTGCTTATCTGCCCAGCTTTTCCCAGGCTATATTTTGATCAAGCATAATCATATACACATTTCAAAAAGCCAAACAGTTCCTCTGTATTGAACACTACAATGCTTGTTGCCTGGTGAAGTCAGAAGACATTTCCATCAACAAAAACCGTGGTGTTGGCTACATTATACGAATGCTGGAAGTGGGTGTTAACAGGAGTTGCATGGCTACAGTCAAAAATCAAAAGTCCCAAACCCTCCTGCTCCCTCAGCCTGAATTCAACACCAGCTTTTCTCAGCTGTGGTACTCTCAAGTAGCACCCATTTGCCCGTTGGCATCAGAGCTCGAGTTGGCTAAGGATTTCCTAGCAGAAAGGAGAGAAGAGTGGATGTGCTGTTGCACGCTGGGCCTGTGCATAAGACTATAGACAGGACATAAATTCTGTGTGCCCAACAGGACACCGGGGCTGCCTCAGATTAAAGGCCTTTGGATTTCCTTAAAACAGAGTCTCTAGATTGCTCAAAGGTTCAACAAAGTTCTTTATTAATGAAAACAAACGGGTACTTTAAGGCTTTCTTAACAGTCTATTGGCTCTCTCTCAATCTTGTCCACAGGGAACAGGCACTATCTTCATAAACTGTACATTAACTAATGGGGAAATCCTTAACTTCTAATCTGGGCAGTCTGTCTTTGCCTCTGTTGGCGTGGAGCCCCTGCACTCGGTACCAACTGCTTCTGGCTTCTGTGAGTGACCCTTACCAAGCAGAGCTTTGTAGACTTCCAGGGGAAAAAAGAAGGAATTCAGGCTTTGGTGATGGCTGACTGAAGTCCCTCAGCGAAGGAGCTGTAAGGCTGTATAATCCTTGGCCAAGCCACAGGACCTTTCTCCCCGTCCAAGCTGTAGAAGACGAAGCTTTCTACAGGAGCTCTTGTTATTATGTCCTGCATGGAAAATTTCTCTCTGTGGACTGAACCCAAAAAGGCTCCTATTCCCTCCAAAAACCCAAAAGCGGGCGGGACCAGGGAACCTAACTATAATTGACAGGTGGCTTGCCCTATGATTGCAGCCAAAAGAAGCCACCTATCTGCAGAGTCCCTGAAACTTAGGACTATAACAAACATTAAATGTAAAGCAAACAAAATTGGAGCTCCTGGTGCAGTTGTACCTGCACAGTGGAAGAAGCTGTGAACTTATGTGGAGAGGGGAAGGGGTAGGTTTCAAGTCAAATATGAAAAGGGATGTGGAAAAGAATGGCAGGAATTGTGTTAGAATATAGTATGGCAACTATATCTATGGGACCAGTGTTCATATTAGTTTCATGCATCCATGTCTAGCAAAAGATGTCCTCTTGAGGCATTTTTCAGCATGTCTCTGTAGCAGGCAAACTTTGGCCCTCTAGGTGTTTTGGACTTCAGCTCCCACAACTAAGAGCCGGAAGGCTGAAGTTTGCCTGTACTTGCTCTATAGTATTCATAGACCTGAAATCCTTAATTTCAACAGGATTTGCTATTATCCACAGGTTCGCATTTTCCATGAATATGTAAGTTGTACTGTACTCGGACAGACATGACATGAGGGGCGTATGAAAGAACTTGGAGTTCTCTATTAAGAGCACAGGAAGAGTCCTTATCCCCTTCTCTGCATTTTAAATTACCAGGAGCAGTTTTGTTGTATTTAGATTAAGTTATAATTTGTTTGCCCTCATCCAGTCAATTAATGACACCATCCAGTACACATGTATTCTCTCAAAGCATCCTGTTGACATCCTCAGGCTTCACAAATAAGAACATATCCAATAAAACAAATAAGAACATATCCAATAAAACATACCCTGCTCTCGGCCCCACCTCTATCACAGGTTGGTGGGGACGAGGAGCAGGGCCTTCTCGGTGGTGGCCCCTCACCTGTGGAATTCACTCCCCAGGGAAATTAGGTCATCGACATCCCTCCTCTCTTTTAGAAGGAAATTAAAAACATGGATATGGGACCAGGCTTTTGGGTAATCTGGCAGATAGACAAAGGACAATTGACGGCTAGAATTGAGAGGATTTGACAATGTGGAATGAATTTACAGACTCTGAGCAGGCAAACGTTGAGCACTAGATTGGTTTTATTGATTATGATGTATAATTGATTGTTTTAATTGTTTTAATTGCTGTTAATTGTTTGTGTTGGCATCGAATAGTGCCTTTTGTAAGCTGCCCTGAGTCCCCCCTCGAGGGTTGAGAAGGGCGGGGTAGAAGTACGCAAAATAAATAAATAAGTAAATAAATAACAGGACATGTAGATGCCAAGATTACATTCACTGGACCTCTCTTCACTACATCATCCAAGTCAGAATGAATCCAGACAATAGTTCCTGGGCCATTCGTAATCAGCTCTTCATCCCTGCAGAGGCTATGAGTCCCAGTGAATTTCAGTCTCACCAGGTACTGTTCAGTCCACAACACAGAACTACAAAAAGTTCCTCCACACCCAGTTTACCATCATCCTACAAAGAACAGAGAACCAGGTCAAGAGTGTGTCCTGCAACATGGGTGGCACCAGATAGTACTTGGCCCATACTCAAGGTTGTCATGGTGGATGTGAAGTCCTGAGCTACTCCTGACTGAGCAGTATCAGCCTGGAAGTTGATATCCTCCATTACATCATCACTTTTGAGACCATTTAGTGAACTTTGAATGGGAAACTATTGAGCAGCAGGGTGGCTGGGACACCAATAGTATCCCTATTCTGTCTCGGCCACTCTCAGATGGCACCTGGTAGAAAAAAATAGACTCCACCTCCTGGGCCTTGCCTGCTGCTATACAGAAAGGCCAGGTAGACAAAGCAGGGAGAGGTTGGACACCCTACCCCCACCCCAGATTCATCCAGCCAGGTTTTCTTAATAAAAGCCAGGTTAGCATGCTCATCCAGAATCAAGGATGTTTTTTCCATTCACCAACTTGGCATTGAACATAGCGGTTATGTGCCACTCAACTGAAACCAAAGAGGAGAAACAGAAAGACACCCATGAAAGTAAAACAGATTGAAATAATTTTTCAGAAAATCAGGTCTGGCAACTGATAATACAAATCAAATCTTAATTGAGTCACCAAGAAGAGTTGTACTTTCTCCAAGTTTCTGATGGGAATGTTTTTATATTTGCAGAGATGAATCCAAAAAGTGGAGTAATTGGAGAAAACTGTGGGCAGATCCATGATAGAAACAATCTGTTCCCCATCCAGTGTTAAAGATGCTTTTCTTTCTTCTTCCAAAGGTAAGTTTTTTCTCCCCCACTTCTTTATTTATTTCAAGTATGCAAGTTTTTGGAGGTAATAATTTAAGAGAGTATGTCTGAATTTAGAATATTATGCATTTTTTTTGTCTGATGATGTTCACAACTTATAATTCTCACACTTGTGCAAGATATATCTGTCTTGTGTTGGTTAAATTGGGAACTGTCTGTGAGAAAAGGAGAGTTTTTGCTGATCATATTGGCTGGAGAATTCTAAGTGTTTTAATGAAAAACTAAGTTTCCAAGCTCTGACTAAGGCCACTTACTGAATTGGTAGCTATGGTGGCATTGAAATTATAGCTGAAACTCAATTGCCAGCCCCAACCAAAGCAATCCCATTGAATCAATATAATGTGTCTAAGTAACGTCTCACCATTCTTGAATTGGTTCAGTGGTTCGACTCTAAATGGAACATTTATTTATTTATTTATTTATTTGCTTTATTTTTATACCGCATTTTTCAGCCTAATTCGGCGACTCAATGCGGTTTACAATGCAATTTATATAACAATAACAATTAGTTAAAACACAACATACACGACAGACAATACAAGACAACACAACATAGTCATCAACGCCTCAGTAAAAATCAGATTCCGTTCTCATAATCCTTCTACCATTCCTTTGTTCATTTATACCGTCTTCATGAGTTCAGTTGCATTGTTGGCCGAACGCTTGTTCATAGAGCCACGTCTTGACCTTCCTCCGGAACTCCAGCCTGCCTGATGTCTACGGGTAGGGCATTCCATAGACTAGGCCACTGGATTTAGATAACTGCTTTCTATGATCATTTTACCTACATGATTTCACTGTGTTGGAAAGAATCGACTGAAAAGAGGCGGTTGAATTTAGTATTTGTGATGATCATTTTTTTCCATCTCTTATTCAGAAGCAAGAAAGAATTTGCCAGAAAAGCATGGTGTTTATTATTGGTTTTGCACAAAAAGTTATACGAGTATTAATCTCAATATATATTATTAAACTAGCTGTCCCCTGCCACGCATTGCTGTGGCCCAGTCTGGTGATCTGGAAAATAAAGTAATGAGAAAGTGTTGTTTCTAATATATGTAATTTCTTTATGTTTGAGGGTAAACAGTGTTTCTTGCTGTTTCTTTGTCAGTGTTGATGTGGAGACAGGCTGGTTTGCCTACTCTAGAACATGCAACATAGAATTGTCTTTCTTTAGGGGTCCCTTTCAAATCTATGATACCATATCTCTCTGTGTGTGAATCATATATATATCTATATCTATGGCTGGATGGCTCTTTGTCAGGAGGGCATTGATTATGTTTTCTTGTCCTGGTGAAGGGACTAGATGGCTTTAAGTATGGACTGGATGGCCTTAAGTATGGGGGTTCTGTGTGGGAAATTTGCCCCAATTCTGTCATTGGTGGGATTCAGAATGCTCTTTGATTGTAGGCGATTTATAAATCCCAGTAACTACAACTCTCAAAGTTCAAGGTCTATTTCCTCCAAACTCCATCTGTGTTCATATTCAGGCATATGGAATTTTTGTGTCAAGTTTGGTCCAGATCCATCATTGTTTGAGTCCACAGTGCTCTCTGGATGTAGGTGAACTACAACTCCCAAACTCAAGGTCAATGCCCACCAAACCCTTCTAGTGTGTTCTGTTGGTCATGGAAGTCCTGTATGCCATGTTTGGTTCAATTTCATCATTGGTGGAGTTCAGAATGCTCTTTGATTGTAGGTGAACTGTAAATCCCAGCAACTACAACTCCCAAATGTCAAGGTCTATTTCCCCCCAAACTCTATCTGTGTTCATATTTGGGCATATGAAATATTAGTGCCAAGTTTGGTCTAGATCAATCATTTTTTGAATCCACAGTGCTCTCTGGATGGAGATGAACTACAAATCCCATACTCAAGGTCAATGCCCACCAAGCCCTTCCAGTGTTTTCTGTTAGTCATGGGAGTCCTGTGTGCCACGTTTGGTTACATTCCATCATTGGTGGAGTTCATAATGCTATTTGATTGTAGGTGAACTATAAATCCCAGCAACTACAACTCCCAAATGACAAAATCAATATTTTGAGTGATGGTCACTCCTTGGGTTAGTAGGTGTCTTTTGGCCAAATTTGACGGCAATTCGTCCAGTGGTTTTTGAGTTATGTTAATCCTACATTTTTATTTATATAGATATATGATTATTTTCATTCAGATATGAGCAAATTAAGAATAGGTCCATGAATCCTGAAGTTAGAGGACATAGCCTTGTCAATCCTAGTTAAGTTAATGTTGCTCTCAGATAAATGCAATAGACATGCCAATATGATAGTGAAAAATCTTGAGATGCAAGAGTAGTACATATGGAATAACTGATGAGACATTTCTGCCTTTATGGGTTTTTTTTTAAGCAAGACTGATTGGCTCAATGCAACACCAGAACAATGTAGGTGAATTCACTGGCCACAAGTAAACTCATTAAGAAGACAACTTGTATAACAGGGGGGGGAACACTTATGTGAGCTTTTGTGATCAATTATGAGTCTATAAACTGCAGTATGAATCAAGGCTATAGTCTGAATCATATTGTTAGTTTAAATAGAGTTCAGTGTTCTTCGACTGATTGAGTGAATGGCTCTACTGTTTGTAATAACTAAGAGGATTGAAGTCCCATGTTCAAAATTCATACTGAATATTATATAAGGATTCTCTATTAGGTTTGGGTAACCACGGAAAAATTTGGTTCTAAACTCGTTTCGTTTTTAGGGGGGCCCTTGCGTTTCATTTTTTTAAAGAATTCCGAAATTTTCCTTTAAAAAAGTTCAAAATATACGAAATTTCGTAAAATTACGAATCGATTCGTTAATGGCGGACACGATTGCGCAATATGCTAAAAAAACCCTCCAAATGGGACAGGGGGAACTTCTGAAGCTTCCCTCTCCCTCTGTTGTTGACTGTTGGTGTGATAATTTATTTTTTATCACTGATAAAACAAACAACTATAAAACTTGCACCAGACATACGGAAATAATTACGAAACAATTTCGAAACAATTTCGAAACAATTTTGAACCAATTACGAAACAATTACGAAACAATACGAAATAAATTGGAAAAATTGTTTCAATTTTTAATTACTCCTCACAGTAGTCCTGCATGGCTCAATATTGGATCGTAAGCTAATTTAAATACGAATTAATAACGAATTACGAAATTAACAAACGAAACCGCCCAAGCCTATTCTCTATCCATTTGGGAGGCAGTTCACTCACACTGTTTCTCCATCTTTGACCTGTTTCGGTGTTGAATGGAAACCACGAAAGAAGGAGAAGGAAATTTTTAAGTTACCTAATCAATAACTATTATTTCTCCTTGTGGATGAACATTTTGGTGACAAACAATGGAAGGTCTCCCTGCGATGTATATCTCAATTCATGCCAAAACACATTCATGCCTAACAAAAAGCTGTATTTGAGATTCACATGAACTGGACCCCGGCTGCTGCTTATGACACCATTTGGTAGCTGGATTTATGGCCAGTTGCAATGCATGTATACGTTTGCACTAATATATTTTTTAATAAAAATATCTAACACACTAATATTTGTGTTAGGTATCTTTATAAAAAGAGATTGTATATTGGCTCAGGACATGGACGAGGCTTTGGAGGCAATGAAATGTAGTTGGAATTATTGCAAAAGGGAGGGCAGAGTAAATTTCAAGATACCATGCCAAACAGAGCATGGATTCAGAGATTTATGTTCAAGATACCTGTGACAAGATAAGTATGACCTCAAACAAGAGGTTTATTTATTTATTTATTTACTGTATTTGTATACCGCCTTTCTCAGCCAATCGCTGACTCAAGGCGGTTTCCAACAAATCGGTACACATAAAAACATAATACCAATTAAAACATTAAACAGTATAAAGCACCACAAAAGCAATAAAAATAACATCATTAGCGTCTCTTCATTATCAAGCATTGTCCAGTCCCATTGTCAAGTCAATTCGATTTCCTATATTAGCTACTCTGCATTTGTAAACGCTTGCTCAAACAGCCATGTTTGAACTCGCCTCCAAAACATTAAGAGGGAGGGTGCAGATCTGATCTCCTTAGGCAGGGTGTTCCAAAGCCGAGGGGCCACCACTGAGAAGGCTCTGTCTCTCGTCCCCGCCAAACGTACTTGTGACAAAGGTGGGACCAAGAGCTGGGCCTCCCCGGACAATCTTAAGGTCCTTGATGGTTCGTAAGGGGAGATACATTCGGACAGGTAAGTTGGGCCTGAACCGTTTAGGGCTTTATAGGCCAAAGCCAGCACTTTGAATTGGGCCCGGTAGCAAATCAGCAGCCAGTGGAGCTGGCGCAACAAGGGGGTTGTATGCTCCCTTTAATTTTCAAGATGACCACAGCAAGCAATATATGGAAAGAAGCATGACAGGATTCATCCTATCATTTGTGAAACTAGATTAGAGCTATGCTGGTCAAAACCATATTTGCGGTGAAATGTCATAACAGAGCTTAGAAAAATTACTTTTATGGACCATAGCATTAGCAAAGTTCAGGACCAGTGATAATGGAAGTTATTTTGGGACACAATTCACAGAATACACCCAAGTACCTTGGCCAATTGCCACAGTGGCTGAAGAATTCTAGTTGAAGTCTAAAAGGATCATCTTTCTGAATTCTATTAATTTTTACTATAAACAATCTTAGAATCTCCATTGCTTCTAGTTGTTGAAAACACTGGTCTTTTCTAGTAGATGAATTTACAAGGCAATGGCTGCTCCCCCCCCCCTCCCGCCCCAACTTCCTTTGATTTGTTCTACTCTATCCACATATCCTCCCTTGAGATTACATGCCATTTCTTCAAATATTTCATTATTCTAGCACTAAAGCCACAATATTTTTGTCATTGGGAAAATGTGATAATTCCTACGCAATAGCACCTTAAGTATTGTTGTGATCTCTGTGCAAAATGTGGTGGCACAAGTGTCATTTTCCCTCTGGATTTCAATGTGATGCTATGTATGATGCGTGGTAAGATTTGCTGTGTGACCAGGGGCTGCAGAGAACTGCAATTTTGCATGGTTAGTTTTGTGTGCCTGTCATGTGTCCTAGCAGTTTTTATTTTCAACCTAAATGAATAGAAAGGCAGTAGGATAAAAATGAATACTTGAGGAATCCCATCTTTGTAACTGTCCAATGGCAATAGACCTGCTCTTCTTCTCTTAGATTAATGTAGACATCATAACATAGTTATTCCCCTGGATATAACTAGGATATAGGAGCGACTAGTGGCAGAAGAGGTTAAGCCCTTGTGCTGACAGGACTGTTGACCAAAAGAATGGAGGTTCAAATCCGGGGAATGGGATGAGCTCTGTGCTGGTACAGCTGTACCAGGAGCTCCAATTTCGTTTGCTCTGCATTGAATGTTTGTTGCAGTCCTAAGTTTCAGGGACTCTGCAGATAGGTGGCTTCTTTTGGCTGCAATCATAGGGCTAGCCACCTGTCAATTATAGTTAGGTTCCCTGGTCCTGCCCCCTTTTTGGGTTTTTGGAGGGAATAGGAGCCTTTTTTAGGTCAGTCCACACAGAGAAGCTTTCCATGCAGGACATAATACCAAGAGCTCCTGTAGAAAGCTTCATCTTCTATAGCTTGGCCGGGGTTATACAACCTACAGCTTGGCCGGGGAGATACACAGCCTACAGCTTGGCCGGAGTTATACAGGCCACAGCTTGACCGGGAGACATACAGCTTTATGGCTTGGCCGTGAAGATATACAGCCTATGGCTTGGCTGGGGAGATACAGCCCCACAGCTTGGCCGAGGATCATACAGCCTTACAGCTCCTTTGCTGAGGGACTTCAGTCAGCCATCACTGAAACCTGAATTCCTTTTCCCTGGAAGTCTACAAAGCTCTGCTTGGTAAGGGTCTCGCGGAAGCCAGAAGCAGTTGGTACCGGGTGCAGGGGCTCCACGCCAACAGAGGCAAAGACAGACTGCCCAGATTAGAAGTTAAGGATTTCCCCATTAGTTACAGTTATGAAGATAGTGCCTGTTCCCTGTGGACAAGATTGAGAGAGCCAATAGACTGTTAAGAAAGCCTTAAAGTACCTGTTTGTTTTCATTAATAAAGAACTTTGTTGAACCTTTAAGCAATCTAGAGACTCTGTTTTGGGGAGGTCCAAGGGCCTTTAATCTGAGGCAGCCCTGGCGTCCCGTTGGGCACACAGAATTTATGTCCTGTCTGTTGTGGTTCAGCAACAGCATGATGGGACTGATGGGACTGAGAGTGCAAGTGGGCATGATGGGAATGGGAATACAGATGCAGGTGTGGGATTTCAGATTTCTCA
Source organism: Anolis sagrei ordinatus (assembly GCF_025583915.1). Lineage (NCBI taxonomy): Eukaryota > Metazoa > Chordata > Lepidosauria > Squamata > Anolidae > Anolis > Anolis sagrei. The sequence goes on from NW_026844366.1 coordinate 194,815,946, forward strand.
GTTTTCTCAGCCACAGTCTGTAGCTGGAGAGAAACCCTTGTTCTCAAGGGAACGGAATGTGGCTGATAACACACTCGGTGAAGGTCACAGTGAGCCGCAGGTGTTAAGGAGAAGTTTACGGATTGCGGCCAAATCTTGAGGCCATCTGCTGGTGGGAAAACTGCTCGTTAGCTGTTCTGTTTAATGTTCATGTTTTGATGTTTTACCTATAAGTAAGCTGCTTGGAAACTGATTCAGTGTCAGTTTCAACTTCGCAATATGGATCGCTGTACCTTTCGGCTCCAGGGCTGGGGCCTTGGGGATTGCCTGCTTCTTGTAACCTCATGCTATTTCCTGGATTTTATCCTGTTTCTTTGCCTCAAGTTTCCTGCTTTGATTCAAGAGAACTTATTGGACCTATACTTTGTACTATTGAACTTTTACTGCTTTTACTTGGATTTGTTTGAAACCTCAATAAACCTCTTTCTTCTCAAGTTTGGCTGGTTTGTCAGAGAGCAAGGTGAAACTTATCCTGAGACGCAACACTGTCTACAGTCTTATGCACAGGCCCAGCGTGCGACAGCACAAGCTCCTATCTGTCAATTCCAGCTTCCTATGCGAGGACATGAGAGAAGCTACCCACAGATGGTAACACATCCAGGCGTCCCCTTCCAGGTGGCCATTTCTCTTACACCAGAAGTGACTTGCAGTTTCTCAAGTCACTCCTGACATGAAAAAAAAAATCCCCTGGTGTTTTCTTCTGAGATCTTTCAAGCATTCCTCAGCTTCAAGAATATATCTGATTTAGAAGGAATATTTTAGGGAGTGAGATTAAAATTTTGATTTTGGAAGCCACTGTACCTCTGAACATAAATTCTGTGTGAATTTTTGTGTAAGTTACTTTTAAAAAAAAATGCCAATTAATGCAGGGCAGAACAGCCAAGGGTGAAGACAAGAGCAAGTGCTTAAGAGACTAATTTTTCCAGTCTTAATCTGACAATGGCAACCTGCTTCTGAAGAAATCTTGCAAAGAAAACCGTGTTATAGGTTTGTCTTAGGGTTAACCCAGAACCTCAATCAATGGCTGATACCAAATGAGAGACTCCCCCCTGGGCACACAGAAAACTGGGCGACTTGGAAGGTGCTGAACAGACTGCACTCTGGCACCACGAGATGCAGAGTCAACCTCAAGAAATGGGGTTACAAAGTGGAATACGCAACATGTGAGTGTGGAGAAGAGCAAACCACAGACCACCTGCTGCAATGCAACCTGAGCCCTGCTACATGCACAATGGAGAACCTCCTTGCAGCAACACCAGAGGCACTCCAAGTGGCCAACTACTGGTCAAAGGACATTTAATCAACTACCAAGCTTGCAAACTCTGTTTTGTCTGTTTGTTAAAAATTGTTAAAAATGTAATACAATTGTCTGGTTGCTACTGACATGATAAATAAAATAAATAAAGGGTTAACATAGGTCAGAAATGACTGGAAGACACACCACAGCAAATTTGGAGAGACCCAATAAAAATAGATGGGATAACAAAACATTTGCATTTTTGGTTGTCAGGAAAATTGGTGAAATTCACCATTTTATTGTGTTGGTGTTTATTGGCCATGACCATGTCCATAGTGAAACAAAGCCATCTTGGGGCAATTTACAAGACAGAAACTAAAACCATTAAAGATCATTTAGAGTCTAACAACACATTTAACTATCTAATCATCTATGTTAAGACAGTTAAACACAAATAAGATGGGATATTTGTTCAAAATTGTTTTTAAATTGTTTAAATTGTTTTTAAATTGTGTTAGATTTTAGCCTGTTCTTGTAAACCGCTCCGAGCCCCAGGTGAGTGGCAGCATATAAGTTTGAATTATAAATAAATAAATAAAATTTCAATTATAAACACACCCAACTAACTATTGTTAGACTGCCCCCCTACACTTACAGAGTGAGCCCCTACCTGGTGAAACATTTAATTTTTCACCTGGCTTGTCTTTGTTGCTTGTCTTAGAGCTGGACTTTGTTTTATGAATCATCTACTCCAAATGAAAAATCTCAACCTGAATCAAAGTTACAAATAAATTATATATGATAAATCCTAAACATGCTGGATTAGAAATAATTCCTTTTCAGTTTGATGTGATTTACTCCTGAATATCCTTAGGATTAAGGACCCCCCAGTGGCGCAGTGGGTTAAAGCACTGAGCTGCTGAGCTTGTTGACCAAAAGGTCGCAGGTTCGATTCCAGGGAGCGGCGTGAGCTTCCGCTGTCAGCCCTAGCTTCTGCCAACCTAGCAGTTCGAAAACATGCAAATGTGAGTAGATCAATAGGTACCGCTCGGCGGGAAGGTAACAGGCACTCCATGCAGTCATACTGGCCACATGACCTTGGAGGTGTCTATGGACAACACTGGCTCTTCGGCTTAGAAATGGAGATAAGCACCACACCCCAGAGTCAGACAAGACTGGACTTAATGTCAGGGGACAACCTTTACCTTTACCTATCCTTAGGACTGCAGCCATGTGTATCTGTGACCCTATGGAGATCAACTTAATATTTTCTGTATGGGAATCTGTGATTTATCTTCATTATAATACAAAACACACCAAGAGCAGTTGCACAGAAAATGGGGGAGAGAGGGAACCCATCATAATGCTAAATCAAATATTACTTTCACAAATGAAGGCAAAGGTACAGATAAGTTATTGCATTTCCTTTCCCCTGTTCAAGGCTCGAAGACTTCATTTGACATCACTGGCTACACAATAGATTTCCACTAGCATGAAGCTCTGTTGATGTCACTGTATTCTCCTTATTTCTCTGTATGAGCTGGGGAAATCTGAAATAATTTGCTCATTAGGAAAATACATTTTGCATTGGCTGGTAAAATAAAAGAACCTTCCCAGACCTGATCAGAACAATCCCCTTCACTGGCTCCTGGGAAGATGCGTTTTTGCAAGAGCTGGAACTGTCAACTTGTCAGGTATTTCCTGGAAAGAGCCTCAGTCCCTTAAGTGCGCTGTTTCTGTAGTATATTAAGCAAGCACCCTGACATATGACTTACTTATCTCTCTCTGATAGACTTAGCATCTCTATGCGTTATGCACAATAGATCTCTGGCTCGTGGGAAGAAAATTGCATTATCTAAAGATCACGGCGTGCACCATGGCTCATCCGCCTTTGCAACTCCCGGCTTTCCTTTTTTAAATATAATGTCCATAAACAAATGTTAAATAATTCATGACCGTAATTTTGTAAATTCAGCTAGGCCACACCTCTCTGGGGGCATATTTATGAATGTGCGTCAGGCTCGAATCAATGCGTCTGCCACGCTCGCCAGCGTACCACCCGAATTCCCACATCTAGACCAAAACGCTGCAAACAACTCTGATTCCACTTCAGCAGTCATCCATCATACTGTCACTTTAATTCAGATGCTGCTACTTGTTTTAATAACATACATCTTACACAAAGAATATTGCTAACACAAGAATCCTGAGGTAGGGCTTTTACAACCTCATATAAAAGTGTTAACCCTTTGATCTCTGATATGCTTTTTATGCTCTCTTTTTTTTAAGCTTATCAATAAATTGAGTTCATGGGGCCTATTCATGACATAAAATCTATCAATCACACCAGCTTTATTAAAAAAAATCCTTCCAAAGTATTACATTAAAGAGTTATTGAAAAGATAAAAGGGTGAACGCAAAAATTATTTTGCAAACAATAGGCTGATAAATGCATGACAATAATTATTAAATAGTGTTTATTTTATTTACATTATTTCTATCCCGCCCATATCAGCCCGAAGGCGACTCAGGGCGGTATACACAGTCGGCACAATTCGATGCCATAAAAATACATACATTAATAAAGCAAAAACATTAAAATAATAAAGCAAAGAAACTATTGCTTGACATTAAAGTGCATTTAAACATAAAGACAGTGCATAATAACATTTTTTTAAAACTACCCTTTCTTCACATAGAAAGAAAATTAGTGAGAACAATAGAAAATCCACTAGAAAGGTTGAGCTGCAAAAAACAAAGTTAATAATTTTATTTGAGAACACAAAAATGCTGGACCACTCTCACAACCACCATGTCAGACTACACAGAGAAGCCATTGAAATCCACAAACATGTGGACAATTTCAACAGAAAGGAAGAAACCATGAAAATGAACAAAATCTGGCTACCAGTATTAAAAAATTCTAAAATTGCAACAGCAAAAACAGAGAAGAACAGGCAGGGACATCTAATCACCTTTCAAGAAGAGTTTGCTCCAGGCACAGTCAGCCCATTGTATGCTAATCAAGGTGGTCAGTTGAAAGATTCACACCTAGCCCAACTTACAAAAGCCCTTTGTCTCACCCTGGTCATTCCACAGATATATAAACCCCTTTTTTTCCCAGTTCCAGCAGACCTCACCTCTGAGGATGCTTGCCATAGATGCAGGCGAAACGTCAGGAGAAATGCCTCTAGAACATGGCCATATAGCCTGAAAAAACCCACAAGAACTGAAAGTTAATAATTATTATACGTAATATTGATGAGCAAAAGGGGAAAGTGAGGAGAGACATATTCAATGCGATATATCGGCAAAAATCAGGTGCATAATATTAGCATTGTTCTTGTTTTTAAATCAAAAACCCCACAGATGTAATATGTGAATTGATATTTTTATTCTATTTCTAAATCAGATGCAAGCTCTTTCACCCACAGAAACTAGCACTGGGAATCAGTGTTACCAATGCAAACCCATTATCAAAACATGTGTCGCACCCATATTTTACAATCTGGAGAGCCATGATTTCTCTAAGTAGTCTCCTATCAGTTAATGCAGATTTTGGAGAGTGTGTGTATGTGCCAGTGTGTAGTGGGAGGTGTAATGTTACAGAGGGCTCATGGGATTCATTTGATCAACATGATTAAATTATTTCCTTACTCAGCTAGAAGGAAATTACTAGTAACCAGACATTATTCGCCTGTTAATTATGTGCTATAAGGCTTTCTGCTATCACACCAGTTCTTGTGCTTATGTATTATGGATTTTAAAGACATTCTTGTTTCAAAAAATAAAACTAGAAGCGGTTTGTTCCATATTTTTTTTGAAACAAATCTTTTGGTAAATAAAGAGCATCCTCATTTTTTACTAGGCAAAAGGAAAAAGAAATATTGTAATGGGTACAAAAAAAAGTAAGCCGATAAAAGGTTTGCTCACCTGGTTATGTCATCGTGCCAAGTTTACGTTCTGCCCCAGTGATGCTCATCTGAGGATTTCAAAAGCAACGTTGTCAAGAAAGAAACGGCATATGGTAGAAGAAGGCCCTTACAGTAATTTTCTTTAATAAAATGATCAGCTTCTGTTTCATATTAAAGTGTTAATAAGTCTGAAAATGTCTGCAAGAGAGAAGAGTTCGTTAACACTGTTTATTGAGATGGATTATCTGCAGACAGAGGCAGATTACATTTAGAAACCAAACAAAAGTAAAGGGAACCTGAATTCAAGAAGAAAGCTGTCGTCAACGTCTGAACTAGGAGCATTTTTGGTAAGCATGAAATCCATCAGAAATTGAAATTATCTTATATTATATGCTTTATTTAAGCATGACTAAGGTGGAAATTCAGCAAAGGATCACCGCCTTGTCGTGGCGCTGGAGCTTGAGCACCTCAATGATGTCATGAGCGAAACCGTGAAGGGCCACCCAAGACGGGACAGTCATGGCAGAGAGGTCAGACCAAGCGTGATCCCTGGGGAAGGCAATGGCAAACCACCCCAGTATCCTTGCCAAGAAAACTAAATGGACCAGTACAAACAGAGATATGTGAAAATGTGGAGGCCGTGACAGACTTTGTATTTCTAGGTGCAAAGATTACTGCAGATGCAGACTGTGGCCAGGAAATCAGAAGACGCTTACTTCTTGGGAGGAGAGCAATGTCCAATCTCGATAAAATAGTAAAGAGTAGAGACATCAGACTGGCAACAAAGATCCGCATAGTCAAAGCCATGGTATTCCCTGTAGTAACCTACGGATGTGAGAGCTGGACCTTAGGGAAGACTGAGCGAAGGAAGATAGATGCTTTTGAGCTGTGGTGTTGGAGGAAAGTTCTGAGAGTGCCTTGGACTGCGAGAAGATCCAACCAGTCCATCCTCCAGGAAATAAAGCCCGACTGCTCACTGGAGGGAAGGATACTAGAGACAAAGTTGAAGTACTTTGGCCACATCATGAGGAGACAGCAAAGCCTAGAGAAGACAATTATGCTGGGGAAAGTAGAAGGTAAAAGGAAGAGGGGCCGACCAAGGGCAAGATGGATGGATGGCATCCTTGAAGTGACTGGACTGACCTTGAAGGAGCTGGGGGTGGTGACAGCCGACAGGGAGCTCTGGCGTGGGCTGGTCCATGAGGTCACGAAGAGTCGGAGACGACTGAACGAATGAACAACAACAAGGTGGAAATTATTTGTGTGTGCTTTCTTTATGATATAGTTGGTTCCTAACAATCTATATTTTGTACAGAAAACACAATTAACTCTGCCAGAAACAGCTTTTTAATGTATTGTGCAAAAAAAGTCATTTCTAGCACAGCCTTAAACATTCATATATGGCCTATAGACAAGCTGGACCATCGTTAAATAACTATAACCAGTGTTCTGTCGCGCGCTGGGCCTGTAAAGTATTTCCTTTAGAACAGGACGTAAAACCTTTGCCCAGCGGGAAGCCAGGGGGCCCAAGGAAAAGTCCTCAGAGGTTTTCCACCACAAATGATCTTTAGATGGCTTGTGAAGTATAACAAAGTCCTTTATTAATGAACAATCAAACAGAAACTTCTCTTGTCTTCAGAAAGTTAAACAAATGAATCCAGGCTTTAATGCAACTGGTGACTTCCTAATCTTGCCCACGAAGGACAGGCAACTGTCTTCAATAACTTCTTCTTTACTTTAAATGAAAAAACCCCTTTTTAACTTCTCCCAGGCTGACTGTAATCTAACCCTTACTGATGTAGGCTCCGCTACTGGGTCGAACTGCATCTCGAAGCACCGAGTGGACCTACCAGCAAAGGTTTAGATATTCTCCAGCTGGAGTTCTTTGGTCTTTAGGGCTGTTCTCCCCCAGAAAGTCTTCAAAGCTTTGGGGATGCTTCCCTGGAAATTCTTAAAAGTTGAAGCTTTTGTACAGGGGAAGCTTGCACACATCCTGTACATAGCTTTCCTTGCTGAGACTAACTAAAATGGCTCCCTTCCCTTCCCAATTGCCCTGAGCAAGGGGCGGGACCAAAACTTAACGATGATGGACAGGTGACTTGCCCTATGACTGCAACCAAAGAAGCCACCTATCTGCAGAGTCCCTGAAACCTAGGACTGCAATCAAACATTTAATACAAAGCAAATAAAGTTGGAGCTCCTGGTACAGCTGTACCAGAACAACTAAATCGAGGCCCTACTCATAAAAAGTAAAGCAGATTAAAAGCTTGGTCTACCCTGCTTGAAGCACCACACAAGAATTATTCTAGACTTTTTTTGGCACCTTACTTCAAGTGCCCTTAGCTCCCACCCTACTCCCATTAGTTACCAGACGTCATCCTTGACCTGGGAAAGCTATTCTAGAGGCATCTTCTTTGACAACTCCTCCAGCCCACAATACTCAAATCCCCCAGAGGTATTACTTGTAGGGGACCCAAACTGGAGTGCAGTTACACCAGAGGAGATAGAGGAACTCATTTCACAACTTAAAAATGGCAAATCCCCAAGAAATGACTTCATACCAATAGAATTTATAAAATCAAACATACAGTGTTAGGCCCCACTTTTAGGTGCTTTTTCACCCAAATAAACAACTCAGGCAAAATTCTAACAAGCTGAAAACTTGCAATTGTAGTCCCATTCTATAAGAAAGGCTTCCCAAAAAACCCCGGAAACTATAAAGCAATTCTCCTGCTATCAGTTCTAGGCAAACTGTACACAAGATTTCTCTGTACGAAATTGACGACAGAGATTGAGAGAGAGAAAAAAAACTCTCTTGGATGCCCAAGCAGCTTTCAGGAAAAATTCATCCACAATGGACCAAAGTTTACTTCTCTCTCATTTAGCAGAAAAATACTATAAAATCCATAAAGGAATTTTATATGGCCTTCATGGATTTAAAAGTTGCATTTGATTCAGTCTCCAGACCCAAACTGTGGGCCAAATTAAATAAGTGTCTAACTGACTAAAGATTACATTTATAAAATTATAAACTATTGTCTGTTTCACTGAAGGGCCTATGGACCATTATAAATATTGTTCTTGTTTGTTGTTTCTAGTAGTTGTAGTTTTCTGCAAAAAAAATAAAATAAAAGACACATGTGAATCATGCACAGAGTAATTCCCAAACTGTAAATATTCTTGTTAGTCCAGGGTATTACTTTTTGAGTTTCTTGATGCTAAAGAAACATTTAAAAACATTTTTTTAGTATTTTGAATATTTGTTTTGTCCATAGTTTCCATTGTGTCTCTTCAGATCATTTTCAACTTATCACAATCCTAATGCAAACCTACTATACGGTTTTCTTGGCAACAGGCCCGTAGCCAGGATTTTGTTTCGGGGGGGGGGGGGGGGGGGGTGTTTGTTTGATTCGGAGTGGGGGGCTGAATCTGAGCGAAAGAGGGTCTACCCTAGCAAACCTTTTGTATTGTTACCCCAATACCCCCATGCATATGGGATATATTGAGTATGGTGATCAGATCATGATATGAATAAACATAACAGTTTAAATAATGCACCAGTAAGGCCTTTTCGTGAACCACCATGAGAATTTCGGGGGGGGGGGCTGAAGCCCCCCAAGCCCCCCCTCCTGGCTACATGCCTGCTTGGCAATGTTTGTTAAGATGGAGTTTTCCTTTGCCTTCCTCTGAGGTCAACTGAGTGTGGCTTACTCAAGGTCACCGAGGTGATTTCTGTGGCTGAGTTGGGATTTGAACCTTGGTCTTCAGTGTTGGTGGCACTAAGAGCATGAGCCATTCCCCTTTCCCTTCTGTTATGAGCACAGGGAGATGTGATGGAGACAGTGCCACAATTAGACCCAGATCAGACCCCATCCAGCCGTCCACGCACTGCAGGATACACTACTTTTGCTCGTATCCTATGACTTTTATCTGAATTGAGGAAAAACTGCTTTACCCCAGGATAACCTACAGTACTTACTAAAAATGCTGAAACGTCATAGAACATTACTCAGTTCAAGTGAGTTTGAGTTTTCATGCCCTTGTGATTTCACTTTATGCATGCTTACTATGGATTAGGCACTTTAAAAAAATTCCAATATGAAACAGACTTTCTTCGGCCCCTTCTACACTGCCCTTATAATCTAGATTATCAAAGCAGAGAATCCACATTAGCTGCTTTGGACTGGACTATATGAGTCTACACTGCCATATAATCCAATTTAAATGAGTTACTCTGGATTTTATATGGCAGTGTAGAAGTGGCTTTTGATGCAAGAATCTTATTTGCTGTGTTTTGCACACAAAAAGCCATGTCTTCTTCTTCTTTTTATGATAGATTAAATCCTCTACTGTAAAGATACTTGCCTGTTCATAATCCTCCTTGACAGTTTCCTGACCTTCAAAGAAGCCATTTCACCATTACTACTACTACCTACTTAGATGTGTAGTGCAGTGGATGGCTTGCCCTATGTTTCCATTAGCCAGCACCATCTGCTTGCCCGTGCTTTTAGTCCCTGTTTGGGGAAACTGGCACAGTTGTCTGAATTGTGCTGATCCACCATTGGGCAACAGGCCAGTCTGTGGAGCTTCAAGGCTCCACCCCAACCCCAAAATCCACACATCCCCCAATCTTCATCTGCTGAAAAACTAGAGTACAGTGCAATACCATACTGTGTCAATAAGAGGAGGAGAAGCTGCTGTCCAGATGCCTGTTAATTATAGCTATTAGACACCATCTGAAATAATTGGTTTATATGAGAGGGGATCTGCTTTAAGATGTGGTGGCATCTTAATCTATTCTTCATTAGCTGATGATTACAAATTACTGCCCTTCAGAAATAACCTGCCGGAATAGGAAAAGCATTTTTATATAACACCATCTTAAGACAGGGAGGGATCTTATTGTCATCTAGCTAAAATGGAATTCAGACATCAGCACTTCTCGCAGTGAGCCCTAACTACCATTTTTTGGGACAGAGTCTCCATAGGAGCTCTCGGGAAGCAAACCTAGGAGCCCCGGGAGGCTCTTTCTAAGGAAGTCCTTTAAAAAGAATGCTCTGTAGCCCATGTTTTTGTCTCACACCTTGCTAAAAATCTTCCCAGGATGGAAACAGAGCCTCTTGTGGCTGAGCTCTTTCTAAGTACCCGTCACCTCTTGATTGTGGTGAAAAAGAGGGGGCGGGGGAGAGGTATTTTTCCTATATAGCTGGGACATATAATAATACCAAGGTTTAAAAAAATCCTCCACAGTTCTTGAAAGTTCTTGAAAGATCTAGAGCACCAAATACTTTATTTATTTATTTGTCGTGTCAGAGCAGCCAGTCAATTATATTACATTTCTAACAGAACAAAGCAAACAAACAGACAAAATACAAAATTTGTGAGTTTGGTAGTTGATTAAATGTCCTTTGACCAGTATCTGGCCACTTGGAGTGCTTCTGGTGTTGCTGCAAGAAGGTCCTCCATTGTGCATGTGGCAGGGCTCAGGTTGCATTGCAGCAGGTGGTCAGTGGTTTGCTCCTCTCCACATTCGCATGTCGAGGATTCCACTTTGTAGCCCCATTTCTGAAGGTTGGCTCTGCATCTTGTGGTGCCAGAGCACAGTCTGTTCAGCGCCTTCCAAGTCACCCAGTCTTCTGTGTGCCTAGGGGAGAGTCTCTCATTTGGTATCAGCCATTGGTTGAGGTTCTGGGTTTGAGCCTGCCACTTTTGGACTCTCGCTTGCTGAGGTGTTCCAGCGAGTGTCTCTGTAGATCTTAGAAAACTATTTCTAGATTTAAGTCGTTGATGTGCTGACTGATACCCAAACAGGGGATGAGCTGGAGATGTCTCTGCCTTGGTCCTTTCACTATTGGCTGCTACTTCCCGGCGGATGTCAGGTGGTGCAATACCGGCTAAGCAGTGTAATTTCTCCAGTGGTGTAGGGCGTAGACACCCCGTGATAATGCGGCATGTCTCATTAAGAGCCACATCCACTGTTTTAGTGTGGTGATATGTCTTCCACACTGGGCATGCGTACTCAGCAGCAGAATAGCACAGCGCAAGGGCAGATGTCTTCACTGTGTTTGGCTGTGATCCCCAGGCTGTGCCAGTCAGCTTTCGTATGATATTGTTTCTAGCACCCACTCTTTGCTTGATGTTCAGGCAATGCTTCTTGTAGGTAAGAGCACGGTCCAGAGTGACTCCCAGATATTTGGGTGTGCTGCAATGCTCCAGTGGGATTCCAAATACTGAAACAATATTTTTAATATGTATAGTATCACCCAATGAGTTTCCAGTGTCCTTAACCTCCTTTCGAGATTGTTACAATAGTCAAATGTGGAAGAGAAACCAGCTACACTTTTGCGGTCTTTGAAAAGTAAAATCTCTCTCTCTCCTTTCTCTCTTTCTCTATGTGTGTTTGTCTCTATCTTAGCCACATCTCTAAAACGTGACATGCAAACTAGGGGAATTCTAGCACTATTTCAGGGAATACAAGAACAGTCACAATTTTTTTCAGTTGAATGAACACACCGAGATGCTCCAATAAAAACTCCACCACCACAAGAGAGGGGGGGGGGGTACAAGGATGAAAAGACTAGTACTTCTTTCATTAGCTGTAATTTTTCATGAGGAGGGAAGAGTATCATGGGAGTGTTTGGTGAGAGTGTCTTCATTTTTTAAAAAAAAGTTATCTAAATGCATTTAGTACACTAGATAGTTTCATGCATTAAGTAGAAGTGTTGTAATCCAGAGCAAGGGTGAGACCAGCTAAGCATCACAGTTCAGAAGGATTCCAACCCTATGAAAGAGGGCTGTGCAGTCTGAAGGAATAGCTGCCAAGATTTGGCTAATAATGTGGCTCCTTGATCCACAAGTAGGATTATATTCCATTATATGCTTACCCACGGATAAGTAAGGCGAAAGATCTCATAAATTTTCTGCTCTGTTGTGTGGAAATCCTAGAACCTGCTCAATCAGTTGTCAGTGACTAATATTACATATGTCATGTTGCAAAATATTATATATCAGCCAACATCTCTCTCAGAGAGGACAGAAGCAGATATTTTTCCATTTCTAAACTAAAAAAAAAATCTCGGATGTGAAGATAAATCTTTTAACATTTGCCAGCTTCTGTTTCTTTTATGGTTTTTCCAAAACCTTAAGTAAGAGAGCTAAACTATTCTGGATCAGTAATAGGTGATTAGTATTTAAGCTACAGGCTTAATCCGTTCAATAATAGAAGTGTGACTAAGGCCCTTCTCCTGCAGATTCATGGGCTTTTAGGATCAGAGGCCATGAGTTTAAAGACTGGCTTCAATTACATTTAAAGATATTTGGCTCCTTTCCCCTGTTGTTCTGGAGCACTGAAAGGTGAGAATAAAGTAGGCTTTGGCACAGCTATTCATATCAGTGGGATTGTTTGCTTCTAAAAAGCTTTTCTAAAACAGTAGTTTAAAACAGCTGCAGAACCTACCCTGAGAAGAGTGTGTCTGTTGCAGTAGAACATTTTGAGGGGTTTTAGGAGTGGGTAAATCTTACTGTATATACACATATATAAGTCTAGACATTTTAGACAAAACATTGACCCAAAAAACCTAGGTCAACTGATCTATTTTATCAAAATCCCTGCTCAGACCTGGGGCTTATTAGATAGCTTCAGATATACCAAACTTGCTTGTCACATTTTTTGCTCTCTGCCAGTATCCTTAAATTTGGAAAATAGCCATGAAAAGGTTGAGTATGAGTTGATCTAACAACTGTTAATCACAGCAAAAAAATGTTCATTTCCAGGAAAGCCCCTGAAAATCCATCACTTGTACACATGTTAATTCGATTAATTGGTGTGTATTAAAATGGAATTGGTAAAAGGAATGTTCAGAGCTAAAGGATAGTGCTGTGCCTACCTCTGAGGATGCTTGCCATAGATGCAGGTGAAACGTCAGGAGAGAATGCCTCTAGACCATGGCCATACAGCCCGAAAAAAACCTACAACAACCCAGTGCTGTGTGTGTTTGTCATAATTATTCCTATCTCTGGAACAGATAGATCAGATTTTTTCACATGTTGTTTTTGTTCACATGAACTTTACTATATATTCATAGCAAAGTAGTCACTGCAAATAAATGGGAGACTATGTTTATCATTTAGATCAAAAGAGTAAATGAAAGCAAAAAAAATGGGTGTGGCTTGCAATGTGATCTTATAGTTTTAAGATAATACTGATAATTATCGGGACTGGAAAGCAAAACTAGGAGACAGAGTAGAACCAAGCATTGTTGAAGAATTTGGCCTTAGATCAAGAAAGGATGCAACTTATATTATGTTGTAACCTCAACAATATTGCCAAAGCATTTGGGTAAAGACCCAACAGGGCCCAGAAGTGACATAGTATAGTGGTTTGAATGTGGGACTAGGATTCTAGGAGAGTGGGGTCTGAATCTTGGTTCAGCCATAAAAACCCACTGGATCACAGCTCTAAACAAGTTGTATCTTTCAACCACAGAGAACGGTGATGGCAATAAATCCTCCCAAGAAAACTCAAGATAGAATAAACATAAATTTAATTCAACTTGAAAGCAAAAAATAACAGATTCCTAAATGAATCAGATGACCTCATCAGACTGGGACTGAATTTGGCAGCATATGCCAATTCCTCTCCAGTTTATCCATGGAGCCCACCAACTCCCATCCCAGCATGTGCAGTTACTTCCAACTGGGCTCCATGGCTAAACTAAAGCAAAACCAGCATTGTGGTGGCAACACAAGAGGCTTATCATGTTGCATTAGCAGCAATAAGGAAAAGCCCGGCGACTGACACATCCCCCCATGAGATGAGGTTAAGTGTAAGTCGGGCGATGCAAGGCGTAGGACAGTGGGCTCCCCATGCCTCCTGCCAGGCACCACTGGATTCGCCACAATCTGTGGCAATTCTAGGGACCAATGTGATAAAGTCAAGAGTCATTTCAGATATTTAGCTTTCTGACCCCATATATTCATACATAAGTCTAGAAATGTTAGTCAAAAAATCAAGCCAAAAAATCCTTAGTTGGTTTATCTACAGGGCAGCATGAGAGCTGTACCTTAACTTTTATCATAAAAGGAACCCTCCCCTTCTCTGACTAGAGTGGCAAAAACCGACAGCTCAGTGCATCCTGGGGTCACCTAATAGAAGCACTGACCCCTATACTCTCAGTGTAGTAGTGTCACTTTTGGCCTTTTTGAATGCCTGGGTGAGTAAATGATGGTGGCCAGGAATGGTGGGCCCCCTGGGGTGGCATAACTCCTTCTCCTCTATGTGGAATGACCCTCAACTTATCCAGGTGTTATATCAAAATCCATAGTTTTGGCCCCAAACCTGCCCTGAACTTTTACTGTACATGAGTAGAATAATAGAATCAAAGAATCAAAGAGTTGGAAGAGACCTCATGGGCCATCCAGTCCAACCCCCTGCCAAGAAGCAGGAATATTGCATTCAAATCACCCCTGACAGATGGCCATCCAGCCCCTGTTTAAAAGCTTCCAAAGAAGGAGCCTCCACCACACTCCGGGGCAGAGAGTTCCACTGCTGAACGGCTCTCACAGTCAGGAAGTTCTTCCTCATGTTCAGATGTAATCTCCTCTCTTGTAGTTTGAAGCCATTGTTCCGCGTCCTAGTCTCCAGGAAGCAGAAAACAAGCTTGCTCCCTCCTCGCTGTGGCTTCCTCTCACATATTTATACATGGCTATCATATCTCCTCTCAGCCTTCTCTTCTTCAGGCTAAACATACCCAACTCTTTAAGCCTCTCCTCACAGGGCTTGTTCTCCAGACCCTTGATCATTTTAGTCGCCCTCCTCTGGACACATTCCAGCTTGTCAATATCTCTCTTGAATTGTGGTGCCCAGAATTGGACACAATATTCCAGGTGTGGTCTAACCAAAGCAGAATAGAGGGGTAGCATGACTTCCCTAGATCTAGACACTATGCTCCTATTAATGCAGGCCAAAATCCCATTGGCTTTTTTGCCGCCACATCACATTGTTGGCTCATGTTTAACTTGTTGTCCACAAGTATGTGCAGATAAACATTTTTTTTCAAAGGTAGGGGTTGTCTCTAAAATCTACAACATATAATTGAATCGAGCATGTGCTTCATACACTGAACTGCAAGTTTTCTCTTAACTACAGAACAATCTAACAACACATGAGTTATTGATAGAGATACATTGATCTTATTTAAGGTCTTCTCTGAACCTGTGACATTTGACAAGTGATTGGTAAATGAACTTAGAAACATTTTGACCTGCACAGGTGAGATAGTAACTTATTTATACCAACTGGGCCATCTCTATTGCTGTATTCAAGTCTAATAGCTACTGTCAACCTTTTCAGTCATCTCCTATGGGCATTTTGCATAGGGCAGCATCTTTCAACTATAATTGCCAAACTGAGCATTTCCCAATACAGGCGTATAATTTGTTCAAACATTTGAAGCAAACAAAGCTAGTCTCATAAGCAAAAACCTTTCTGAAATAGCTTTCTAAATATGCTGATCTGTCTAAAACTGTATGATTTTTACAGGAAAATATGTTTTGGAATTGAAAAATCTATGAAATTTGTCAGATCAACAGTGCATATAATTTCTTTTTTTCCCTTTGCAAGGCAATGTGAAAGGAAATCTGAGTTCTAAAGGGAGATTTAATATGAACCCTGTGGTCTTCGCTCCTTTCAATTTCCACTCCCATGAGATCTTTGCCACTAGCAAACATAGATACAATTGAATAGGAATCTACAAATGGTGTATTTCATATAGCAAATTCTTTTTAATTAATTACTTCATTTGAATGATTACAATCTGAAATGATTTCATGGAAGGCACCAGGCAAACGTAGAATAACAACACGTTTACATTTGTTTACAGTAGAGGTGCATAGATGGCAGACTTGTTAAATCTGTGTTCTACTATAGTGGTTCTCAACCTGTGGGTCCCCAGATGTTTTGGCCTTCAACTCCCAGAAATCCTAACAGCTGGTAAACTGGCTGGGATTTCTGGGAGTTGTAGGCCAAATCACCTGGCGACCCACAGGTTGAGAACCACTGTTCTACTAGAAGCTGAGATCCTTCAGGAACATCTGATGGATGGTTCTTTGCATGTCAGTAGGGCACTGACTCTACCATGCTTACTTGTCCGAACGTATCTCCCCCTACGTCCCACCTTGAAACTTACGATCCTCCGGGGAGGCCCTGCTCTTAATCCTACCTTTGTTGCAAACATGCTTGGTGGGGACAAGTGACAGAGCCTTCTGGTGGTGGCCCCCACCTGTGGAACTCGCTCCCCAGTGAAATTGGGTCAACGGCTTCCTTCCTTTCCTTCAGGAAAAAGTTGAAGTCGTAGCTATGGGACCACGCATTCGAACAGCAGGATGACAATAAAAATGACGACAATGCTATGGAAAATGAACTATGGACAGGTCTCGGATTAAGTTGTTGATCATAGAACTCAGACTTAGACATGCCAACTAATTCAATTTGCACTATTTAAAATGGCTTTTAATATAATTTTAATGTTTTACTTATTATGTAATTGTTGTTTTATCTGTTTGTATATGGGGGGCATCAAATTGTTGCCGGCTGTAAGCTACCCTGAGTCTCCCTTCCGGGGTAGAGAAGGGTAGGGTACAAATATTTGAAATAAATAAAAATAAGAATAGTTCAAATTTTAAATCTAATGTGAGGTAGGATTCAGTATTTCTGAGAGCCTCCTTAAGTTCCACTAACACCATCTTTGAGGAATGGGATGTCTACTTTGTTGCTGGGATTGGATGATGAGTATTATCAGCCTCTGAGAAAATACAAAACTAAATGGGAAGTAGCAGACTGCTCATGGTCACCATTGGAGTTTGTAATCTGAACCAAATTCAGTCTCACAGTAAAGTACACTCTTGCCATCTACTTCTTAGAGCATACTTATTCATAAGCCTGACCTGGGTTTGTTTGGGAAACTTCTGTTGTTTCTGCAATGGTTAAATAAATCATTTGGAGCCAGAAACATTTTTCCTTTTACTGAAAGCAACATAGTGATTGCCTAATAAATTCAATCTAGTAATATAGCTTCTGTGCATATACCCGTGTGACCGCATCTCCATATATGAACCCACACGCTCCCTTCAATCATCTGGAGAGGCCCTGCTCACGATCCCACCTGCGTCACAAGCACGTTTGGTGGGGACGAGGGACAGGGCCTTCTCTGTGGTGGCCCCCCGACTTTGGAACTCTCTCCCCAAGGACATCAGACAAGCCCCAACGTTGGCAATCTTTAGGAAGAGCCTGAAGACCTGGCTGTTCGAGTGTGCCTTTCCAGATTAGGAAATTCCTGTCATCATGTCCCAAATGCACTTTATTAGAGACTAGGATTGTCTGCACATTGCACCTACCTCCAAAAACCTCTACATACCTCCTGTCAAGTTCAGCACTTTTAAATTTTATCCATTACACTTGGCCCGGCCTTTAGGTTTTAAATGCATCATGGTGTCATTGTTTTTAGAGTTTTATTGTTTGCTTGATGTTTATTATTTGCTTATGGGTTTTACTGTTATATTTGTATGATGTTGTTTGTTGGCGGCCTTGGCCATTGTAAGCCGCATCGAGTCCTTTGGGAGATTTTGCGGGGTATAAATAAAGATGATAATAATAATAATAATAATAATAATAATAATAATAATAATAATAATATAGTTCACTAGAATTCTAGTGGTAATATAAGTGTAATTCATGCTACCTGGTTTCAATACATTGTCAAAGGACCTTCCACAGATATATAAACCCAATTTTCCTAGTTTCCACAAACCTCACAACCTCTGAGGATGCTTGACACAGATGCAGGTGATATGTCAGGAGGGAATGCTTCTAGAACAGGGCCATACAGCCCGAAAAACCTACAACAACCCACTACCTGGTTTCAGTTCAGAAGTGCTCCATGACTTCCATAACAACTGAGAAGACATTTGTTTTTTATTATTTACTAGCTGTACCCACCACTCATTGCTGTGGCCAACCTTCCCTCTTTCTCTCCTTCTTTCCCTCCTTCCTTCACTTCCTTTCCTTCCTGTCTTTCCTTCTCTTCTTCCTTACTTCTCTATCTCTTTCCTTCTTTCCCCCCTTTTCTTTCTCTTCTGCTGTCTCTTTTCTTCCTTCTCTCTTTCCTTCTTTCCCTCCCTCTTTCTCTACATCTTCCCCCCTTCATTCGCTCCCTTTCTTTCTTTCTTTCCCTTTTTTCTTTCCCTCCCTCGTTCTCTCCTTTATTCCTTCTCTACCTCTTTCCTTCCTTCTCTGCTTCCATGCTCCCTTTCCTTCTTTCTTTCTTTCTTTCCCTCCCTCCCTCCCTCCCTCTTTGTTTTCTTTCTTTCTTTTTTCTCCCCTTCCCTCCCCCTTTCTTCTTTTTTTCTGTATTGTCATGTAGCTTTTCGGAGCTTTAAAGTCCTTTCTGCTGTTTTTTTTCCCAGTGTTTTTATGAGTGAAGGACATACATTGGGTTGTTAGGCAATTTATGTCCAAATTTGGGGTCAATTCCTTCAGTGGTTTTTGAGTTCTGTTAATCCCACAAACGAACATTACATTTTTATTTATATAGATTTTTTAATTTCCTAATCCGTTCTAGCTTTTAGGTATGATAATAAGCCACATGTACTCACACAGACACACACACTTACTTCAGTTGCTTCATTATGTATGCACATCTCAGCATTGCAACAAGGAGATGCACCAATCCAATCTGCAGGTCAGATAAATATCTTTAATGACCCAGCAGGCATTAATTGCAAGTCTCTCCCTTTTTACATTGTTCACATTAGAGAGTAAAAACAACTTTATTAAAAAATTCATAATGGATCCCAATGAAGCAAACAAACATCTGGTTTACAGCACAACTGTGTGATAAAATTCCATCCGGAATCCCTTTCTCTCATAGGTTTGTTTTTGACTGAACTCATTCATATCAAAAAAAATTCTCCTGGGCACTCCCTGGAATACAGAACAGTGCTGTGATGATTTTTCAAAACAACAATACGTAGACATTTTCTGTTGTGCAAGTTAAATTAGTATTACAGGTTCTGTGTAGTCAGATATATTGATAGTCTCTCTTGTAACTTCTGCTGACACCCAAGTTTAATTGTAGTGAACTTTGAATTCCTATCTTAAGGTCAGTTATTAACTATTGATGGATTCTCCTTTTCTCCACTTAATGCTAAAGTATTCATGCTAACCAAGACAAATGGGAATGGGTAAGAAATTTTTCACCGCCATGGCTCTGGGAGGTTTCTTACATTTCTTTTGCAGCAGGAACTGAAAGTGGGTGATCAGTCAAATCAAGTTAGAAAGAACAAAAGAGAGTACAATTGCCCCACAATATTTCCTTTCTAGCATCAAACAATCCTGTGAAGTGATGAGAAACGAAAGCACAGCTCTTTGGACAACAACAACCTTGGATACCAACCTTGAAAAGGAATGGGGTCACTGTGAAAAAGAGCCGCCTGGGCAAGTGCACACGAGCAAGTCACACTGACAAACAACGGTGCTATTTCGGGTTTCCCAGAAGGCCAAGAGTGCTCCCCTAAGAGATTTATAAACACCTACATAATAAATGGGCGGCTGAAGTTTAAACTGTTATGAAGCATTCTCTCCTCTAGTTCCTAGGTCCTCTGTGATTTAAAGAGCTGACATTTACTATGTGCAGCCCTATTATTCAGAATGACTGTTTGTGTATAGACAATATTTTAAAATGGCCTGCGCTAGATGAAAAATTCTTATTAAGTCAGGGGGAAAAACAGTTTAAGTAGGTAACACTCTCCCACTTTAGCCAGCTATAAGTCTCCTTGTTTTGCCTTGTGAAAAATACTTTACATCCCACTCTCCCTGTAAGATGACAAGATCACAGAAAGGAGGCACTCTTCACAAAAGTGAAGGTCAAAGCAAGGAGACTGTGAGATGGTTCCCACATTATTTTGTGATAAGGTCCTTGCAGGGCGATCTTACATATAATTTCAAAGGGAGAATTATTTTTATGAAAAGGGGAATTATTTTTATGTTAAGGAATCAGCAGTCACCACCTCAGAGAAGATGCTTGAGAGCCGCTGTGCTGTCGCACGCTGGGCTCCTATAAAAGACTATAGACAGAACTTAATTTCTGTGAGCCCAACGGGACGCTGGGGTTGCCTCAGAGAGAGGTTTTTTGGGATTTTCCTGAAAAGATGGGCTTCAAAGTCTTTAAAGATGCAACAAAATCTTTATTACTGAACAAATAACAAGGCTTCAACGATTGGATTCAAAGTTTTCTTAATAAACTGTTGGCTTTCTCAATCTTGCCCCCAAGGGCAGGCAACTGTTCCTTCACTGTTGGGAAAATCCCGACCTCTACCCTGGGCAATCTGTCTTCTCTTCTGTTGGCGTGGGGCCCCTACACCCGGTCCAATCTGCTTTATGGTTGCCGCGAAGGGCCCTTACCGAACAGAGACCTTTGCAGAAGATGTTCACTTCCCAGTGATGGCTGGCTGAAGCACTGTGGGACTGGATCCCTAGCAAGAGAGCTGAGAGGCTGTAAGTTCCTCAGCAAACTGTAAAGTCCCCAGCAAAAGCTGTGCTGAGACTGTATATCCCTGGCCAAGCTATGGGGCTATTTCTCCCCGGCCAAGCTGTAAATGATGAAGCCTTTTACAGGAGGTCCTGGTTTAAGTCCTGTAAGAAAGACTTTTCTGTGTGGACTGACCTAAAATGGCTCCTATTCCCTCCAAAACCCAAAAAGGGGGCGGAACTAGGGAACCTAATGATAATTGACAGGACATTGACCCAATAACTGCAAAGTAAGGAAAGCCATCTAACTGCAAATGCACAGAACCATAAAATACATGCAACAATCCACAAATGGCAAGGTAAGCTGGAGCTCCTGGTACGGCTGTACCAGAACAGCCGCTCAGTAGGAAACTTTGCTTTAATACAAAGCCCCATTCACATATTATAATGCTATCACAAAACCATTGACTACTCATAACTGCGGCAAGAATGGTTTTTGAAAAAGAGTGGAAATTAGAAACAATACCAGATAAAGATATTTCGGTGAATAAAGTACTGAAGATTAAAAATATGGATAGATTAACATTTTTGGTTAAGAAAAACACTGGTAGACGCATAACACAAACGAACTGGTCTATGGTTGAAGAATATATTGAGAGAAAATATGGACAATATTGATTTAACACAGCAATTCAATAAAAGGGAAAATGACATTTTAGTTAAACAGTAAGAACTCACAGAAAATGACGTGAGGAAGATGAACGGAAGTCAAGAACTTTATATATATATATTAGGCCTGGGTAACAACGGAAAAATTTGTTTCTAAAATCGATTCGTTTTTGGGTTTTTTTGCGTTTCGATATTTAAAAGAATTCCGAAATTTTCCTTTAAAAAAGTTTGATATTTACGAAATTTCGTAAATGGTAAAAAAATTACAAAACAATAACGAAACAATAACGAATCGATTCGTTAATGGCGGCCGCAATCGCGCAATATGCTAAAAAAACTTCTGAAGCTTCCCTCTCCCTCTGTTGTTGACTGTTGGTGTGATATTATAATTTTTTTTTCACTAATTAAACAAAAAACAACTATAAAACTTGCCCCAGACATGCGGAAATAATAACGAAACGACCTCAAACCAATAACGAAAACGAATACATAACGAAATACGAAGCATTTACGAAACGAATTGAAAAATTCGTTTCGTTTTTAAGCTGCTCCAGAATGGTTCGTTATCGCTTCGTTAACAAAAAACGAATTTTTAACGAATTACGAATTAACGAAACGAAACCGCCCAGCCCAGCAGACACAAGCGGTGACTCCATCACCCCATGTGCTGCTCCGGCACAGCAACGCTTTCCCCATCATGCAGGGTAAGTATTGCCCAAACAGGGTAGAAGCATGCTGGCTCCATTGGAGCCAGCACAGCATGGAAAGCCTCCCATGTTGTGGGGAGAGTGTCCAGTGATGCTTTCATCCAGATTAGGAGTGGGGCTTCCACCAGAAGTTGCACAATGTTGTGTGATTGACAGTGGGAGGCTTTGAGGAAGAAGTGTCCTAGGACGTGAAAATCACTTCACGTGGTGAAGTCGCAAGTCTGAACCATAAAGAGGCTGTCCAAAGTTAGGTTCAGAACTTTAGATTGCTCCATTAAAATTCAAGTTGAAAATAAGAAAGCAGATTCACCAACCTATGAATTTGGAACCTATCAAGCACCTTTGCAGAATGTATTCGTTATGCACAGAACAATGCAAGTACAGGAAGGCAATAATTCTCACTATCCTTGGTGTTCAACATAGCACTGAGACGCAATGCAACTGTCTGCTGGTGCAGATGCATGCACAAACACTTCTATTTGAACTGGAATCCAGTTTGATCAATGTTGAGTTATCAATTTCTACATGGACATTTAAAATAAGGATCTTGAAAACTATACTGTTTTCCAGGCATTGTAGACATCTGTAATATTCTTTCAATAAAATCTACCACAATCAAACACAAATGAAACCAAGCAAAACCATGCAACTGTAAATCTGATTGACACAACACTTAAAGTGTACAAACAAATAAAAAGTATTTTTATACATTCAGTTGTCTGTACAAAGGCTTGATCCCTGATTGTCACACTGTATTTATGGAGGGATGTCAGAAAAAGCGTGTTCATCAACCTGTATGCTATCGGGAGAAGATTTAGAGAGTGCATCATTCCAGAGGTAGGGAAATCTGAATTCACTTGCAACTCTATAGTTATCAGCTATGAAGCATCTGATAAGGAATTGCAGAAACTTATGTCATGTTTACAATTGCAACATTTATCTGGTAGAAAGCTCCATTAATTTACCTGGTGTTAAGCTCATCTGTGAACAAACATGCATATGTTGATAATCAGGGATTAGCATGTAAAAATAGGAAATGGAGTAAAATCCAGCATTGTTGGAGAATTTGGCCTCGGATTAAGAAAAAAGCAGAATATTCTTTGATCATTTGCTGTAAGCCACCCTGGGGGTGAGATATAAATAAATTATTATTATTATTATTATTATTATTATTATTATTATTATTATTTGAAACAACAAGATGAGTCCACAACAGACACTCTGCTGGCTGTTGTATTGGATCACACGTTGGACACTTCCCAAGTGTCTAGGACTGTGTGATGTATCAGCGAATAATGCGTGCAGATCCCAGTAAGGTGGCCTTTTGCAGCTGGCAGATGGTAATTTTGTCAGCACCGATTGTGTTTAAGTGCAGGCCAAGGTCTTTAGGCACTGCACCCAGTGTGCCAATCACCACTGGGACCACCTTTACTGGCTTGTGCCAGAGGCTTTTCAGTTCGATCTTTCAATCCTCATATCACGTCAGCTTTTCCAGTTGTTTCTCTTCAATCATGCTGTCACCTGGGATTGCGACATCGACAATCCATACTTTGTTTTTTAACACGATTGTGAGGTCAGGAGTATTGTGCTCCAAAACTGTCTGTCTGAATCCAGAAGTCCCAGAGGAGTTTGACGTGTTCATTCTCTGTAACTTTTTCTGGCTTGTGATACCACCAGTTCTTTGTCACAGGCAGATGGTATTTGTGGCACAAGTTCCAATGAATCATCTGAGAAATTGTTATGCCTCTGCTTGTAGTCTGTCTGCGCGATTTTCTTGCAGCAGCTGAGGATGTGATCTATTGTTTCATTTGCTTCCTTGCAGAGTCTACATTTGGGATCTGTTGTCTACTTTTCAATTCTGGCTTTGATGGCATTGGTTCGAATGGCTTGTTTTTGGACTGCCAGAATTATTATTATTATTATTATTATTATTATTATTATTATTATTATTATTAATTTAGATCAACATACTGAATTTTTCAGGTCCACAGTTTGTTTATTGCAAACATATTTTTCAGGCAACCAAATGGATAACTGTATTCAGACTGAAAGGTCAGTGGTTTGAATCTAGTGAGTGGGGTGAGCTCCCACTGTTAGGCCCAGCTTCTGCTCACCTAGCAGTTCGAAAACATGCAAATGTGAGTAGATCAATAGATATCACTCTGGTGGGAGGGTAATGGCACTCCATGCAGTCATGCCGGCCACATGACCTTAGAGGTGTCTACAGACAATGCTGGCTCGTTGGCTTCGAAATGGAGATGAGCACCACCCACCCAGAGTCAGACACAATGTCAAGGGGAAATTTTTATCTTTACCTTTATACCTGTTATGACACCAGGTAGGCAATATTGAAATCAAATTGGTGATAAAAACACACATTCATACATGGCTTGAGAAAATCCACATTTATATATGCCTTTGGAGAAGGTTATAAAATCAGAACACAGTCAATTTAGTGGAAAATCTAGACTAGAAATAGGTGGAGTCATTCATTCATAGGCATAAAAGCTTGATTCCAGTTGTGGTTGTTGCTGGATCACTCCACATCTTCACAGTACTACCAAGCCACTCATTTCACAATTCACAGAAGCCTAGGATCTGAAGGTTTTGCTTAATACTTCCCAATCACATTCACACAAGCCTTCCAATTTTATTTCTCTCAACAGCAGTCTACCAGATGTCATCAAAGTTCATTTATTGTTAAATTCCCTAAAACTGAGGTTGCATTGTCAGCCACATCATTCCCATTAATCAATGTAGTGGAGCCCAACAACACTTCAAGGCTGACTTAACAGCTCCTCATCCATGGGGCTGTGGGGCTGTTCTTTCCCACGAGTGTTAAGCAGAAGGCTGCACACGAATAGCAGAGACCCAGTAACCCACTTAAAGTTAACTCCAAACTATTAACTTCACAGATGGCTGGCTTTTCCTTTCCTTGTGCTTGAGGTCATGAGCACATGACCCCAGACCAGTAAGAGAAAGCTGTCCGCTTGCCCCATTCAATTTCAGGATAAAAGTAGGGCAACTAACGGACTCACATAGAGGCTTTCCTGATATCAGGATGTTACCCTAAACTTATATTCACCAGCATGCTGCTTTTTTCCTCGTTGTCTTAGATTAAGCCTCTTGGTATCAGGTGAGAATTTTCATTATTTGTAGGCTGCTTTTTGGATGCTTTAAAACTACATTTAGAAGTTAAAATATTGGAGAAATGAAAACTGAATTCTTGCCAAATTCATGTGGAGTCTACAAGAGACTTGAGCTGCAATCTATATATATATATATAAATGCTCTGTGCGTAATGAGTACCTTAAAAACAAAAGAACTAATGAACAAAATCACACCAAATTTGGCAACAAAACGTCATACAACACAAGGAGTGACCATCACTCAAAACATTATGATTTTGTCATTTGAGTTGTAGTTGCTGGGATTTATAGTTCACCTATAATCAAAGAGCATTCTGAACTCCACCAATGATGGAATTGAACCAAACTTGGCACACAGGACTCCCCTGACCAACAGAAAACACTAGAAGGGTTTGGTGGGCATTGACCTTGAGTTTTGGAGTTGTAGTTCACCTACATCTAGAGAGCACTGTGGACTCAAACAATGATGGATCTGGACCAAACTTGGCACAATACTCAATATGCCCAAATGTGAACACTGGTGGAGTTTGGGGAAAATAGAATATTGACATTTGGGAGTTGTAGTTGCTGGGATTTATAGTTCACCTACAATCACAGAGCATTCCGAACCCCAACAACGATAGAATTGGGCCAAACCTCCCATGTGGTCCCACAGAACCCCCAAGTTAAGTTAAATAAGAGAGATAGAAGTAATTTATATAGTTCTTTTTCTCAGTATATAATCAAACTTTGGTGGAAAATAGGGAAAAGAGGAAAAGAAAAGGAGGAAATATGGACTATGGTTAAGTAAGAAGAACGGAAGTCACACTAGGGTGATGGTTTGTTTCTGTTTTTGATGTCGGTGTTAGTTTGGTGGTGGGTTGTCTTTTGTTTTCTTTGGTGTGGTAATATTTTGGTGGAAATATTTTATGATTGTTTTATTGTAAACCCTTGGTGAAAACTAATAAAAATATATTAATGATGGAATTGAACCAAACTTGGCACACAGGACTCCCCTGACCAACAGAAAACACCAGAAGGGTTTGGTGGGTATTGACCTTGAGTTTGAGAGTTGTAGTTCACCTACATCTAGAGAGCACTGTGGACTCAAACAATGATGGATCTGGACCAAACTTGGCACAAAAACTCCATATGCCCAAATGTGAACACAGATGGAGTTTGGGGAAAATAGACCTTGACATTTGGGAGTTGTAGTTACTGGGATTTATAGTTCACCTACAATCAGAGAGCATTCTGTACCCCACTAGCGACAGAATTGGGGCAAACCTCTTACACAGAACCCCCATGACCAACAGAAAATACTTAAGGCCATCCAGTCCAACTCCCTTTACCAGGGCAAGAAAATGTAATCAAAGCCCTCCTGACAAATACCCTCATACACCTTCTCCCTTTCCTTCTCCTTCCTCTCAGCAACATGACCCAAAAGGAAGCGGGGCTGTTTCATTTGATGTAATGGCCTGTGATTTTTCTCTTCTGTTCTTTAACCCAGAATTTGAGAAACAGATGGCAAGATTTTCTAGGAAGCTTAGAACAGAAGCCAAGCTAATACAGGAACTGCTCAACTATCAGACAGGGTAAATCCATTTTGTCACATCCTCCCTCCCTTCCTCCCACACATTGCCCTGCCACCCTCTCCAAATCACTAAAAACAGGGACAGTAAAGCCTCGTAAAAAGATACACCTTTATGTAGAGGAGAAAGGCATGCTTTGTTAAACCAAATGCATTTTATTTTTCCTGGAACCAAGATTTATGAAAGCAGTATGCTCATATTTCTCCATATACGGTAATTGGAACTCATTATGCTAATTGTATTTCCATTATCACTAATTAACAATCATAGTGACCTGGCCCACTGTCTAATTTGTCTTTAATCTGTTTTTGTATAGGGAGTTTTACCCTGTAATTTCAAGGTGATAATTCTATTCAGCACAACTTTATTGAATGGAAGAATGTAATCCTTTAATATTTACACCATTGCAGATCTCTCCCCATTTAATAAGTTGGAAAATATGCTAGGCGGAAATTAATACTGGCAAGATGCTGGGTGTTTACTTCTATGTGTGCTGTAGTTTGTGTGCTGTTCTAAACCTCGATATGTCTTTCTTTATTTTATCCAGGAAAAAAATGTCCAAAAATACTTACATTTTTTATTATTTTTGCCTTTATTTTTCACCAATCAAGCCTTTGCCCATTTCCACATTGTTACTACAAAAATAAAATAAAATATTCAATTGGGTTGTTGTAGGTTTTTTCAGGCTGTATGGCCATGTTCTAGAGGCATTCTCTCCTGACGTTTCGCCTGCATCTATGGCAAGCATCCTCAGAGGTAGTGAGGTCTGTTGGAATTAGGAAAAAGGATTTATATATCTGTGGAATGACCAGGGTGAGACAAAGGACTCTTGTCTTCTGGAGCTAGGTGTGAATGTTTCAGCTGACCACTGATTCTATGGTGTGTTTGATGTTAGATTCAGCAAGGAACTTCAACCTGTTTCTGCATTCAGAGGTTGTGAGAGAAGCTTTCTTCTCCTTAGATTTCTTAAATATTCAATTATTTTATTTTGGTTTGCTGGAGCTCTTACTCACACTCTTTCCTAAAAGCAAAACAAAAATAAAATTAGAAAGCATTTTAAATGGATGAAATGTACGGTTATCTCATTTTAACTCCTGCTAGTAACATTTCATATTTACATTAAAAATGTTGTTCACTTCTTAGAATCCAGACCATTAAAAAATGAAACAAGGAAGATGCGTTTCCCAAGAACACTAGATAGTTTTTCACAGGTCCCATTTATGTAGTATTGCTATAAAAGAGAAGAAAAATTTAAATCTTCCAAGTCTTTCCCCAATAATATATTCACCTTGCAGTAGTCCTAAAACCCAAGTTTTTATCATGAGCTATATAAATATTGAGTTGGAGCCAGAATTATGCATGTTTGGAATTAACTAAAAGTTCTCATCTGTCAATTGATTTCAGTAGTTTTATAAACTACATACAGAGGCGGCCCTAGGTAATTTTCAATGGTAAGCAAACAGTATTTTGGCACCCCACCCCCCAACCAATCACTGATATATATTTTCTGTTCGTCGTGGGAGTTCTGTGTGCCATATTTGGTTCAATTCCATCATTGGTGGAGTTCAGAATGCTCTTTGATTGTAGGTGAACTATACGTCCCAGTAACTACAACTCGCATATGTCAAGGTCTATTTTCCCCCAAGAGCGCCTCAAGAGCGCCCCTGGGCAAAATCAACTATACTGCAAATGCTTACTTTGCGTAATGGGTTGAGCTGCCCCGTCTACATATGCCAACCCACTATTTTCTACTAAATCAAATGAGCATTTGTAATGCAACTAATTTTTTTTCTGTGTCAGGAGTGACTTGAGAAACTACAAGTTGCTTCTGTTGTGAGAGAATTGGCCATCTGCAAGGTGTTTGCCCAGGGGACGCCCAGATGCTTTGATGTTTTACCATCCTTATGGGAGGTTTCTCTCATGTTCCCGCATGGGGAGTTGGAGCTGTCAGAGGAACATCATCTATGCTCTCTCTGGATTCAAACCTGCAACCTGTTGGTCTTCAGTCCTGCTGGCAAAAGGGTTTAACCCATTGTGACTGAGTATGCAGGAATGTTAGTGAATGCATTTTCACTGATTTGGATATTAGTAAAGAGTCCCTGATGTCTAAGGGAATGTTGTTTCCAGAAATGAAAAGAAAAGCTGGAGTGGCTCTTGTGATCTATATAAATAAAAATGCCATGTTCGTTTGTGGGATTAACATAACTCAAAAACCACTGGACGAATTGGCACAAAATTTGGACACAATACACTTATCAGGCCACTGAGTGACCATCACTCATAAAAACACAGAAAAACACAACAGAAGGGACTTAAAAAGCCCAAAAAGCTAAAAGACGCTACAGTGCTTGTGCAAAAACAATTCTTACTGGCAAAAAAAATACACAAAAGTATATCCACACTCTATTTCAGACTACAGCTCCCGGCATCCCCTAGATCAAGCCCTTTAGGAGAGGAAGATGATCCAAATGCACTGCTTCCAAGATGCAAGCTTTCTTCTCCTTGGATTTCTTTGAGAGCATCCCAATCCCTGCATATTTCCAATTTCCTATTCCTGGACTGCAACTCCCAGCAATCCTCCAGATAGATAGATGATAGATTAGATAGATAGATAGATAGATAGATAGATAGATAGATAGATAGATAGATAAGATGGAGTGCTGGGAGTTGCAGTCCAAGAATAGGTAGAGAAGGAAGAAAGGGAGAAAGAGGAAGGGAAAGAAAGGGGGGAAGGAAGTGGAAAAGGAAGAGAAGGACGGAAGGAATGAGACAATGAAAGAAAAAAAGGAAAGGAAATGAAGGAAAGGAAAGGAAGGAAGAGAAAGAGGAAGGTTGGCCACAGCAATGCATGGTGAGTACAGCTAATCCCATATAAATAAGCTGATGGTCTTCTAATGGCAGAAGAATGCATGATACTGTTCCTTTATCTGGACGGAGGCCATTTTATGGGGAAAGGGGAGTTGAAGGAGGAAAATCATTTTGTCCATTTTCATTGGTTATTTCCCCTCCCTACTTCCTATTTCATAAACGAGGGTTGTTTCCACAATGGGGACAAGGGTGGGTGGGTGGGCGGGATAACAAGAAAGCAGAGGGAAATATATTCCTTCACACACACACAGAGGCAGCCCTAGATAATTTTCAACGGTAAGGAAACAGTATTTTGGCGCCCCCCCCCCAAAAAAAACCCAATCATTGATATATATTTTCTGTTTGTCGTGGGAGTTCTGTGTGCCATATTTGGTTCAATTCCATCATTGGTGGAGTTCAGAATGCTCTTTGATTGTAGGTGAACTATACATCCCAGTAACTACAACTCGCATATGTCAAGGTCTATTTCCCCCCAAGAGCGCCTCAAGAGCGCCCCTGGGCAAAATCAACTATACTGCAAATGCTTACTTTGCGTAATGGGTTTAGCCGCCCCTGCACACACACACACACCCCGTAAAACAGAAAATCTTTATCTGTCTAACTCCTCTTTTGGCCTCCACCTGGATAATGAAACAGTACCTAATGCACTTATGTTCCTCTTTCATTTCCAGTTGTCAACAAACTTTCAGGATAATTTTAATGATTCCTCTTCAGTTCTAAAATCTTAAAGAACTTACCGTGCATCAAATTTCTACCTGTCTTGATGCCCACCTAGGTCCTAGGAAAAACCTATGTGAATCCAGTCTTGAAGACCACTTTGGGAAGCTTTGAATTAATTGGCCCCAGTTACAGTGTGCTGTCGCACGCTGGGCTCCTATAAAAGACTGTAAACAGGACTTAAATTCTGTTAGCCCAACGGGACGCCGGGGTTGCCTCAGAGAGAGGTTTTTTGGGATTTTCCTGAAAAGATGGGCTCCAAAGTCTTTAAAGATGCAACAAAATCTTTATTACTGAACAAATAATAAATCTTCAATGATTAGCTTCAAAGTTTTCTTAATCCTGCCCCAAAAGGCAGGCAACTGTTCCTTCACTGTTGGGAAAATCCCCAACCTCTACCTGGGCAATCTGTCTTCTCTTCTGTTGGCGTGGGGCCCCTACACCCGGTCCAATCTGCTTTATGGTTGCCACGAAGGGCCCTTACCGAACAGAGACCTTTGCAGAACTTCCAGGAGGAGGAAGATGTTCACTTCCCAGTGATGGCTGGCTGAAGCGCTGTGGGACTGGATCCCTAGCAAGAGCTGTGAGGCTGTATCTGTATATCCCTGGCCAAGCTATGGGGCTATTTCTCCCCGGCCAAGCTGTAAATGATGGAGCCTTTTACAGGAGGCCCTGGTTTAAGTCCTGTAAGAAAGACATCTCTGTGTGGACTGACCTAAAATGGCTCCTATTCCCTCCAAAACCCAAAAAAGGGGCGGAACTAGGGAACCTAATGATAATTGACAGGTCATTGACCCAATAACTGCAAAGTAAGGAAAGCCATCTAACTGCAAATGCATAGAACTTTAAAAAACATACAACACTCAACAAATAGCAAGATAAGCTGGAGCTCCAGGAATTGGCTTGGGTAGAGATGAGCATTCCTCTCCATCTGAAACCCTTCTCAACCAGTGAGCCCTGGATGACATAGACAACAGGAATGGATAAAATTGAAATCCCTTTGAATAAACTGGAACAAGTGGGTTTCTGTGTGTATTTATTCATGGATTTTCCTTTAAACAGTGAACGTTGTAATTATTGCAAGATATCCCCAGTTCTATTTATGTCTGGATATTCATCAAACATTTCTGTATGAAACTTTCAAAGTGGTGTGCAACAACTAAATACAAAACCATAAATAAATTGCCATGGACAATGAACTGGAAATGTTTTTTTAAAAAATGTGCACCATTTGAAGGCACTTACTTGGAGAGGGAAGGCCTCTGCTGAGAAAATTAGCCCTCAAACGTGGCCGAATCTCTCCCTGGCACTTTTTGCTCTGGAATGTGCAACCTTTCCTTATTTAGAAATGACCTCCTCCTCTGCCTGACCCTTCCTGCCAGATTTGTACAGAGAAGCATTTTTGACACTGTCAGGGTCAGGGCCAACTTCAGCTTTGACAGCCAGATCTGTCCCTCTTTCCCTATAAGATTGGCCGCCGTACCTTTGCCGGGAACATTAAATCAAAGAGTGCCTCCACCTAATCAACAAGATAATCTTAATCAATGCTTTCGCCGTCTGGCTTTCCCAAGCATTTCTAACTCCCTGTTGATGTTTCCCATTTTCCCTTCTGCTCTACCAGATGGTGGATGCTCCAGCTTTTTTATTATCCACCCCTGACCATGACACTTCACACAGCCCAAAGATCTTCATATTGTATCCCTGGAGTGCTCTCATCAGCAACTCTGTCCTGCATTGATGCATCTTTACGTTTCCCCGCATCCTGCACTAATGACCCTCTTCCTTTCCCATTATCTTGATATTTTCTATATTAATTGCTCCCTGAGGTTTATCTCCTGCTATCCGCATATAACTATATACCTTACAATCAAATCTGATTTGACATAGAAGGGAGAGAGATTTTCCAAGCACATGGTAAAATATTAGGAAAATTGGGGGGGAGGAGTGTTGGATACTAGAAAACCGATCATTTGAAAGTCAATATATGCAAGTGTTTATACTCTTTGTTTTGCTGAAATTAAGCTAACTGACATCTGCTGTGCCAAGCAGTCATGACAGGGAGAAAATGGCTTAACTTCCAGCCAAAGGCAGGCTGGCTGCAACTCGCCATTCACTACTCAGATCTTGTAGAGAAGGCAATATTTTGCAGATGCGGTGGTAGCAAGAAATTCTAAAAGTATCGCTGTATGTTCAGTATAAATAAACAAAGAAAGAAATACACATAAAAACAAAAATGATACAATCATTTGTTTTTGGCATACACTGGGATTATGGCACAGCTGGCTGAGTGTCAGCTGCATTAAGATCACTCTAACCAAAAGATCATGAGTTCGAAGCCAGCCCGCGTTGGTTTCCAACCAAATGTGTGTAGCCTGTTGTCGACCTTTGCAACCCGAAAGACAGTTGCATCTGTCAAGTAGGAAAATAAGGTACCACCTTAAAGTGTGGGGAGGATAAATTAACTGATTTATGAGGCCATAAAGAAGACTCCAGCAAAGCATTCCAGCGGGGAAGCATGTGGGGAATGCGGAAGTGCTTCATCAGTGCTGTAGATGGACGATGAAAGCGACAGCTCCCCTGGCAGCCAGAAAAAAAAAGTTAAATAGCCTCTATGTATGTTTGTATATGTTTGTATGTCAAAAATTGGCATTGAATGTTTGCCAGGCTCCGGCCCAAAATACCTTTCAGACCGCATCTTGGCCTATGAGCCCACGAGGACCTTGAGATCGTCTGGGGAGGCCCTTCTCTCGATCCCGCCTGCCTCACAGGCACGCCTGGCGGGGACGAGAGAGAGGGCCTTCTCAGTGGTGGCCCCCCGGCTGTGGAACACTCTCCCTACAGACATCAGGCAGGCGCCCTCCCTTATGGCCTTCAGGAAAAACCTTAAGACATGGCTGTTCGAGAGAGCATTTAATTAAGTGCTTTAATAATGTGGTAAAGATGACTGGAATGGAACGAGGAATACGAGATTGGTTACGATTTTATTATGAGACGAAGCGGACTAGTTAGTGTAACTTTTAATTGTTGTATTGCTGTTTTTGTTGATATGTTGTTTGTAACTGTCTTTTTGTAAATTGCCTTTTTACATTGTACACCGCCGTGAGTCGCCCGTGAGGGCTGAGAATGGCGGTTAATAAATCCATAAATAAATAAAATAAATAAATATTACTGAACAAAATCTTCAACAATTAGCTTCAAAGTTTTCTTAATAAACTATTGGCTTTCTTAATCTTGCCCCGAAAGGCAGGCAACTGTTCCTTCACTGTTGGGAAAATCCCCAACCTCTACCTGGGCAATCTGTCTTCTCTTCTGTTGGCGTGGGGCCCCTACACCCGGTCCAATCTGCTTTATGGTTGCCACGAAGGGCCCTTACCGAACAGAGACCTTTGCAGAACTTCCAGGAGGAGGAAGATGTTCACTTCCCAGTGATGGCTGGCTGAAGCGCTGTGGGACTGGATCCCTAGCAAGAGCTGTGAGGCTGTATCTGTATATCCCTGGCCAAGCTATGGGGCTATTTCTCCCCGGCCAAGCTGTAAATGATGGAGCCTTTTACAGGAGGCCCTGGTTTAAGTCCTGTAAGAAAGACCTCTCTGTGTGGACTGACCTAAAATGGCTCCTATTCCCTCCAAAACCCAAAAAAGGGGTGGAACTAGGGAACCTAATGATAATTGACAGGTCATTGACCCAATAACTGCAAAGTAAGGAAAGCCATCTAACTGCAAATGCATAGAACTTTAAAAAACATACAACACTCAACAAATAGCAAGATAAGCTGGAGCTCCAGGAATTGGCTTGGGTAGAGATGAGCATTCCTCTCCATCTGAAACCCTTCTCAACCAGTGAGCCCTGGATGACATAGACAACAGGAATGGATAAAATTGAAATCCCTTTGAATAAACTGGAACAAGTGGGTTTCTGTGTGTATTTATTCATGGATTTTCCTTTAAACAGTGAACGTTGTAATTATTGCAAGATATCCCCAGTTCTATTTATGTCTGGATATTCATCAAACATTTCTGTATGAAACTTTCAAAGTGGTGTGCAACAACTAAATACAAAACCATAAATAAATTGCCATGGACAATGAACTGGAAATGTTTTTTTAAAAAATGTGCACCATTTGAAGGCACTTACTTGGAGAGGGAAGGCCTCTGCTGAGAAAATTAGCCCTCAAACGTGGCCGAATCTCTCCCTGGCACTTTTTGCTCTGGAATGTGCAACCTTTCCTTATTTAGAAATGACCTCCTCCTCTGCCTGACCCTTCCTGCCAGATTTGTACAGAGAAGCATTTTTGACACTGTCAGGGTCAGGGCCAACTTCAGCTTTGACAGCCAGATCTGTCCCTCTTTCCCTATAAGATTGGCCGCCGTACCTTTGCCGGGAACATTAAATCAAAGAGTGCCTCCACCTAATCAACAAGATAATCTTAATCAATGCTTTCGCCGTCTGGCTTTCCCAAGCATTTCTAACTCCCTGTTGATGTTTCCCATTTTCCCTTCTGCTCTACCAGATGGTGGATGCTCCAGCTTTTTTATTATCCACCCCTGACCATGACACTTCACACAGCCCAAAGATCTTCATATTGTATCCCTGGAGTGCTCTCATCAGCAACTCTGTCCTGCATTGATGCATCTTTACGTTTCCCCGCATCCTGCACTAATGACCCTCTTCCTTTCCCATTATCTTGATATTTTCTATATTATTTGCTCCCTGAGGTTTATCTCCTGCTATCCGCATATAACTGTATACCTTACAATCAAATCTGATTTGACATAGAAGGGAGAGAGATTTTCCAAGCACATGGTAAAATATTAGGAAAATTGGGGGGGAGGAGTGTTGGATACTAGAAAACCGATCATTTGAAAGTCAATATATGCAAGTGTTTATACTCTTTGTTTTGCTGAAATTAAGCTAACTGACATCTGCTGTGCCAAGCAGTCATGACAGGGAGAAAATGGCTTAACTTCCAGCCAAAGGCAGGCTGGCTGCAACTCGCCATTCACTACTCAGATCTTGTAGAGAAGGCAATATTTTGCAGATGCGGTGGTAGCAAGAAATTCTAAAAGTATCGCTGTATGTTCAGTATAAATAAACAAAGAAAGAAATACACATAAAAACAAAAATGATACAATCATTTGTTTTTGGCATACACTGGGATTATGGCACAGCTGGCTGAGTGTCAGCTGCATTAAGATCACTCTAACCAAAAGATCATGAGTTCGAAGCCAGCCCGCGTTGGAGTGGGTTTCCAACCAATTGTGTGTAGCCTGTTGTCGACCTTTGCAACCCGAAAGACAGTTGCATCTGTCAAGTAGGAAAATAAGGTATCACCTTAAAGTGTGGGGAGGCTAAATTAACTGATTTATGAGGCCATAAAGAAGACTCCAGCAAAGCATTCCAGCGGGGAAGCATGTGGGGAATGCGGAAGTGCTTCATCAGTGCTGTAGATGGACGATGAAAGCGACAGCTCCCCTGGCAGCCAGAAAAAAAAAGTTAAATAGCCTCTATGTATGTTTGTATATGTTTGTATGTCAAAAATTGGCATTGAATGTTTGCCATATATGTGTACACTGTAATCTGCCCTGAGTCCCCTGCGGGGTGAGAAGGGCGGAATAGAAAAGCTGTAAATAAATAAATAAACAACCATCATCAATGCTGTATTCGTCTAATTGCATTTCCTTTGGCACAGGGCCTCTGTGAATTGGGGTGTCTGTACTGGCAAAGCAAAAGAACTAAACACCTGGGAACAGGTATTAATTTTTTTAAAGGTCATATCAAAATGTAATACACATCGGAGCTGAAAGAAAGCTGAATATCTCAATAGCAAACAAACTGTATCTGTCACTGGGATGATAGGTATGCTCACGTGCCTATTATCATTTCTCTGCGATATGTGACAGAACTGAAAATCATAATGTGGAGAAATTTTATCATGAGAGATTTTCAATTTGTTGTTAGGAAAGAAGGCAGTAAGCATCCTTTTATCTTTAATGGCTGCAGAATGCAAATCTTGTATCTAGGTGGAGAAAATTGCCTTTGGGATGGATTTTTTTCTTCTCTTTTACAGTGAATACTAGAATGGGTTTTGATTTTGCCCACCTGCTATAAAGATCGGCAACTATTTAGTTTATCACATAGCTTTATATTCTGAGTATATGAAATTCCAAAATGCCTGTGGTGTCATCAGTTAATGAACAATACAGAAAACAATGCAAAATGCAATATAGAAAGCTGCAGCAATTCAGGGTAAACTGGACAAACTGCAATACAGCCAAGGTTCCTGCAGAAAGTTGCTATTGTTCTTAAAAGATCCAGTATACAAAAAGCAGAAGTTCTTTCTCATTAGTAGTATATTTTATCAGGGATGGTAGTAGTAGTGGAAGTCTGTGTAATGTTTATTATCTTCTTGTTTTGTACTTGATTATTGTTTTTCAGTTGCATGTAGACAAACAATTTCTCAGAATGGCCTCATAATTTAAAATGTATTTCTTAAATAAATAAAATAAATGTGGGTGTTTAAAAATAGAAGTTCGTTTTTTGTGTGTGTTAACTTTTGTATTATTCGGGCCCCACCTATCTCCACGATCGCATCTCCTTCTATGAACTGGCATGAACTCTAAGATCTTCTGGGGAGGCCTTCCTTCCACCACCGTCACAAGTAAGGTTGGCGGGGACAAGAGAGAGGGCCTTCTCAGTGGTGGCCCCCCACCTCTGGAATGCCCTTCCAAAGGAAATAAGACAGGCCCCATCCCTCCCCTCCTTTCGTAAGAGCTTGAAGACCTAGTGGTTTCAACAAGCCTTTGAGAATGACCAGTTCTAGCTCAGCCCCAAACATTGTTGAATATGGCCTTATACTTCCTACCTATTACCCCGGTCATCCCTCTAATAGGCCCTGGAAATGAGCAGCCACAGACCCATACCTGCTATTGCCATTAGCCTATTATAGCACTGTACTTAATTCCTGGCCCCCTCATATTTTGAGTTTGCACTAGCCTTGGCCCGGCTTTTCAATTGCTCTGAATAGGCAGGATTATTTTTAATATACATGTGATAATTTTATGCTTATATTGTTTGTTAATTTTATGTGATGCTGTTTACTTTGTTTGATGATGTTCTTGGAAACCACTCTGAGTCACGCTCAGGGAGATAGAGCAGTGTATAAATAAAGTTTTATTATTAATAACACTGTTCAACGGAGAAAAAGTTGCGGGCCTGAAAATAGTTGTTCTTTTATGATTTTGGGGTGCTGAAAACGAAAATGACATTTAAAAATGTATATTGGCTCTAGTTTTTATGATATAAGCAATCACGTGATCACATATGGTTGAAAAAATGCATGTTGCGACTTACACTATGGAAGATTCTAGAATATTCTAGAAAGTTTGATGACGCAGTATTAGTGCCGTGTGCAAAAGCCAGAAAGCCCTATATAAGGCCAGACTTTTGAATGGTGAGGGTCAGTCAGTTGAAGACTGAGACAGTATCGTTAAACATCGTTTTACATTGTTGTTTTTACTGTAGTTATGCCTCGCACGTGTGTAAATAAAGCACTATGGAAAAAAGATATCAAGGCAAATGGACTCCGTCAATGCTGTCAGACTACTGCTGGAGCATTGTAAGAGACTATCCTTTCCTTGAATACAAAAGAAAAGTCAAGAGAAGCAAACAGGATATAAACTAAAGTCACGATTAAAGCGACATTTAAACTTTCAGACTTTTCAACTGCATTAGGCCTACTAATATAGTTTCTTGCTGCACAAACATAAACAATAGACTAATTAAATAAATATTTCTCATGTATAAACTATTGGCAATATAATTTGACTAAAATTTAGTAAATATTCACGGTTTATATACATGCAGTAAGGTTAGGCGCATTATCATAATATTAACGAATTACCTATTGTGGAGAAAATTGAAATAGCTGTTGCATAAAAACCAGAGCCAATTAACACATTTAATTATTATATTTGAATTCAGCATGTTAAATTTATTAAGAAACGGCACATTTTGTTTCCGCAACTGAGAAAAACTGAAAATTTGTAGAACAGTGTAATATTTTAGTTGTACAATGAGTCCTTGGTATCCACAGCAGTTCAGTTCCACATACCGTTGTAACCCTGTCTTCCCACA
Source organism: Anolis sagrei ordinatus (assembly GCF_025583915.1). NCBI lineage: Eukaryota > Metazoa > Chordata > Lepidosauria > Squamata > Anolidae > Anolis > Anolis sagrei. Next base: position 194,854,473 of record NW_026844366.1, read on the forward strand.
CTTCTGCAATTTTTCAATTTTATTTTAGGAAAACTTTGCAATTCTATCTTTGAAAAACAAAGCTTCTTGAAAAACTTAAGAGTAAACAACTACCACTCCCAGAGGCCATTTTTATGCACCATAATCCTCAAAGAGCCACATGAGCTACTGAAAAATAAAAGTTCCCCTCTGGTTCTCAAAATGTTCATTTTGATGCTAACTAAATATTAAACTCAACCACCTAGAAGAAAAAGAACAGAGCACCATCTATTTTGATGCTAACTAGTATAAGAAGCTCCCCACCTATTTATAAGGAACACTGTTGTAACTGGAGGCTTACAAGAGTAGAAATTCATCAAATGATGAGAGGGGCAAAAAAAGCATGGTCAGGCAAATCTGAAGGTATTCAGGACTGCAAAAATATTCTTTGTAGGAGCAACATGTATGGCTTTCCCAGTTAGGTGCAGCATTGATCTCTCCTCCAAGTTGACAGCTGTAGATCAGTCCATGGACAACTTCCTGAAGAATTCTGAAATTTTGTGATGCAACCATCAAACTGACCACTTTGTCCCCCTCTCTTTGCATTCATCCTCCAAGCCTAATATAGAGATGGCAATATGGTTGTCTTTTTGATTAGCATTACATAAGATATGAGCTATGGAGGTGACATCTATCAATGACTCCTAATCATGGCAACTCTAGGTTCAAAGGTAGGATAAGGCCAAGGTCTGCATATTTTTGCCTAGGTAAACATGAAACCTGACTCTGCAGAATTCAACACCATAGAAAGCTCACTACTCAGCTTTCAAATATAGCAATTAAAGTAAGTGCAGTGGTAGAAGATCTCCATAACTCTCCTTCCCCAAATGCACATAGAAATAAGAGTGCTGAATATTAGGGCTGTCCAAACCTGGAAAAATTTGTTTCTAAACTCGATTCGTTTTTAGGGTTTTTTTGTGTTTCGTTATTTAAAAGAATTCCGAAATTTTCCTTAAAAAAAGTTCGATATTTACGAAATTTCGGAAATCATAAAACAATTATGAAACAATTACGAATCGATTACGAATCGATTCGTTAATGGCGGCCGCGATCGCGCAATACGCTAAAAAAACTTCTGAAGCTTCCCTCTCCCTCTGTTGTTGACTGTTGGTGTGATAATTATATATTTTTTTCACTGAGAAAACAAACAGCAACCCTAAAACTTGCACCAGACATGCGGAAATAATAACGAAACATTTACGAATCAATAACGAAACAATTACGAATCAATAACGAACAATTACGAAACAATTACGAAACGAATTGGAAAAATTCGTTTTGTTTTTTAGTTGCTCCTGAATGGTTCAATATCGCTTCGTTATAAAAAAAAATAACGAATTTTTAACAAATTACGAAATTATGAAACGAAACCGCCCAGCCCTACTGAATATGGATAAACTAACCCAATTACTAAATAAAGCTTCAGATGGATATAAAAAAACAATAGGTTGTACACCAATAAGAGACTATATGAACTGGCTAAAAATGATGCATAGGTGGTATATGACGCCACAAAAATTAGGAATAATGTATAAACAATTGAATAAAAATTGTTGGAAATGTAAGATGCATGAGGGATCCTTCTACCACATGTGGTGGTCATGTGAAAAGGCAAAGACATACTGGAAAATGAGCCACTCAGAATGCAAAAAAATGTTAAAAACAGAATTTCCACTAAAACCAGAACTATATTTACTAGGGATGTTCGAGGCAGACCTTCTTAAAGACAAAAATAAGGAAAAGCTCCTTACCTTCTTTGCCACAGCTGCAAGAATGGTATATGCTAAGGTATGGAAGCTGGAGAAAATACCAACAAAAATAGACTGGATGGGGAAAATAAAAGACCTCAAGGATATGAATGAACTAACATACTGGCTTAGACAACACAATGGTCGAGCAACAAACCCAACAGATTAGACGGTTTTGCAGAAATATATAGAAAGAAAAGACTGGTTAACTTAAATGAAATAAGAGAGATAGATAGAACATATTAGAACCTTTCTCCTTAGATATATATAAATACCAAGGAGGGAAGAATAATAGATAAAGAATAGTAATACAGAGATCTGAACAAAGTAAGAAGAATGGAGGTCACTATAGAGTGTGGGTTTTTATGAGTGGTTTTTGTTGGATATTTGTTGTTTGTTTGTTTGTTTGTTTGTTTGTTTTTTCTTTTTCTTTTTTTGCTTTTTTCTCAATGTTGTTTTAATGTATACCTTGCTAAAACTCAATAAAAATTATTGGGGGGGGGGAAGACACTATATGATACAAGAAAAATAAAATTGCTAATTGAACCATATTGAAAAAAAGAGATTTTTTACCTATTTTGATACTGAAGAGGAGAGAGCAATACTGTAAAGAATTAAGAAAGGACCACAGTGAAGAAGATTGGGAGCCATTTTTTTCTTTCTTCTCTGCTATATCCTTTCCTCCCCCAATTCCCTAGATCAGGGGTCTTCAAACTTTTTAAACAGAGGGCCAAGTCACAGTCCCACAAACCATTGGAGGGCCGGATTAAAATTTGAAAAAAAAAACATTTATGAATTCCTATGCACACTGCACAGATCTTAATTGTAATGCAAAAAACACTTTAAAACAATACAGCAATTAAAATGAAGATTTTTTAAACAAATATAAACTTATTAGTATTTCAATAGGAAGTGTGGGCCTGCTTTTGGCTGATGGCATAGGATGGTTGTTGCTGTTGTTGTTGTTGTTGTTGTGTGCTTTCAAGTCGTTTCAGACTTAGGTTGACCCTGAGCGAGGACCGGGTAAATGACCTTGGAGGGCCATATCTGGCCCCTGGGCCTTAGTTTGAGGATCCCTGCCCTAGATAATAGAGTTGCAATTGTGTAGTTTTTCTATTTGTTTTTTTTCTTCCTTTCAGAAATAAATTATTGTTAGTGCACTTATGTTAGTACTCCCTTACCGTCATGCCCCCTTAATGCCCTACTTTTTAAAAGATATTGTAAATAGTTTTCAATTGATAATTTTTTAAAAAAAGAAATAAGAATGCTTTAAAAACAACATTGAAAGGAATAGAGGATTGGGACCATAAAGCAACTTTAGGGAGGAGAAGGTTCCACAGTCCCAGCTGGCACTAAGAAGGCCCTGCCCAGGTCAACATTGGCCTCATTATAGATACTGGGGAGAGAAAAGATCAGACCCTAGAAAAGTTACATTTTAATCATTCCTGCAGAATTGAAGAGTTAGAATTTTCCTAAAAAGAGAATGTGGTTCCATATTTTGTGAAGTTAAGATTTCCAGGAGTTCGCTTGGTGACACCCTTATCTAATTCTCAGTATAACATCTGGCTTTCTGGGAAGCTGAATCTGGTACAGAAAATGAAGCCTAGGTGTATAAATCGTGCTTTTGTTGTATAGGTATGGTGGGAGAAAATAAAGTTTCCTCATTTGGGAAGAATATCATCAAATATAATGAGACTTCTACCAATTCTTCAAAAATTGCATGTTTGAGACTTGCAGACAAGTCTATTCCTCCCTGCTCCCACATCATCCTCCCTCTCTGGGATTTTGGAAAAACCTCAATAAAGCCATTAAAATGGCAGGTTTGACACTGACTCTGAGGAAAACCAATCCGCTTGTGCTGCTGCTGCTACTCTTCAAAGATTTATTGAAACAAATTAAAGCCAATCCTACCGATAGCAGTCGACTTCAGTTTACTTACCAAGGTTGTTATGTTTAATTCTTCTCTTGCCCAGGACAGCATTTAAGCAATAAAAATACAATATATCATCTCAAAGGCAGTCATGTTTTCTGGAAATCTTTCAAAAGAAGGATGCTGACTCCAGTGACAAAAAATGAAGTGAGACAGGGAGAGAGAGAGACAGAGACAGAGAGATGGAAGGAGATTAATTTCTCAATATTTTCCTTTTTAGGAGATAAATTGCAAACCAAATCCCTTTGTTTTTCTTCAGAAACCTCTAGTGTTTCTAGTCAACTTGTCCAGATTAGTAGATTTTCTAGATCAAACCCCCCCCCCCCCCAACATAATAGCTGAGCTCGGCTTCTTGGAGCATCAACTAAATGTTTTCCTTTGGAGAAGAGTAAAAATAGAAGATAAATTATCAATGAGTTGGATTCTGTCCAAGTTATAATTACAGTAATTCTATTGAAATCAATTGGATTTAATTTTATCATGAGTAATCTCTTTTCCGCAAATTTTATTTTACCAACTGTGCAGGAAAGGTTGTTCCTTGCATAAAACAAATATATGTGGAAAAAATGAATCAACTACATTTTCTGTGCAAAAAAAAAAGATCTTTTCATTGTAAAGACAAAATTTTACCCATTGAAAATATTATTTCCTCTTCAAAAGGACATTTTCTGTGCACAACAACCATGTGTACATTTTGTGCAGAACAAGTCCCAACATGAATGTTGTTGTTGTTCATTCGTTCAGTCGTCTCCGACTCTTCGTGACCTCATGGACCAGCCCACGCCAGAGCTCCCTGTCGGCCGTCACCACCCCCAGCTCCTTCAAGGTCAGTCCAGTCACTTCAAGATGCCATCCATCCATCTTGCCCTTGGTCGGCCCCTCTTCCTTTTACCTTCCACTTTTCCCCGCATAATTGTCACTTCAAGGGTGCCATCCATCCATCTTGCCCTTGGTCGGCCCCTCTTCCTTTTGCCTTCCACTTTCCCCAGCATAATTGTCTTCTCTAGGCTTTCCTGTGTCCTCATGATGTGGCCAAAGTACTTCAACTTTGTCTCTAGTATCTTTCCCTCCAGTGAGCAGTCGGGCTTTATTTCCTGGAGGATGGACTGGTTGGATCTTCTCGCAGTCCAAGGCACGCTCAGAACTTTCCTCCAACACCACAGCTCAAAAGCATCTATCTTCCTTCGCTCAGCCTTCCCTAAGGTCCAGCTCTCACATCCGTAGGTTACTACAGGGAATACCATGGCTTTGACTAGGCGGATCTTTGTTGCCAGTCTGATGTCTCTACTCTTTACTATTTTATCGAGATTGGACATTGCTCTCCTCCCAAGAAGTAAGCGTCTTCTGATTTCCTGGCCACAGTCTGCATCTGCAGTAATCTTTGCACCTAGAAATACAAAGTCTGTCACGGCCTCCACGGTTTCTCCCTCTATTTTCCAGTTGTCAATCATTCTTGTTGCCATAATCTTGGTTTTTTTGACGTTTAGCTGCTGACATGAGATAGTTTTTATGATTTTAATAGGTATTGATGTTTCATTTTAATTGTTGAACTGTTATATTTTGTATTGTTTGTTGTGTGATTTGGGCATCTAATTGTGCCTCCTTTGTAAGCCGCCCTGAGTCCCCCCCCCCCCGGGGTGAGAAGGGCGGGGTATAAGTAGATGAAATAAATAAATAAATAAATAAATAAATTGTTAATTCAAAAACTACGAAGTTTTCAAAGAATTTCTTACGTTGAGAAGAGATTGTTAACTCATCATTTTCTTTGACAATAATACTCCAGACCAGCCTTGGGAGCAGCTAGATTATCGGTCTACATCCCAAAGCAAGAGCAGGTGGAGCCCCCGGTGGCGCAGTGGGTTAAACCCCTGTACCGGCAGGACTGAAGACCGACAGGTCGCAGGTTCGAATCCGGAGAGGCGGATGAGCTCCCTCTATCAGCTCCAGCTCCTCATGCGGGGACATGAGAGAAGCCTCCCACAAGGATGATAAAACATCAAATCATCCAGGTGTCCCCTGGGCAACGTCCTTGCAGACGGCCAATTCTCTCACACCAGAAGCGACTTGCAGTTTCTCAGGTTGCTCCTGACACGACAAAACAAAAAAGAGCAAGAGCAGGAAGAGTGCAAACCTTTGAGAAGGAAAGAATTTTATTTGGTCCTATTGGATTGTCACCTTACCATGGCTACTCCCTTTGCAAATGACCATAGAGTCTCCAAAGAGCTGCTAGCCATCGCTGGATGTCTTTGCTGACTAGAAGTAGGCAAGCAGATGTTCTGGACTTTAGAGTCATACAACTAAATATTTAGATGTATCACATTCTAAACAGATAACTAACAAGTGGGAATTTTAAGAATTTTAACTATTGTATATCTACACTGTTATTATCTTCTTTTGTATGACGTACAACTTTAAGATATATCTATTGACCCAACTGATTTTATTGTACACTACTCTGAGATAACATAATATTACAATAACCTGACACTGCAGTATATTGAATGTATTTATTTCATTTTTGTCCAGTATGGACCCCACATATGTTTTGATCTTGCCTTTCACCCAGCACTATGCCCAAAGCAGCTTAAAACATAGGACCATAGGATCATAGACATGGTAGGAACATCCTATGCCATTGAATACAATCTGTTGCTCAATGGAGAAAATGAAACTAGAGTGTCTCTATCAAGTTTCAACATGAATGCAAACAAAAAGCAGACAATCAATTATATTATTGAAAGACAATTGAAAAGAACAATTAAATCGTATTGAAACCGAGTGCTATGTAAAGCCAGGTAAAAGGCATTTAAAAGAACAACCCACCCCTTAAAATAATACTTAAAATATCAACAATACTCCCAGTCTAAATAACAGAAATAGACAGAATTTGTATTGGAGTAGTTTATGGTTTTCTTGAATATATCTTACCCTTGTGTTTGAATTGTGGATGTGCTTGTGTGAAGAATTTTATGGTTGTACTGTAGTACTGGGTTTGTTTTGTTTTATTTGTGTATGCATGATGGATTTTTTTTTTTGCTCCATAATGTTTCCCAGACAAGCAGTAACTAGTTGCAATTAACTAGTTCCTTGTAATTTCTTTATTTGTAACAACTGGAGAATAATTCATTTGCTTCAGAATTGCAACCTGATGAAGGACAAACATAATTCCTTAGCTTTGACATTATTTTAAGATTTTTAATATATAGTTGGAAGAGATGAACCTGTGCTGGTACAGCTGTGCCAGAAGCTAAATTTTCTTTTTATATGCATGGTTAGTTTGCACGTGTTTGTGTTATCCAAGCATTTTGCAGTTAAGCAGCTTTCCCCAAGCTGCAGTCATAGGCTAGCAGCCTGCCTATCATCGTTGGGGCTTTTGGAACCGCCCTTTCCCCCAGGTTCAGGAGGGAAAAAGGGGACAGTTTGTTCAGTCTTACAGTTTGAAGCCCAACTACAGGACGTGTGAGTTTTTCCCTCCTGTCGAAAAGCTTCGTTTCCTACAAGCTTGGCTGGGGAAGACAATTCTCATAGCTTTACTAAGAAATACAGCACAGCCCTTGTTGGGGTTAAAGAAACAGATCCACAGCATTCGTGGAAAAAATCCAAAGAACTCCAGCTGGAAAATCTTCAGAGTTTTAGCCAGTAAGATCTACTCGGGTACCCATAAAGCTTCTTTGGAAGCTTTTAAACAGAGGCTGGACGGCCATCTGTCAGGGGTGCTTTGAATGCAATATTCCTGCTTCCTGGCAGGGGGTTGGACTGGATGGCCCATGAGGTCTCTTCCAACTCTTTGATTCTATGATTCTATGAAAGCAAATTGGAACCAGGAGTAGGGCCCCACGCCAGCTAAGCCTAAAAGACAGATTGCCCAGGGAGGGGTCAAAAGGATTTCCCTCATAGAAGAAAGAAACAGTTCATGAAGCTAGTTGCCTGTCCATTGTGGACAAGTTAAGAAATATTTGGTTGATTTGTTGAAGATCTAAGAAGTATTTGACTGATTTGTTGCACCAATAAAGAACTTTGTTAAACTTTCCAAGCTTCTAAAGACTTTGTATAGGGAAATTCATAGGGCCTCTCAGCTGAGGCACCCTGGTGTCCTGCTGGGCACATAAATATCACATCCTGTTAATAGACAATTGCTACAGGCCCAGCGTGTGACACCACAGAACCAACTACATGTTTTGTATCACAGGCTTGAATAATTTTGATTTTCTAATATGTAAGAAACAACTATTATAGCTATTTTCAATAATACTGTAAGGTACTAAATTTTACATATATCAGTACTAGAAAAGAAATAGTCCCTTTTAAATACCAGAACTATTTATGGGTAGCAACTGTAAGTACTTATTTTTTAATCTAGCTTTCAAATTCTTCAGCAATTCTGTAGGCTAGTAGGGATAAAAACTATGTCTTTGTAGTAATGAGCATTATGGAGTAAATTTGGTTAGAAATAGATTTGCAGAGGTACTTGTAATCTGTCTCTTGATTTATGTCTTTTTATTTTGGTAAATTCATCAGATTTCCCCACCCACAGCCATCATTCAATCTTCTTAATTTATTGAAAAAAAATTGAGTCAAAGCTGGTCTCATGTTTTGGCAAATTAGCTATTTCAAACCAAAATATTCCCAAATAGAGGGCTGTGCCTATTTGGCAGAATGGGGTCCTGGCTGAACAAGCCAAAGCAGAGCAGTAGATAAACAATTCTACAGAGACAGGCTGCATCCAGGCTTGAACACTCCTCAAAGGAAGTCAATGGTGTAATGACCTGAGATATTTGGGAGGAGTCGTATGTATAATGAATCACTTGTGAGCCAGCCAGGAACACTTTGGGAGATAAAAGCAAGCTGTAAAAATAACTAAACTAGCCAGGCTTTCCTGAGTGTTTAAGATCGTGTGGTCCACCTTTGTCTCCCAAGTTGTAAGTCTAGTTCAGAATGGAAAGAATTATATCTGAAACGTATGTTGCATCGGTCAGAGATTTGTGTTCACCAGCCATTTAGAGCTCCCTGTGCCAAGCCCATTAACATATTATTGGCATTTTTCCTCCTAAATCAGAAAAGATCAGCATTAGCTTTTGAAAGTCAAGCAGATCCAAGTAACATGCTGAGAACATTACAGTAGTATTTTGTCACTGTTGCTTAAAGAACAACAAAATTATTACATATGTATTGAATTCTAACTTCTAAATATAGAATTATTAGCACACATGCCATCAGTAGCCTTGACCTATGATTTATGAGAGTGAGGTCTAATATTCTGTTCATTTGGAATATGGAATTGGTAAATTTTGTGTGCATCTGGTTGGGTGGCAAGAATTAAACCAAATTCAGACAACCAATCAATTAAACAGATAAACATTTGTGTTGTTGAAGGCTTTCATGGTCGGAATCAATTTATTTATTTACTGTATTCGTATACCGCCTTTCTCAGCCTATCGGCGACTCAAGACGGTTTCCAACAAAACAGTATACACAGTATTATAAAACAATTTAAAAATATTACAATTACATAAACCACAACAGCAATAAAAACAACATCATTGGCGTCTCCTTATTGTCAAGCATTGTCCAATTCGACCGTCAAGCGTCAATTTCCTGTATCATTTATCCATATCCGTTACTCTGTGTTTGTGAATGCTTGCTCAAACAGCCACGTTTTGACTTGCTTCCGAAATGTTAGGGAGCAGATCTAATATCTCTAGGGAGGGCATTCCATAGCCGGGGGGGCACCGCTGAGAAGGCCCTGTCTCTCGTCCCCGCCAAACGTACCTGAGATGAAGGCGGGACCGAGAGCAGAGCCTCTCTGGACAATCTCAAGGTTCTAGATGGTTCATCAATGGGTTGTTGTGAGTTTTCCAGCTTGTATGTCCATGTTCCAGAAGCATTCTCTCCTGACATTTCACCCACATCTATGGCAGGCATCCAGAGAGGTTGTGAGGTCTGTTGGAAACTAGGCAAGTGGGTTTATATATCTGTGGAATGTCCAGGGTGGGAAAAACAACTTTTGTCTATTGGAGGCAAGTGTGAATGCTGCAATTGGCCACCTTAATTAGCATTAAATGGCTTTGCAGATAAAAGTAAATGTTAAAATACACAAGATCATGTGTATATCTGGGCCGGTACTGACCCAGCTTACCTGTCCGAATGGATCTTCCTCTATGAACCATCTCGGAGATTAAGTTCATTTGGGAAGGCCCTGCTCTTGGTCCCACCTCCTTCTCAGGCATGATTGGTGGGAACGAGAGACAGGTCCTTCTCAGTGGTGGCCCAACGGTGGCTGTTAGATCAGTCCCCTCCCTCCTGATCTTCAGAAGGAGAGTGAAAATGTGGCTCTTGGATCAAGCCTTCAGAGAAGAACCATAGTGCAATAGATTAACTGGAATTATGTGCAATGAATTCCGGAATGACCTGGATTATGATTGCGGATTATGTGGTTTTATGGTGATAGTAATGTTTTATAATGTTTTAATGTACTTAATTTTAATTTTAATGTATTTTAATTGCATATTGTTGTTAAAACATTGAATTATTTCCTATCTGTAAACTGCCTTGAGTCCCCTCCGAGATAGAGCAAGGCGGAATATAAATACAGCAAATAAATAAATAACAATAAATAAATATTTTGTACATAAAAATTTAATCCCTAGGAGACAGATAAAAACTTGGCCAAATTCAGAATCATCTGAATAATCATGATATGTATCTGGTATATTTTTCATGGAGAATTATTCTCTTGTTCTAAGACCAAAAGCCAGTGTGTGGCCAATATTCTGTTGTTTTGGAATGGATTCCTTGCATCCCATTTCTTTACCAGATATTTCTGCATAATGTTTTATATAATATAAAAGCAGATACTTCTCCCATTTGCTATTCATTCTGTTTGTTCTTTTTGTTGTTGTTTTTAAATCTCCTCTATTAAATTTATGAGTGATGGTGGTTTTATTTCATTGCCTTTCTTTGGATTGGTTAAATATTTCATCAACAGCCATGAAATATCCTCTGTGCTGATAGTATTTCTAATTCGGGAAAGATTTGCATGCCATTTCAGCAATCTTAGCACACACACAAAAGTTGAATTTATGTGTTAAGCTTTGCTTGAAATACAAACATGGCTTCAGGTTTTGCTTTCACAAAAGAAGCTCTAAGGCAGTAAATGCCCTGTGGCTTTGTTCTTTATAAGGAAACAAGCAAGCAGCTGAATTTCCATGAGTTAGAAGGGAAATGCAGATTTATTCAATGCATATATTCAGAGAGCTGGAAGATATATAAAGAGCTTCTCAACAGCCACAATATCCCAGACTGTCTCAAATGTAGACCATTCAGAGCACTATATGATACACACCAGACCTCCTTGCCCCCGCCATCACCATCGCCTCCAAAAAACTCCCAGTATGGACCTAAAATGATATTGATGCAAGATACTCCATTTTAGCAGGAAAAACTAAATGCAAAGATACAAAATGGGGGATGACTCACTCGAGAGCAGTACGTGTGAAAGAGATCTTGGAGTCCTCGTGGACAGCAAGTTAAACATGAGCCAACAATGTGATGTGGAGGCAAAAAAGCCAATGGGATTTTGGCCTGCATCAATAGGAGCATAGTGTCTAGATCTAGGGAAGTCATGCTACCCCTCTATTCTGCTTTGGTTAGACCACACCTGGAATATTGTGTCCAATTCTGGGCACCACAATTCAAGAGAGATATTGACAAGCTGGAATGTGTCCAGAGGAGGGCGACTAAAATGATCAAGGGTCTGGAGAACAAGCCCTATGAGGAGCGGCTTAAGGAACTGGGCATGTTTAGCCTGAAGAAGAGAAGGCTGAGAGGAGATGATAGCCATGTATAAATATGTGAGAGTAAGCCACAGGGAGGAGGGAGCAAGCTTGTTTTCTGCTTCCCTGGAGACTAGGACGCGAAACAATGGCTTCAAACTGAAAGGAAGGAGATTCCATCTGAACATGAGGAAGAACTTCCTGACTGTGAGAGCCGTTCAGCAGTGGAACTCTCTGCCCCGGAGTGTGGTGGAGGCTCCTTCTTAAACAGAGGCTGGATGGCCATCTGTCAGGGGTGATTTGAATACAATATTCCTGCTTCTTGGCAGAATGGGGTTGGACTGGATGGCCCATGAGGCTTCTTCCAACTCTTTGATTCTATGATTCTATGATATCTTCCAAATGATTTGCACTTGCTTTTTGTTGTTGTTTTTTGTTATTATTTGCCATCAATCACTGCAAATCATCACAAAGGACTGTAACAAACCTCTCTCCTCCTTAGTGGTAGACTACTAGACATATCTCCAAATCCACCTGATCAAAATAAATGAGAACAAGGAATGGGGTCTAACAGCTCTAGCACTCATTCCCTGCATTTCTACTGCTGCACTTACTCCACCTTCTTATTTCTCAGCCGTCTTCCTGTAATAAGATATTCGATGTGCAGATTTGATAAATGTGAATTTAATATGATGTGTGAGAATGAATGGAAGATGAATGTATGGATGGAGCTAATAATTTTGGATACAACAGTATAATATTAAGGTCTGCAATGACTAACTACCTGCTTGCTGGACTGTGATTAAAACCTGCTAATAAGAATTGAAAATTAAACTCTGATAAGCACTCTGACAATGGTTCTTTCAAGTTAAGGAAATGTTTGCAACATTCCTTATGTTAAGAAGGATGTCAACACAAGCCTTGTGTTTGTCAGTACCAATCAAGAAGAATCAACATCTGGCCAAGAAACTGAGATGGACCCAGGATGGAAGATGTCTATTATTAATTTACAACTTTGGGACAACATGAGCAGAATATTCCTATAAAAGACTCAATCTAATAATGCTCAAAGTGTGGCAGACCTGAGGAGTCTGTTCCACCAACTATGCTCTGCTTCATGGGAAGGAGAGAGATAGTGTACCTATGGAGAGTGGCAGATTTGCATGGGAGCAGTCTGGTCACTTTGGGGCTTCTTTCTCAAGGGAAGAGGAAGAAGTGTGCTTTTGGAGTCTTAGATTTTGTGCAGAGAGTCAGGTACTGCTGTATGGAAAACAGAGATCTGGTCCTTGGCATTGTTCTTAGTGAAAGAAGTTTTGGCATTTCAGCGTTTTGAAATTATGGAACTATGCATTGGCAGGCTGCAGGAAAGCAAGGTCAGGCCTAACAGGTTCTTCTCCAAGGAGGGAGAAAAGAATATGGTAACATTTGGATGCATGTGGATGAATGTGTGTACATGTGATGTGAATGTTGAGTGAAAATGTAATTCCCCTTTGTTTGTTTGTTAGCCTTGTAATTGTAAATCCAATGTAGTGGCATAGAATCTGTATGTCTGCATGTCCAATGTCATTCTTTGCCTAAATGTTTTTCTGTAATCTGATATACCCTCTCACACTGGAAATTGCAATAAAAAGAACCTATGCCTTGAAAAATCATTGAAAAATCATTCATAACATTCCCACCATTGCATTCTAAAAGGCTTAATGCTCTAAGGCACAGAATGATAAAAAAAAAAAAGAGAAGTCTTTGGAAGCAAAGCAGCAATGTTGAAAAGGTGTAAATGGACAACTCTGGTATCTGTCGTATGGTGGAGCAAGCATTTGCTCTTTTCTTGCTTCTTAATTCCTTCTATCTTCCCCTATCTCCCCTCTCATCACTGCCATCTCAAACTGAAATGAAGAAAAAGACTTCTTGCTTCTTGAATGCCTAAATCTTTGGATTCGGGCTGTTTGGAGAGTGGGAGGGATTCAGGTAAATGAAGGAAATTAGTTGTGCCATAATATATATGATTTCCCCTATTCACCTGTTTCTATTCTCACAGAGCCTTCTGTGATGCATTCAGGAAGCTGCTGACTCTATATGATAAAGTTGGTTTCTGTAACTTTTTCATTCTTTCTTTGGCTTTGGAGGTAGAAATACCAGAAATGAGGAGGGCATAGAAGCACTCATTCTGTCCTGGTTCTTATCTGAGAAATGTTGTGACTGTGTGGGTTGAGGGGTTCTTCCCCGGAGAACCCCTCAAATGAGTCCTCAACTGTAGGTGTCATAAGTATATCCCAGATCCTTTTCCTCTGTTGTTCCTCATCAGATTCCTGCTCTCAAGTAACCCTTTTTCCCCTTCTGGTACCCATATTACTGCTTGCAATGTTACTCACAGGCTCTACTACTACAACAAGCTTAGCAGCTCTGTGGTTTAACCCACTGCGCCACCAGGGGGTCCAAATACAAGTATACAAAGACACAATATACACAAATCCCTACAATAACACTCCTGTGCTAAAATACATTTAAGCACTTAAAACTTGATTAAATATAAGGCGAGTGGGGTGTAAGGGGGCAACGGTGAGATTTCCCAGATAGTGTTGCTATAAGATGCGGATGGCTCGCAATGTGATAAATTCCAAATGTTCATGGGCGAGACAAGAGGCCCCGTTTTGTGAGAGAAAGAGATCTCTCGGATGGGCAGCGATAGGCTGAGATACGTTCGGATAGATAAGTTGGCTGATATTATTGTATCCTGTGACAAAATCCATGGAATATTCTAAAAACCTCACATTCCTTTACTTCAGTCTAGAAGAGCTTGTTTGATGCTCATTGCAAACTGGCTTTGCTTTATTTCATTTTTTTTTCATTTTTTTCCCTTTTCTTTGACCCTTTCTCCCCCTGCCCCACTATTTTCTTTGGTCTGTGTTATAGCATGGTAAATATTTTTTTTTTAAAAAAAAGATCATTTTCCCTTCTTTTTTTTCACTCCATGGTCCTTCAGAAACAGGCCTGTTAAATCAACTAGGAAGCTCAGAGCCATTTCTTTCAGTTCTTTGGTTATGAAGAATTAAGATAACTTTCAGCTAGAGCTACTTGTAACAGAGATGAGATAAGGAAATCTCAAGGGTTTTTTGCTCTCTGTTCCTCATTCCCTGCCCACACATTAACAACTTGTTTGAACAATGTGGGATATTTGATAGTTTCCTTGTCAAAGTAAATGTTTCCATTGCACTATGGAATCGAGTGACTGGTTCCTGATTTTATCTTACAGCTTCATATCATGTTTTTCTGGAGCGATGTATTCATTAAATACACTTTGATTTGGGCCCTGAAGTACATTATAACATTGGTTAGTAAAGATGGAATAAAGTGATTTGAGTAAACATTGAGTCGTAAACATTTAATTAAACTGTGAATACATCATAGCAACCTTATAATGAAGCATTATTCTTTTCGCTTCATTTTTTAAGGGTTGGATACTTAAAAAGCAGACATTTTGTTTAATTTTGTTTAATCATGATCAATGATTGCAAAGGATTGCAAAGTAATGACCTGCAAGGCTTAGTTAATCAAAAGCAAATCCTAAGTATTACTTACTGCCGTGATGGTGAACCTATGACATGTGTGTCAGCACTGACACGCATGGCTATTTTTGATGACACGCAGACACATACAAAGAAGTACACCTTATAACAGTGGTTCTCAACCTTCCAAGTGCTGTGACCCCTTAATACAGTTCCTTATGTTGTGGTGACCCCCCAACCATAACATTATTTTCAATGCTATTTCAGAACTGTAATTTTTCTCCTGTTACGAATCATCATGTATTTTCATTCATTTGACACAAATACTCGATACACCCAAATTTAAATACTGGTGGGGTTGAGGGAAGGATTGATTTTGTAATTTGGGAGTTATGGTTGCTGGGATTTATAGTTCACCTACAATATCAAAGAGCATTCTGAACTCCACCAACAATGGAATTGAACCAAACTTGGCACACAGAGCTCCCATGACCAACAGAAAATACTAGAAGGGTTTAGTGGGCATTGACCTTGGGTTTTGGAGTTATAGTTCACCTCCATCCGACAGCACTGTGCACTCAAAACAATGATGCATCTGGACCAAACTCAGCACAAATACTCAATATGCCCAAATGTGGACATGTGGTTTGGGGAAGATAGCCCTTGACATTTGGGAGTTGTAGTTGCTGGGATTTATAGTTCACCTACAATCAAAGAGCATTCTGAACCACAACCAACAGAAAATACTGTGTTTTCTAATTGTCTTTGGCAACCCCTCTGACACCCCCTCGTGACCCCCCCCAGGGGTCCCAACCCCCAGGTTGAGAAACACTGCCTTATAAGAACCAGTCTAATTCTATCCTTAAATTTGTAAAAAGCTCTACAAATTTAACATCTGCACATTTGAGCATTGTTCATTCCATAACTCAGCATGGATTATACATTTTTCTTATTTAAGCTATAAATATAGCAAAATTATCATTTTTTTCTCGAAGTGACATCCCCACTCAAGTTATGCTCAGGTTTTTGGCAAATGTTGACACACCAAGCTCAAAAGGTTGACCATCACGGACTTACTGTATATACTCTTGTATAGGTCTAGAAAGTTACATCACAAAATCAACCCAAAAACCTGGGTGAACTTATCTATGGGTCAGTATAAATATTGTACTATAACTCCTATCAAAAGAGGAACCAAATTGGAAGTCACATTTTTTTAAAAAAAGTTTACTTTAAGATTCTTTTTCTTTCTTCCTTCTTACTTTCCTCTCACAATATTTTTCCCCCCACTTTACTTAGAAAGACAAAAAATTCCCCGCTTCTTCCCATTTCGTCTTTATCCAAAATAAAAAAATATATTTAAAAAAATAAAACAAAAGAGGAACCATCCCCTTCTTGGAGTAGAGTGGTGTTAAGTTGAGAGCTTAGTCAATCCTGTGGAAACTGTAAAGAAGTACCAATCCCCCCTAGTCTCTATGCCGTGATCCCACTTCTAGCCTTTTTATTTATTATTTATTTATTTTTTATTTCGTGTACTTCTACCCCGCCCTTCTCAACCCCCGAGGGGGGACTCAGGGCGGCTTACAAAGGCACAATTCGATGCCTGCACAATAATACAATAAACCTATATAGACAGCAATTAAAACAGTTATAACAGTTAAAAACAATAATATATATCACAGTCAATAAAACCAATCTCATTCTCAACGTTCGCCAACTCAGAGTCCATAGCTTCATTCCACATTGTCCATTCCTATCAGTCGTCGTTGTCCTTTATTTATCTGCCAGATTGCCCAAACGCCTGGTCCCAAATCCATGTCTTTAATTTCCTTCTAAAGGAAAGGAGGGATGTCGATGATCTAATTTCCCCAGGGAGTGAGTTCCATAGGTGAGGGGCCACCACCGAGAAGCCCTGCTCCTCGTCCCCACCAGCCTCACTTGTGATAGAGGCGGGGCCGAGAGCAGGGCCTCCCCAGAAGATCTTAAACTCCAAGGCGGGACGTAGAGGGAGATGCGTTCGGACAGATACGCTGGGCTGGAGCCGTATAGGGTTTTGTAGGTCAAAACCAGCACTTTGAATTGTGCTCGGAACTGGATCGGCAGCCAGTGGAGCTGACATAACAGAGGGGTGGTATGCTCCCTGTATGATGCTCCGGTGAGTAATCTGGCTGCCGCCCTGGACTAATTGAAGTTTCCGAACAGTCTTCAAAGGCAACCCCACGTAGAATGTGTTGCAGTAATCTATTCGGGATGTAACAGGATTTACTACCTGGATGGGAAAAATGATAGCAGCAGGTAGGATTGTTTGCACCTTGAGAACGTTCCCCTCTTTGTGGAATGACCCTCAACTTAATCATGGGTCAGATCAAAATCCATAATCTTGTCTCATACACTGGTTCTCTGGAACAGATTTGGGAGGCTGGAGTTTTCACCATTAAATGAAATAGTTTTGTTCCAGATGCTCCCTCATTGATGCATTTCAATTTAGCTCACATTTCCTAGTGAAAAAATATGAACCCTCCAGGACTTCAAGATTGTCTGGGGAGGCCCTGCTCTTGATCCCACCTTTGACACAAGTACGGTTGGCGGGGATGAGAGATAGGGCCTTCTCAGTGGTGGCCCCTCAGCTAAGGAACACCCTCCCTATAGATATCAGATCAATCCCCTCTCTTTTAACATTTCGAAAGAGAGTCAAGACTTGGCTCTTTGAGCAGGTATTTCCAAATACAGTGTAATAGACATAGGAAAACGGAATGGCTGAATGATGTGATTGGACAAGGTTTTTCACAGGAGACTCTAATGTTCATGTTTTATTGATTTTGTTACAGTTTTATTATCTGATTGTTTTTATTGTATTGAAATTGTATTTTATGGTCTTGACACCAATTGTGAACCACCCCGAATTACCTGCAGGCTGAGAGGGACAGTGTATGAATATAGCAAATAAATCTATATAAATAAAAATGTAATGTTCGTTTGTGGGATTAACAGAACTCAAAAACCACTGGACGAATTGACACCAAATTTGGACACAAGACACCTAACAACCCAATGCATGTCCTTCACTTAAAAAAATTGATTTTGTCATTTGGGAGTTGTAGTTGCTGGGATTTATAGTTCACCTACAATCAAAACACATTCAGAACCCCACCAATGATGGTATTGAACCAGACTTGGCACACAGTTTTCCCATGACCAACAGAAAATACTGGAGGGTTTGGTGGGCACCGACCTTGAGTTTGGGAGTTGTAGTTCACCTACATCCCGATATCACGGTGGACTCAAACAATGATGGATCTGGACCAAACTCTACATGAATACTCAATATGCCCAAATGTAAACACTGGTGGAGTTTGGGGAAAATAGATCTTGACATTTGGGAGTTGTAGTTGCTGGGATTTATAGTTCACCTACAATCAAAGCGCATTCTGAACCCCACCAATGATGGAATTGAACCAGACTTGGCACACAGTTCTCCCATGACCAACAGAAAATACTGGAAGGGTTTGGTGGGCACTGACCTTGAGTTTGGGAGTTGTAGTTCACCTACATCCCGAGATCACGGTGGACTCAAACAATGATGGATCTAGACCAAACTCTACACAAATACTCAATATGCCCAGATGTGAACACTGGTGGAGTTTGAGAGTTGTAGTTGCTGGGATTTATAGTTCACCTACAATCACAGAGCATTCTGAACTCCACCAGCGACAGAATTGGGCCAAACCTCCCACACAGAACCCCCATGTGGGCCACAGCAATGCGTGGCAGGGGATGGCTAGTAAATAAATAAATCTAGTAACTGAGTTCTTTTCCTCAACATAATTAATTTACTAATAATAATGTTGCAAGAATTTTTAGGAGCTCATTAAGTCATTCATGACATAGTTTGTTACTTTCCCAATACTTGTGTGAGAGGGAATGTGCTACTGATTTTTTTAATGGCTCAGATTTGAAAAATTCAGCTGAAAATGCTTCAAAAATCCTTGTATGGGGAACTTGAAAAAGAAATTAAATATATGCAAGATCTCAGTTACAGTGTTGTTCCTACTCTGTATAACATTTGAAAAGGTAATATTAATGATCTTATTATCATAAAAGTGATGCATTACAAGGTATGCTATTGCAGCTTAAAAATTTAAAACTCTGGGAATATTTATTCTTTTTTTAATAATTAAAATCACAGATTGTTTTGGGTGCAGCTTTATGTAGTACCAAAAATGTATTGAAATTTTGTATGTAACCCATGGAATCTATTAGTTATAACACATTTACATCTCTTCTTGAGGGGATGCAGGGGAATGGGAGAGTGAATTCAAAAGAAAAAGCATCAAGAGAAACAGTTAGGGGGAAGTTTCATTAATTATACTTTTAAATTACATTATTTAAGATTTATTAGAACATGAAAATCCCCTAAAGTTCTTAAGAAACATTATCATAAGATGCCTGTAACTCAAGTTATGTTTAATGTGAGATGCTGTTGCTTCTGCCATGAGGGTTCTTGTCCAATGAGTGATGGCTGTGAAAGAGGTCACATACATATTCATCACATTTGGCATGCACTTGTACACTGGGCTTAATAAGCCATGACAGGGTAAGTTGTGGTAGGCAAATGCTACTGCATACGTGCTTATTCCCTCAACTGGCATATTTAGGTATGAATGCCCTGGTCCCTATGATTGAAATATCCAAACATCCATTCCTGGTGGCTGATAGCAACAAAAGAGGAGAATTCATTCCCTCTGCAAAATGTGGGGAGCAAACAGAGATAATTACAATTTGAGATTAATATAAAATTACACAATAATGGCTTTTCTTTGCACAATGATTTCTTAAAGAGGAATTTAGCATGAAAAATATCAGCTGCATGCTCAGAGTGGAGTCTAGTGCCTCCTCCCATCTGAGTGGAGTGGTCCATCTACCTTGAGTTTTAGTGTGTTCTAGCTCAAGATGCTGAACCTTATTCCCACATGGTTCAACACCATGTGGGAATAAGGCCTTCAGACTAAAACTCAGTTACTACCTCACAGATATGGGAGCCACCAGAAACCATTAGTAAGTGTACACACACATATACTGAATTGTTTCACTATTATTCTGCAAACTGGAGACTTCATCTCATGAGGCTGAGAAAGTAAAATTACAGCAGCAGAACCCATGATGGTATGTCTCTCCATAGTGACTTCACTTCACTTAGTCACTTAGATGATCCATTCTCAGCTTTCATGCAGATTACAACATCTTCTCTAATAACCTCAATTCGTATCTATTTTGAGCACAAGTTGACCAGTGTACCATTGTACGACCATGTTCATCTCGCACATTATGCGCCATACAGTATGAACCAGACCATTGGGTGGGAGGATGACCAAGAGGTCTCATCCATCTCTGTGGGTACCATGTTGCCATGGCATTGCTCCAGTGCTCATCTGTTCTGAGCATCATGTGGCCTGCAAAGCAATGTTTGAGTCGGGCAACGTGGCATAGACGATCTTTCACTTTTGATATTTTTTGAGCATATTCATTGTGCAGTCCGCATTCTTTTTGTGTTTGGAGAGACATCCCAATAAGCCATATATCGAGGGAGGCATGCACGGCCTGTAGTTGTTCCGAGAGAGCCTTTGTTACTGTCCATGTCTCTGAACCATAGCATAGGACATGTAGCATGGTCAAGTCAAACAATTGAGCTTGTAGAGATATATTTCTGGTTGAGTCCAGAGTGGCTTTAATAGAATTGTAAACGGCCCATCCTGCTTTCCTGCATCTGTTCAATTCCGGCTTCAGTTATCAGCCTTCCAAAGTAGATGTATTCTTCTACATTTTTGAGGGTGATGGCATCTACTGTCACCGTTGCACCATATGTGAAATTGTTTTGGAGTACCTTCATCTTTCGCATATTCATCTTTAATCCAATTGACTAACTTTTGCTACAAAGCTCACTAAGCATGCTAGAGGCTTCTGAGGCTTATTCCATGATTAAAGCTACATCATCAGTGAACCACGGGTGATTAAGCCTCCACTTATCAATGAGAATACCTTTTCCTGTCCAGTTACAGCATCCTATTACACTTCCCAGAGCAGCAGAAAAAAAGATTAGGTGAGATGGGATCACCTTGGTTTTCGCCTTTTTTCTACATGTATAACAATTTCTCATTTGAAAGACATTGGTCTACATCTGCCAAAGCATGCTTGGATGATGTTGATGTACTCTGCCTGCACTCCTTGCTCCCTCAGACTGTTCCATATGCACTCTGGTTCCATCCTGTCGAATGCTTTTTGTAGTAAAAAAAAAAGTGAGGATGAGTGGCATCTGGTTCATGGGCGACTTCCAATATTCTATTAAGAGGATGAGATCAGTGGTGGAGAATGAGCAATGAAATCCAACTTGTTCAACTGTCTGTGCCTCCTCCAATATTCTCCTGATGTGGGCTAGGATACACATGGTGAAGGCTTTGTAGATAACCAGAGTTATTGGGTAGTAGTTCCTCAGATCTGGGAATTTATTGATGGGATCCATTTTTACTGTTCTTCCATCTCTCTTCCTTAGAAGATAACATCCTTCCACTGCAATCCTGATATTGCAAGAATGGCAAAATTGCACAACTCTGTAGTTGCAACATAGTGAGAAGGAGAGACATATTAGGAAAAAACACAGTTGGGCAAGTACAGGTAGGAGGTGAGGTTGCATGGAAAACTAATCACAGGAATGCATGGGTATCTAACTCACAAGAGTTCCCCCTCCCCACAGTACACAATGGTAGCAAGACTTTGAGAAAAGCATAGCAAAACATCTTTGTCACCTCATATTAGAAAAATCACTGGCCAATTCCATAACCTAGTGGTACTCAACCTTTAATTCTTCAGATGTTTTCGACTTCAACTCCCTGAAGCCATAGATAGCATGACCAGGAAGCTGAATTCCAAGGCATCTGAAGGAACAAAGGTTGAAACCCACTGCCTTCAATTTTCTCCCACCAGCCCCGCATTCCCCAATAGGTGAGATAAATAATATTAAGGAATGTGGTATGGTTCAGCTTTTGTGTAAGATTAATGTTTCTTAATCTGTCTGCTGTCTCTTCAATTCCATCCAGAATTGATGGCACTACAGAAAACAGCTGAATACCAGGTTTTGCTGACAGTTGAAAGAACTGTTGCTGATGTCTTTCTACCTCTCTTCTGAACTTTCCAGAGGCATCTGACTATGGGAAACAGAATACTGCATGACTTGCCCCTTCGTTTTGACCCAGGTGACCCGTCTTACATTCTTATTTTTAAAAATATGTACAAAAGCAGTACACAAATATTTAATGATCTGATTAAAAGAAGTTGGCTTTAGATCACAGCCATTTTCTCCTAGACTCAAAGGATGCATTTAGGATTTATATGTTCTGGACCAAATTTATTTACAACCAACTGCTCCAACAGAGAGCTTCCTCTACAAACAAAAATTAAATGCTACTTATTCAAGTTAGCCCTAAATTATGATCAATTGGTCTCCATAGCTTTGAGGCCAAATACAACAACCTGACAACTTTACAATGTATTGTAAAAAAAATGACAAAACAAAAATATTTCTGTTCATAGGAACAATAATATTTTGTAACAGAGTCAATTATAGGGAGGAGGGACAGGAGTAAGGAAGCCAGAGAACGGGCTCTCAGCTTTCAAGCCTTGTTCCCCAAGTGGGCAAAACTCCAGCTTGAAACAACCCTTGAGACTTACAAGTAGAAAAAGGAATTCTTTGGAAGGGATATTCAAACCTTTAATAGATGGGAGTCAGTTTTGACAATAATAACTTTCTCTCTCCATGCAGTTTACTACTCTGTTAATGTCCAAGGCAGCCTGGCTGCAGCTGTAACCCAAACCTGGTTTACTTTAGGGGTTGGGCTATGCCTTCAGGCTTCCATAGTCCTTGTATAATGATGCCAAAGCATTTCAGGCCCTCACTGAGATAAGTAATTATAAGATCAGTTTACTCTAAACAGGGCTAATTTAATTGTTTGGGGGGCAGAAGTGACATAAAGTTTAACAGGCCTTCAGAAAAGTTTACCACCCGCTGCTGTTTCTTGTTCCACAAATTTGGCCTCTATTTTTAAAAGCATCACTCACAAACAGTAAGTAACATGCACACACACACACACACACACACACATTTTTAATCCCTTCTTTTGTCTCCCATGTCAGGTTTTACAATGTGTTGTAATGTAATATAGCTGAGTCATGCACTGCTAATGGGCTTCTATTGGAAAT